>CM031623.1:53482823-53517823 GCA_018398815.1 Conus ventricosus | reverse complement strand
TTTATAGACACTCTTACCCTTTAGCCCTGGAATTGTCCATACTTTAGCTGGAAAAAAACTCTCTTTTTCTCTCTCTCTCCATCTAAACCTCTCTTCCTTCCCTCTTTCTTTGCCTAGAGATGGCCTCCACTGATGTTCAAGTCCTTAAGAACGAACCTAAATCTATTTTCCTCTCAACCTTTCCTGTGATTTCTGTCCCTCACCATCATTTGTCCCTCCTCTTTCTCTCACTCCTTTATCCCCTCTTAACCTTTCATTCAGCCACACACTCCTCTCGCTTCATCCCACAAATGACCTCCACAGTCACTTGGGCCACGCTTTGCTTTCATCACCAACTGTGTCATTTAATTCCAATATCTTTTGTTGGAGAGATGCTTGTTTTGTGCAATTAATCACTTGGGGAATGCTGACCAACTGCAATACTGGGACAGTCAACTCCAGTCTTTTGGCATCTTTCCTGCACAGGAGATTTTTTTTCTTTATAAGCCAAGCAATAATTAGTTCTGTCATTCAAGCAGGGGAAAACACTAAAGCATCAAAAAGATTTATTTCCCTTCTGTGAGTCACTGCAAGTGCAGCTTGTGTTCATGAAAAAAAAGAAGAGAGTATTAACAGTACACACACATGATTACAAACATCACACACACACACACACACACACACACACACACACACACACACACCACACACACACACACACACAGCACACACACACATGCAGCACACACACACACAAACACACACGCAGCACACCCTGGAATACTCATGCAAACATACACCACCACCTGTACAAGTATTATATCACACATCATCTTCAATACATTCAGTTTACTTATCATGCTGTGAACTGAATCTAACGATGTGATGAAAGAAAATATGCAGATCAACAACCTAAAACAACAAAACCACATGTATAGCAATAAAGTTTACGTATAAAATTTGATGCACAAAAGCCCGCACATAATATGCAGGGCTTCCCATATGAAGTGTCCCTGCACCCTGCATGCATTAGAATCAGGGGGAAAAAAACAACGCATTACAGAGTTTTACAGGATGTCCTGGGACACATTCAGATGGAAACAAGCAGGTCCAAAGGCACACTACATGCCTGCTAACAAGCATTCCCTATCTTGTCTGCTCAGTCAGCTACTTATCCATCTCGGTTCCGTAGGTGAAGGAGGCAGCATGAGTGATTAGCCCGCACACACACTTGTGCATGTGGTCTGATAGTGAAATTAATATCCTGTCCGCCACAGGCTCTTATGGACACTTTGTATCTCGCAGATCTGCAACACAGATGCTTCTTGGCTGCTGCGATGTGGTGTTGTGGCATCTGTCTGGCTGCTGCGATGTGGTGTTGTGGCATCTGTCTGGCTGCTGCGATGTGGTGTTGTGGCATCTGTCTGGCTGCTGCGATGTGGTGTTGTGGCATCTGTCTGGCTGCTGCGATGTGGTGTTGTGGCATCTGTCTGGCTGCTGCGATGTGGTGTTGTGGCATCTGTCTGGCTGCTACGATGTGGTGTTGTGGCATCTGTCTGGCTGCTGCGATGTGGTGTTGCGGCATCTGTCTGGCTCTGCGGAAGGAAGGCAGAACTCTCGCATACTGTGGTCCTATCCTTTGAAGGTTCCTGAAGAGATATCCTGGATTTCTTGTCATCTCAGCTTCATGCCCGAGGTTGTTTTTTTCCTGCAATGCCTTCGATGGATGATGGATAGTATCCAGACTCTCTGTGTCCTCACAGACATGGCGTCTCAGTATACCCCCATCTAGGCTGTGTTCAGAACCAAACAGCAGCCTGTCTTCATGCTTGAACCGCAACAGTCCTGTACTGTGTGAAGCTGACTCAACGTGAGTGGAATAACTGTTGACAGAGCACGCTTCCTTCCACTCAGTAATCCGCAAGGTTGTGGCGTTTATTAGTTGACAACAGTTCAGGCCTTTAAGGCCATGGCTGTGGTGGGGCGGTTTTGCCTTTGAACACAAGCTTTTCTTTGCTGTTTGGTGCACAATACGGAGTCCATGAGATGCGAGGGAAGCACTGGTCTGAGCGCAGTTTCATCTTTGCCAGCTCTGATGGAAAAAGCTTAGAGATTTAGGAAGACCCAAACTGTTCCCCTGGCTTGAATTATGGGAGGGCAGGATGCTCTGCACCATGTGCTATGACGCAAACTTGAAAAGCAAGTCAAATAAAACCTCAAATAAAATGTGTTTATCATATGTTTACACGATTCTTGTTATCATCAACAAAGAGAAGCTTTTCTGTCCCTGAGAGCACAAACCAATGACGCTGACTCAGCGAGGGGCTTCACAACCAGGACTTTGCCAAAATCTGCTGCCTTCATTCATAGATCTTACCCTTTTAAATATGACTTCGATAGTACACATAGCACATCCAGTCTTGTTGGTTGTATGCTCCTTCCGTGTTGGTTATTTGGTTTGTTTTTTTTAACTGGTAAATAGAAAATCTCTTTTCGGTTGTAGTGTCTTCTAGCCAAGATTAAGACATGCTTCCTTTTAATGCAGATTTTCTATTCCATTTAAGTAGGTTGTCTGCTACCAAGGTAGAACAAAGATATGAGTTAAGTAAATTTTCATGAGGTTGCCTAACAACAATGTGGACAAATTTCATTCAATTTTCTGTGCAATCAATGGATTGAACAAACGTGCAAGCTGAAAATGATTTTACATATTAAGACTGGCCACTCTGGGGTTTACAGCGAGATTAGGTTTGGGTAATGTCTCTTTAGCTGAACATGATAAACGACAACAATGGCAAGAACAAGACACAAGACAGAGCAGAAGTAGAAGCGACGCTTACAGTGCAGTTTCTTAATGCAACCTCTCCTACAAAAATGGATGCTAGGAACTTTCATTCTTCCAATTTCCTGCCGATGAAGACATCCAAGATCTTACATTAACCGAATTTTGCATTTTGAGTCTGTGAACACTAAATTTGGCTCAGTAGATCTATACAGACTGAGTGTAGAGGAGCTTTGAGATACCAAAAAAAATGAAGGGGCTCTCATTATGAATGAAGAAACTAGGCACATGCACATACATAAAAAACCCCATAAGTATTGTCTTGTGATTCGTTTGTCCACGATTCTCTTGGCCGTTTGCTAACATTTATTTAAGATTCATAAGTATTCTGTGAAAAACAGATAAATAGATAAATGAAATAGTGCAACTAAAGGAGCTGACTAGGAGCAACAGTGATACACTCTCTCTCAATCTGACAGCGTATTCAGATCTGCAGTTCTTGAGAACTGCTTATGTACTTCACACAATCTAGACACTCTCTTATTACTGGTGACTAATGAGTGAACTGTGTGGTTAAGTTACATTTGGCATGTCAGTTTAGAACTTGTGAGTCCGGGTCCTCTCATGTCCCAACCACACACACACACACACACACACACACACACACACTCGCACACACACACACACAACACACACACACACTCACACAACACACACACACACCACACACACACACACACACACACGTCTCTACCACCATTTTTTCCCTCTTTCAATGCATGTTATACTATTTTCTTTGTTTTCTCAGATTGTGAGTACTTTCTGGATGCTGCATAAATACATATTTTTTTAAAATTTCTTTTATTTTAGCCAATGATTCTCATTACTCTCTCCACCTCTGTCTATTTGCAACATACAAAGATGTAAACCACTTCTAGAATTTCTGAATTATAAGTTTAAAAAGAAAGGAATTTATATATCACTGAACATATTTCATATCTTCCTTTCCAACACTTTTTTTTTTTTAACCACAATCTTCATACTGTATACACACACATTTTTTTTTATAGAAATTATGCAAATTCTCAAAGCTACATTAACCTAAAGCACCTTCACCAAAAGAACCTAAAAATGTTTTTTAAAAAAATAAATAAAAAAGCATGTGGAAATGCCACTGACAACACACTAACAATATATTGTGCTTTGATTCAGTCATTATCATGCTAGTGACAAGGGACATAACTTTGATGCCACACATCATACAGAATGGAGTAAAATCTCCTGGGTGAATGTAAAATCATTGAAGACAATCATTCAGTTGTACAGTTGTCAGACCGACGATGACATTAATATTGGTGTCTAATTCAATGAATTAAATGGCAAGGGGAACTTTAGTTTGCAGATTTTAACAAACACACATACACACACACCCATGTATACATACACTTACACGCTGTTGGATTTTGCACAATATCAAAAAATAAATGTTAAACATAATTCTTCTGATGTAATGATTCAGTGCTGAAACAAGCAGAACTAATTGGTGCAATTTCCCTACTGCAGATCTTTGATAATAAACACACACACACACACACACACACACGAAACCTTGTGGACTTGTGTGTATGTTGTACAAAAGTGCTTTTCACTTGCTGTCTGCATCTCCGAAAGCAACTGGAAATGAGCCACAATTTCAACATGTGTGTCCTTATACATAATCATTATTAGGCCTAATTAACAATGAACGTCATTCTGATTTAGCTGCTGAAAAACGCGCGCCTTTTTTTTAATCGGAACAAAATGAACATAACATATCTTTAGTTTATTCTGCGGACAGTAGTTGCTGGCTATAAATATAATTACAAATATATGTATCATCACTGATTTGAAGTCGTTAGCAGTGATATTTCATGATCAGTTTGCAGGTCATGTGCCGGCTGGTTGACTTAGGTTAACGTCACCTTCGCACCCAACGCTTTATGCAAACACGCTGATTTCACATGCCCCAGCAAGTAATTAAATATCATCACGGCACAGTCTCTATAGACACAAAAGAACCTCACGCGAAGAGAATACAAACTTTGTATGCACATTGTCTTTCACACACAATCATGTCTCGCCAAACTGAAAAGGTAGGTGAACAATTGCTTTGCTTACCTGTTAAAAGCTGTTACGAGTCTCATCTGTTCGTCGTCTGCAATTCAGCCGACTCCAATGAGTGAAGACCTTTCATAAGGGAGACAACTGCGCTTGGGTTTCGTATGCGCGATAATTTGATTATTGAAAGTAGCCTCGTACCAACCAGAGGACGTTATTAGACTGCGTCTATGGTGTAAAGGGAAGGAGCATTTTGCGTTGGGGAGGAGAAAAAAAAAGCGCGGGGGGGGGGGGGGGGGGGCGGGGGGGGGGGGGGGGGGGGGGGGGGGGGGGGGGGGGGGGGGGGGGGGGGGGGGGTGTGTGGGGAGGAACGATGGAGTGGGTTTTAAAGGTATTCGAACGCGTTCATTTTAACGACTTACGGCATGATGACCTCTTTCAGTAGTTTCTTCTTCTTCTTCCAAAAAAACTGGTTCACTCAAAAATGAGTAGGTCACCAGCGCGCATGTTAAAAATAAAATAAAATAAAGTGCGACTCAGCCTGTTGGCCCTGGAGCAAAATTTGGCAACAAGGGGTCCGCACACGATATTCCAAAAGGTATAAAAAACAATGGCCAGATTCAGGCCTAGAGTAACGTTATCATGTTATTAAAGAGAGAGAGAGAGAGAAATAGCGAGAGAGAAGGTCTCACTGAAAATCAATAAGCAAATAAAGTTCTGGCACAGACGTTAGAAGAGAAGTGACAAAAACTCATTAGCTTCCATCTAGCGAAAACGTTCATCGATAAAAATGATGGCTCTAGGGATTTTTTTTTCTCTATTACTTATCATCAGAAAACTTGAAAAACTGATTTTCCTCACCCTTATTTCAAAACATTTGTCAAGAACCACAACAAAACGCGATTAACCAATAGCATTTTTCACGAGGACAAAACATTAACATTATATCAGAGACTCCAGATTTTCGAAGATAATGCGGGATCAGTTTTGTCTTCAATAATCATGGTCAATTGCCTACTACTGTCTTTGAGGAGAAAACGAAAGTCGGAATTTTTCAGCTAGTAACACATCCACAACAGTAGGGCGAGTTTAAAGGAGATAACAGTGATCGGGACCTAACGCTGTCCAAACTGTTTTTTTCGTCTGGTCCTCGTTTCAGTTCCTGGCTCCTACACTGGGAACCCTTTTTTTTCGCCCGGCTGTCACCAAGGCGAGGGAACAATCCCATACTGAAAAAGAAACAAACAACAAACGCAGATTTAGGCGTACACTATGCATGCCATAAACATGGCAGTAGTTAAGAACTGTTTGACAGTCAGGCTGAGGAGAATCTTGGGGTTTGTTCGGGAGCCACGCCGCCAATTTCTCCTCCGGATAAAACCGATGTACTACGGCACCCCTCTTCCTCCCCCCTCCCTCCAAAAAAAAAGAAAGAATGAAAAATCAAGAAAAAAAAAGAAAAAAAAAAGGAAAGAAAAACAGAAAAGGAAAAGTAACTGAAAATCATGAGCGACCACACACACACACACACACGACACACACAACACACACACACACACAACATACACCACACACACACACATCAATATATATATATATATATATATATATATATATATATATATATATATATATATATCAATATATATATTGTGCTGCACAATGTAATATTGGGGGAAAACAAGAGCGGCCAGCAATTTTTTCCGTCCATTACACAAAGGATTTGGCAAAGATAAAAGAAAACAAAGAATAGAAAAGAAAAGAAAAAAAAGAAAAGGGAAAAAAGGGGAGGGGGGGGGTGGGGGGGGGGGGGGGGGGGGGTGGGGGGGGGGGGGGGGGGGGGGGGTGGGGGGGGGGGGGGGGGGGGGGGGGGGGGGGGGGGGGGGGGGGGGGGGGGGGGGGGGGGGGGGGGGGGGGGGGGGGGGGGGGGGGGGGGGGGGGGCGGGGGGGGGGGGGGGGGGGGGGGGTGGGGGGGGGGGGGGGTGGGGGGGGGGGGGGGTCCCCACACGGGGGGGGGGGGGGGGGGGGGGGGGGGGGGGGGGGGGGGGGGGGGGGGGGGGGAGGGGGGGGGGGGGGGGGGGGGGGGGGGGGGGGGGGGGGGGGGGGGGGGGGGGGGGGGGGGGGGGGGGGGGGGGGGGGGGGGGGGGGGGGGGGGGGGGGGGGGGGGGGGGGGTGGGGGGGGGGGGGGGGGGGGAGGGGGGGGGGGGGGGGTGGGGGGGGGGGGGGGGGGGGGGGGGGGGGGGGGGGCAGGGGAGAAAACGAGAACAACAACAACAACAACAACAAAATAGGAAAATAAATGTTAAACCCTTCACTAGCGCCATAGGGAACCGTTTTCATCCATCTTGAGGACAGATTCCATTCATATTGCTTGCCTGTTTGATGGTGATGATGAAGATAAATTGATGATGATGATGAAGGATGATATAGATGATGATGAATGACGGACGACGGTACAGACGACGACGACGACGAACGATGATGAATGACGACGATGATGATGATGATAATGACGTACGACGAACGACACGAAAATGATGACGACGATGAAGATGACGACGATGATTTCAGCCCAGCGGACCAGCCACCCAGGGGCCTCGGAGCTTTCATCATTCACAGGAAAAGACTATGACATTGGAAGATAAAGTGACAACAACAAGAAAGACAAACGTGGGCGGTGAACGAACGACAAAGACTGAAGGACGTAACATGCTGATTGTTGACCTACCTTGAGGCGATAAGAAAAGACAAGAATGACATGATCAGCTAAATTGTTGAACCACCTTGCGCTGAAAGATTAAGGCATGCTGCCAGTTCCGAGGGTATTCCATTTCATTCTTCAAAGCCATTTTGATGTATGTTGTTTGTTGTTTTTGTTGTTTTAATGTTGTTTGTTAAAACGCAACCAACATAGCCTTGACATGGAACAAAAGAGGTTGACGCGAAACAAAGGGGGAACTGAACACTGCACCATAGACAACTGGGTCCGCTCTGCATAAGTGTGTAATCGTCTACAATTTTTCACAAACTACTCGCTAGACATCACTAAACAAACAACAACCAAACCAACAAACGAACGAACAAACCCACACACACACACACACACACAACACACACACACCCACACACACGACACACACACACACACACACACACGAACATACCACACATACCCACACACACAGCCATGCACACACACTACACACACACACACACACACACACACACACACACACACACACACACACACACACACACACACACACACACGACACACACACACCACACAACACACACAGAGCCACGCACAACGCACACACACCACACACACACATACCCACACACAGTACACATTAACACACACTACGCGCGCGCGCGCGCACAGCACGCACATATACGGCCAACAAAGTGGCAGTCATAGGAGTACCTATAAAAGAAGTTAAAGAAGTTCCAAAAGAAAAGACAGGAAGAATAATTGCACACCACACACACACACAACACACACACACACATACCACAAACACACACACACACCACACACACACACAACACACACGCACGCACGCACGCACACATCGCACACGCACGGACCACGCACACTAACGCACACTCGCACATCACCACGCACGCCACGCACGCACGCACGCACACACGCACACGCACGCACGTCACACACACACCCCACAACACACACACGACACCCACGCACACACACACACACACACACAACAACCACACAAACACACACACACACACACACACACACACACCACACCAAAACAAACACACACACACAAACGCACACACACACACACCCCCACACACACCCCAACACACACACACACACCACAAACACACACACACACGCATCACTCAACGCACGCACCACCACCTACACGGGCAACGCACGCACGCACACGGACAAAACCAACCTTCCTCTATCCGAAGGCAACAAGTTCCAGAAAAGAAATGACAAGCAATTAACAAAAAAGAAATAAAATTAGAAACACAAACTTTTGCTAAAGAATATTACTCTTCATCATTTTCAACTTTTTTTTTCTTCATATCCTTCAACTCGATCTACGGCCTGTATGTTTACTGACATAACATAGGCCTGGTCCGTGACCGTTACATTTGCGTGTAACACCTCTCAATTCATTGTTTAGACACACACACACACACACACGCACACACGCACGCACACGCACACAGACAGACCGACAGGACAAACACACACACACACACACACACACACCGCACACACACACACCCACACACACACACACAAACACCCGCACACACGCACGCACACACGCACGCACACGCCCAGACAACAGGCAAGGCAGACACACACACACACACACCACACACACACACACACACACACACACACATTCACACACACACACACACACACACACAAACACAACACACAACACACACACTCACACGCACGCACGCACGCACGCACACACACACACACACACACACACGCACACGCAAACACACACACACACACACACCCCACATCACTCACACACACACACCACACATACACACGCGCGCGCAGAGGCATGCACCCTCCTCATTTCACGCCTGTCTATAACCATCCCAGAGTGATAAACCAACCACCTTGTGTTATCTATTTATACACGTGCCTTTATCATGCATTTGCTTGGCCGCACGAATTCCTTGGCTAGGTGGGTCTAGAACACGACCATAAATCCTCCCCCCCGCCCCCGCCCCCGCCCCCAGCCCCCTTTCTTCCTCCAGCTCTTCTTCTTCTTCCTTTTCCCCTCCTCCTCCCTCCACCCCCCCCTCCCTCCTCCTCCTCCTTCCTCCTCCTCCTCCACCGCTCTTCTCTTCTGCTTCTTTGTGATAGCTAGTTCAAGCGATTTTCTATTTTTCCGTACCGACAAACACTTCGCAAATAAACACACCAAGAACCGGGCACACTGCCCTGTCTGTCTGTCGGTCACTCTCTTTGTGTGTGTGTTTTTGTGTGTGTGTGTGAGGGTGTGTGGAGTGTTGTGTGTGTGCACAGCTCTGCGCGCGAGTGTGAGTGCGTGTGTAGTCTCTCCTCCTCTCCTCTCTCTCTCTCTCCTCTCTCTCTCAAGCTGCCCTACATCCCGCACCTGTCTCAGCCTCACACCGTGTCATTCGATCAATACAAAAAACACTGCTACAATTTTGTCTCGTCGTCAATCGCATCAATCTGTCGACCTTTTCTTCTCCCCCCCCCCCCCCCCTCCCCCCCCCCCCCGACCGAACTCCTCTATTCTCAATTTTCCTTCTTCTTCTCCTGAATACACACCCTCTTGACATCTGCATCATTACAGACACCCCCCCCCCCCCACCCCGACCCATATATATATGGGCGGCTCTGCGTAGACTTTTTGTTCTACCACAATGATTTCACTCCAATTGGCGAACAAATGACAGAACATTTTTTTTACGTCGAGTTAACCCCCGCATCCTCTTTCTTCTAGCCGCTAGGTCCAAAGCTGAAAGACACCCAGATCTCTTACCTTGAACTACAGACCCAAGAAAGAATATCCAGCAGGGTGCCCGTGATTAATCACGCACAATCCTTCCAACCCTCCTCTCCGGACTTGCTCAGAGACCCGCTTCCAGTACTCCTGGATAGCAATCTATGCGGGAGGCAGTTACCTACGGAGCCGATAGTGGGTCAAAGAAATTGTAAGTCCTAAAAAAAACCCATTTTAATGCCATCTGCCTTTCCCCCTTGTCACTGGGGGAATGCAGGCTGCTATAACTGCTGTCAAAAATGTGTCCGTTTGCTCCGATCCATCTTTTTAGAAACTAAACAATTTTTCCAGTTCCAGAACTAACGAAATTTTTGCCATCAGAGAAGATTGGGATTGTGTACGAAGCCAAAAATGTGATCTTTATTTTGCCAACATATGCCAACCACACAACAATATGTTTGGCGAAACTAAGAACACTTTGAAAACCAAAATTTTATCTCCATAGTCAAATATCAGAACAAAACACAGTAACGCTTGTAGCTAAACATTTCAACACACCTGGCCATCCCTTTCCAATCTTAAATGTGTTATATTGTAAAAGGGTGCACAGCGAAAATCCTAATTTCGCAAGATATAAAAAGAGAAAACTTTTGATAACCACAGTAAAAACTCTCGTCACCACGGGCTTAATCGTCAAGAGAGCTAGTACTGGGCCTTTCTGCACGGGTGCTCTTTTTCCACCCCCCCCCCCCCTCTTCCCCTTGCAGAACATTTCCTTAATGGTGTACTGGTTGGTTTTTATGCTTGTTTTCTATGTTGTATTCACTTTGAGGACTGTTATATTGTATCTTCTTTTTTTACTTTATACCCTGTACGGTTTGGTTTTATATGTTTTTTTTACACTGTTTCGCGCTCGCCATACAATTGGTTTTATGTCCTCATTTTTTCCCCACCCTCCCCCCCCCCCCTTTCTTTTTCCCCTCACCGTTTTGGCAAATAACTATTAAGTACTTACAAACTGTTTTACTCTGTGTGAATTAGTGAAATTGGTTTTATAACTTAGTATTACCTTTTATTTTCCGGATATTACAGGTTTTGACGTTATTACGTTATTTAACGTTGAGGAGTTTTGGCTGTGGTAGGGTGTGCAGCTTTGAGGGTTGGCGTTCTGTGGTTGATGTGGTTGACCGCCTCCTTCCCCCTTCCGTTGAGCTCCTTTCCCACCCCACCCAACCCCAACCCTTTTCCTCCCCTCACAGTTATTCCCAGTAATTACAGGGCTTTAACGTTACTCGTTAATATAACGTTTAGGAGTTTGTGTCTGCGTCGGTGTATGCGCTTGGTTTCGTTTGTAGGTTGATAATTTTGACCACCATTCCTTCCCCCTTACCGCTGAGCCCTCCCCCCCCCCCCTTTTTTTCCCCCCCCGCGCTCTCCTCTTTTCGCGATTGTATGGCTTTTGAGGGGGCATGCATCAAATAATTTATTTCTGTGTGTATTTGCATGTAGGTGAGATGTCTCTCCATGGAATGATGGCGTTGGTGGGGTGGGTGGACGGGGGCCACAGCGGTGGGTTGGGGAGGGATGGAGGAGGGCAAAAGAGAACAGTTTCGCGGATGGAGAACACATAGTGAATTGGTTTATCAGTAGTTAGATGACTGATTCCTGGCCACATTCTTGACACACCGCCCTGAAGAAGACCTGAGGTCGAAATGTTGGGAAGTGATGTGTGTGTATCGCATGTAAACCAATCACAGGATTCAATCACACCACTGAATACAAGCTCGTTGTACTCCAAAAGATTATAATCTTGTTCAGAAACCATACAGATCTTAAGATGCAGATCAACATGCAAGGGCTGCTGCCTATGACAGCACCCAGCTCAACCAATCAGCAACTGCCAACTGTCACGACAATCTGGTCTCTCTATTCAGTCACTTTGGATTTAGCGTCATGGCACCCGCACCCTAGACTAAAAAAATGAACAGGAATTGATGGAATTAAAAAATAACATCATAATAATGTTTCAAACGGATATTGAAAACCATTACAGAGGGAAGAATTTGATGAGTCTGTTGTTTTTATCTTCAATATAAGTGCGATTTATATTTATAATATATATATATATAACATATAAATAATAGATTCAATATGGTGAACAGCCAAAAACGATTCTAAAAGCGCTCGACCCCTTGGGGAGCAACATTTGTTAAAACAAGTGTACAAGGAATATTACAATTTCTCCTACAAATTTGTTTCCAGCGCGTTGCGCTGTCAACAACGCGCTCGAAACAATTTGAGATAAATTTAATATTCCCCTTTTAACACTTGTTTTAACAAAATAATATATATATAATATATATATTAATATATATATATATATATATATATATAAAAATTATATATATATATATAAATCTATATATATATGATAAAGATATATATATAAACAATGGTAGTGAATACCCAGCAGAGATTTTAAAAAAATCTCAATCCGAACTGGAGCAACATTTGATAAAAGTAAGTTTTAAAACTATCTACAGCCTGTTTCATGCAATCAATCATCAGGAAGTGGTGGGTCTGTGCTCCGGTGTTTTAGAACTGCTTGTGTGTCTGTCATCACGTGCTGTCTGTGTTTCTTCGTGTGTTTCTGTTCTTGGCTTCCTGATAGGAATTTCACTTGTGGGCCTGCAGTTGTTAACCATTTCTCTCCTAGTATTTAAAGTTGCCAGTTTGTGGTTTGCATAGTATTAAAGTACTTTTCCTTTTGCGCATAGGTTACATCTTTTTTGAAATTTGTTGTATGTAGCTGCTCTTTCTAGATTTTCCAGGATTTATTGTATCTATCTTTTCTCTTTGAGCTTCCAGATGTAAATACTCAATTCCTGTTTGGTTTTTTGTATCTTTCTTTGTTACATGACTGTTGTGTTGCCAATATAGAATTCAAATACAAAACATCCAAACAATGAATTCCAAACATCGTTAAAAAATGAAATCAAACAAATCCAAAATGACAAAAAAATTATGTGGAAAGCAACGAAAACCAGCAAATCTACAAAATTGGAAACTAAAGAGTACTCACAGCTCTCGACACAAACATCCAAAAAAATACCAAAAACGCCTGATAAAACTACATACAGTACATTAGAAAAAAAGAAAAGGAGCTTGTGCCACCAAATGGACCAAAGCGATAGACTGGAGACAACACAGCAAAGAGAAGATTTCATAACACTTAAAGACCACGAACCCAACTTCCTGAATAAACCCAACATTGCAGATTTGATAAACCCATCCAAATCTGAATTAGGAAAAATCAGCAAAAAAATCTTAGAAAAAAGCCATAAAAAACATAAGAGAGAACACTGAACTCAACCTCTGAAAAACACAATACGAAGCCATACAAGGTTCAAGAAACTCAACAAGCAAGATAATACATTTTTAAAACATTTGATATAGTCACTTCTCCACATCTATAGATGAAATCTGCTCACCACAGCTATAAAATTTGCCACAAATACACTGAAATAATCAGGGACAGAAATTGGAAAACATTTTCCATACAAAAGAAAACACTAGGGCTACAACACAGCAAAAATGAAATCGGGACCAATGAGCGCAAACAAAGAATTCAACTTTTGATGTCACAATGGGAATCGTATGATGGTGCCGAAACTTGCGACTTTTCGCGGACTTGCTCATGCTGTCTAACATTCAAAAGAAACTTGGAAAACAAGTCGGACTGTACAGGGATGAACGGCCCATCGCTGCGCTGAAATGACAACCCTAGAAACATTGAAAATAAAAAAAAAGAACTGTGTAAATCTCCAAAACCAAAATCTAAAATCACTATAAAGCAAATAAAAAGATCGTGAACATCTAGATATAACGTTTGATCTCAACCAGCACATATAATAAACCATACAAAAAATCCAATGATAGCACCTGTCTATGTAAATACAAAAGTAACCATCCACCATCCATACTAAAAAAACAATACCCAGAGGCATCATAAGAGATTATCTAAACGGTCATGCAATGAAACAGCCTTCAATAACGCTGCAGCAGAATATCAATAAGCGGTTACACAAAAGTTGGCTACAACAACAAACTACAATATAACCCAGATAATGACATTGAGCAACAAAGAAGAACAGGAAAAAGAAAAGATCCTAGTGGTACAACCCCGCCCCATATGACGGAAGAGAGAAACAATATAGGGAAAGAATTCTTACAGAATCCTAACAACATCATTCCCAAAAGAGCACAAATTATCCAAGATATTCAACAAAAATAGCATCAAATTATCAACTCATGAATGCCCAACCTTAAAAACATCATTGATTCAACCCAAAATGAAAACAGTACAAGACAAACGAGTGAAGAAAAGGAAATCCTGCAACTGTATCAAGCAAGAACAGTGCCCTCTGAGCACCAGAGTGCCTCTACAACAGCATTTGAGGTACCAAGCCACTGTAGCATCAAAGAAGCAGAAGAAACATATCTCGTATCACTGAAAACCAATTTAAAACAGATCTGCCCACCACCAAACAGTCATTTACCAAGAAGATACAAAAACCCAAACAGAATTGAGTAAATACATCTCGAACTCAAGGAGAAAAAGATAGAATACAATTAATCCTGGACAATCATAGAAAGAGCAGCACCATACAACAACAATTCAAAAAGATGTAAGCTTATGCTCAACAGAACAGTACATAAAACTATTCAAACAACAACTGTGCAAACTTTAAATACTAGGATAGAAATGGTTAACAACCAGCAGGCACAAGTGGAAATGCCTATCAGTGAACAAGAACCAGAACACACGAAAAACACAGACAGCACGTGCATGATAACAGACAACACAACATTAATAAAACACCGCAGCACAGACCACCGACACCTGATGATTGCATTGCATGAAACAGCGCTGTAGGAATAGTTTTTTAAACCATACTTTATTAACACATATATCTATAAATATATATATATATAATATAACAAATATATAAATATATTTAAAAAAATAATATATCAATAATATATATATATATATATAAATATCATATATATTTGTTAACACAAGTGTTAAAAAAATATAATATATAAGGTAAGGTAAGGTATTGTTGCTTACACGTAGCCCAGCCAAGCGGGCAAAGGGGCCATATCAGGGCTGTACCGCGTTGAATTCTACCCCAAGTCATTCATTCACACAACCCTTTGAAAATAACATTAAAAACCCACACCGAAAATTTTGTTCAAAAATAATTCTACCGTAAAATCCCAGAACAGAAGAAAAATGTTAGTACTCCCTCAGAAATTCAAAGATCACGTCAGGTGGGAAATCTCTGAACAAGTTTCATGGAATCTGCTGTAAAATGTTTATGTCTCACAACATGCAAATTCCAACACTCTTAAAAAGAATATGTTTCACTGTGAGTAGGTACATGACATGGAATGCACCACGGAGCATCTTCACATCTTAGGAAAGGGTACGAATGAGTTAAGAACGAAAGGCCGATGCCCTGCCGCATAAGACCGTTTCTTCCTTTGCACGACCATCAGAGGTAGAACGAGAATCTTTCAGGGTTTTGGACAGATCTGAAAAGTTTGTTATCTCCTCTGTGGAATCCAGTCCTACTTATGCCGCAGAGGTCACTGACATATAACATTAAATTTCGGTTTTTGAAATCTGAATTAAAGGGATAGATAATCGTTAGAATAGCTTCCTTGTTTTTGGCATTCTTGGCCAAACGATCACCATTTCATTTCCCCCAATGCCCACATGACCGGAAACGCCATGCAGACGCCCCCAGTTGAGACCTTGCCCGCTTTCAAAGTGGTAAGAAGTAAAAAAAAAAAAAAGATTTCAGAAGTTCCGATGATGGAGAGGTTACTACCAGCTATGGCCTCCCAAAAGCTGACAGCGCATCCACACAGTATCAGAAAGTGTTTTGTTTGTAGATTGAGAATAATCTTCATTGCCCAACCCAAAGCAGTAAGTTCGCAGAGTAAACAGAAGTATCTGACGGAATATGTTTTTGGATGACTTTGAAAATGGAGTCACCTGGGCAATAGCTGCACAAGCTACCGCATCTTGGAATTGAACCATCAGTAATGTTTTCTGAAAGATGAATTCTGTACGGAATCGGCAAACAATGTCTTGTGTGCCTGAGAACGGTAGGATTCTTTGCGAACAGACAAGATCAAAGCAGATTTCAGGTGTGAAAAAGGTCCAAGGGCTTCTCTGGAAATTTGAGAAGTCAGACACAAACCTAATCAAGAACCTGAATTCATTTCTGCGCCACCGAGGCGCATTTTGAAGTCAAACAGAGGAATACAGTAGGGCCTTTCTTCAAATTTACGTTTGAAAACTTAGAAAAAAACAGTCAAGGCAGGGTTTTCCCGGTTCAGAGAAAACAGTCTGAGATAATAATTTCAGGATATAGTTTATCAGCCTGCGGTTGGAGCATAATGAAAGGTTCACCTGCCCTACTGCGCCGAGGCTGTACACAGGGGTTGTGCGAATGCTCCGATACAGAGACGAAGGCCCTTGGAAGATGACAGCATCCAAGAATATAAGATAACAGGGATTCGCAGAGCCATACACAACATAAACACAGTCCAATTTAGAACGGACTTCCAAGGCTTCCTGTGGAGGATGACCGCAAAGTTTTCTTAAAATTCAGTGCCTCCAGTCAGTTGTGTGCTGCGAACCCGCAGAATATCAAAAGCTTGCTGGAAGAAAGTGTTTTAAGTCTTATGAGACTAAGAAAGCTTGAAGGCTTTTTGGTCAAAAATATAACTCCCAGAAATTTGTGCCTATCTTTACGCCTGGGTCATGGGAGAATTCCCTATTTGGATTCAGGATCAGCAAAGAACTGTTGAAATTAATGAAAGTGAATGAATGCACTGTGTCTTATAAACCAAACAAGTAAAGAGCCCTTTTCTTCCGCCTATAGATGTAATTTATCACACAAGCTGTGAGCCTACCGCTGAACACATTGAGTACAAGCTTCCCGTTGCGTTTAAAGTAAAATAATCTACAAACAATAGCAGTCGGACCCTGTGGAACTGAAATAAAATTTTAGTTGATTTTTATGCAAAGAGGGCAGGAACAGTATTGCTAACCATGTGGAACACCCCCTCCTTCTCGTGAACATCAGAGAGAGTGGCGCCAACCCCGAACCTGAAACTGTCATCAGCCACACAAAAGGGAAAAAAAGAGAAAGTGGAAGATGACCCCAAAAACCTAGATCATGGAGATCATAAAGTCCCCCAAAATCCAGGTGGTATCATAGGCCTTCTCACAAGTCAAAGAAATTAGCTGAGCTGCGTGTTGTTTATTGAAGAAAGGCGTTTCGAAGCGTAGAGTCCAGACGGAGCAAACGGTCCACTGTAGTTCAACTTTGTGGAAACGCACCTGTTCTTTCGCCGAAGGCCGTCAGTATTTCGAGTTTCACAATGAGTCCAAGCACTGACCATTTTTTTCCTTCAGTTAGCCGATACAGCTGGTCAAAGCGATCGGACGGGGATTGGCGAACAATTTGAAAGATCTTTTCCATGATTTAGGGAATTGGTATACTTAGGCTTTTCGAGAGGCCAGGAAGGTGGAAAGAGCCGTAGACCCCATAGAATGGTCGTACACGTCTGTAGCAAAGATGAACGAACCTTTTTGCGGAAGATGTTTCAAATTTCTAACGGATTTCATCTACACCAGAAGGAATCGCTGGCCAAGAAAAGTCCAGCCGATTTTCATTCATTGAAAGTGAAAGGAAGATTGTAATTCTTCACATGTTGTCCGAATGAAAATTGGCAGGAAGATTTGTCTTTGATGAGGGTCTTTGGTTTTTGAACAAAACAGGCTTGTGTGCTAGGCAAGAGAATTCGTTTCAATAGTCTTGAAACAAGCAGATTGGCAACGGCTTTTTTTTCTCTGTAGTTAAGAGTCAAAAATTTGAGATATGTTCAACCGTAGGGCAAGGTTTTCTTTCTTCCCTTTGATTTTTGATTAGTTTTCCACCACACTTTTTCATTCTTGCGATTGTTTTGCCCGAGCAAAATTATTTCCAAGACAAACAGTCATTGGTTTCTTGTAAATGTGTTTGGATATTTGCTGCTCAGTTTCCGATGTGCACGACCAGCAGGGCCATGCCGAGATGGTCTGCGGAGACCCTCACCTGAGTCCTTTTGGCGGTGCTTAGTCATTTATTTTTACATTTCAACAGCTGGAACCAAGAACTTTTGACGGCGCTAAGGGGATTCTTGGAAGAGTAGGAAAGTTTGACTTTAAGCACATTCATGAGCAGGAGAGAGAGAAGAGCGAGAAGAGAGCGAGCGAGCGAGCGAGAGAGAGAAGAGAGAGAAGAGACAAGAGCGAGAGACGAGGAAGAGAGAGATACAGAGAGAGAGAGTGTGTGTGCCGCACGCGCGCGCGCGCGTGTGTGTAGAGTGTGTGTGGGTGTGTGTTGTGGTTGTGTGTGTGTGTGAGTGTAGTGATTGTGTGCATGTGTGGGTGTGTGTGAATGTGTGTGTGATTGTGTGTGTGTAGAGTGTAGTGGTATGTGGTATGTGTCTTTTGTGTGTGAGAGTGTAGTGTGTGATGTGTAGTGTGTGTAGGTATGTGTGTAGTTGTGTGTGAGTGTGATGTTACATTGTGAGGTGTGAGAGTGTGTGCGTGTGTGTGTGTGCGTGCGTGCGAGCGTGGCCGTGCGTGCGGAGCGTGCGTGCGTGCGTGGTGTAGTGTGATGTGTGTTGTGTGTGTGTGTGTGTGAGTTTGGTGGATTGCATCTATTTTATTTTAGGCGATTAAGGAAAACACAAATTCCCATTTTGAGCCTGCCTTCCATTCTCCCCTTATACCTTCCTCACCCCCCCCCCCCCCCCAATTTTTTTGTTTTTTTAGTCTCCGCGGGAAATGTACACTATTAACAACTTTCCAAGGGACACAAATAATACATTTTTGTTGCGCTCCGTATATAGTAGAGAGTTATTCCCCCTCAAACTGTACTACATTGTGAACTCCTAGCAAGCCACTGGTCGCATGGATGCCCCATGGTTTCAGGGGCTGTTTTCTAGCCTAGGAGGGCGTAAGTGCGAATTCGAACCCGCATGCAAGCGTGTCGTCGATGTGTGAGAGTATGTGTTGTGTGTGATGTGTGTGTTTGAAGAATATATTATAAAATTTTACAACTGGTGATATCAAGATTTACGAGTTTGTTATCTCCGTTAATCATGTAGTAGCCGGGCTCGTTTGTATTTGAGGAAAACCTCGCTGGTCTTTTTTATTTTCTTATTATTAAATGGATTTTCTTGTCGCTGAATGCTGCTAATTGAGCTGATATTTTTCCGATGCGAACCGATAAATCTTGTTCATCAAACGTCCCCCCCCCCCCCCCCCCCCAAAAAAAAAAAAAAAAAAAAAAAAAGAAGGAAACAAGCAAAGAAGCAAGAGAGAACAAAAGAAGAAGAAGCAAACAGAAAGCCCTTATAGTATCCACAATCTCGGGGGCGTTAAGCACATGACATGCAGATTCGATGCTCTTGCAACACGGCAAGGCAAGGCCAACCTCTCTATCCACCTGGAGATGTTGTCATCACCACCGCACCCAGATAGTCCCCGAATCCCACGAGATACAGACGGGACAGATCACAATGAGGAAATGATTCTTTCTTTAAGCCTGGAACGTATAACCACCACCGAGAATTGAGTGTACTGAACTTTTTCTTCCTGCCTGAGCTGATTCGCGTCCCTCAGCGTAAGAATTCAATCCTTGATAAAGCCAAGTATCCTTTCTATTCCTTCCTTACTCTATCACCCCCCCCTAGTCAACATCACCCCCTCCCACGGCCCCCCGCCCCCCCCTGCAACACCCACACACACACTCAACACACACACACACACACACACACCCACACACACACACAAACTCTCGTCTCCACACACATGCACTCGCATACTCGCGCGCGCGCGCGCGTGCACAACACACACACATCACACACACAACACACACACACACACCACACACTCACACACACACACACACACATACGACACACCCACACACACACACACACACAGCATAATCGCGCGCGCGCACACACACATCTATATATACACAAATATTATAAATACATTATAATAGATATAAAAGTATATACGGTATACAGTATAACGGCCCACCCAGGGACATGGATTTCGGGGGGGGGGGGGTGGGGGGGGGTGGGGGGGGGGGTGTCGATATATCCGATGTCCAGTAAATCGCAACCCATCGGGATATAGCGGCCACTTTCGTCCCGGTGTACGGTTATATCCTAATCTCCGTATATAACGGAAATTTTCTACGTATAAGCCGATGTTTCTCCGATTTAAACGGCCATTTCCCCGGATTGAAGACATTTTTCTATTGCTGTCTCTCACTCGCTCTCTCTCTCTCTCACTCCTCTCGTCTCATCTCTCTCTCTCACTCTCTCTCTCTCTCGCTCTCTCAGCGCGCAACGCACGTTTATATTTCCACAAAATTAGGCAACAATTATCCGGAACTTTAACTTTTGCTGAATTTGTGTTTTATGTTGGACCTGTAATATTGAGAACTGGTGCATGTGTTTGTGGATTCTGAGGGTCAGTATTACATATGTTAACACACCACATGGTAATAGTGATTTGAATATAATTAAAATGCCTCAAGGGCTGTTTACAAGTAACTGTCATTTAACAAATTGAGACCGAGTGGATTGTCTTGGCATTTGCCAGTCGCGTTTAACATGGCAATGATGGTACTAAGAATGTTATAGACCCAACAAGACCAGTAGATAATTAGGAAAAAATATTGTTGGACCTGAAGATTATTTGTTAGAGTACACACATAGAGTAAAATTCCCATGTGTTTTCAAAAGGCATAACCAAGCAGCTATACAAGCTCATTATCAATACTGATGTCAACACTTCTCTAGATATATTTGTTACAACATTGTAATGAGGCTGACTGCCACCATGGATTCGAACTGTAGGGCACAATAAGAAGAAAAGCGTAAATACATGGTATGACAAACACTGGCGCCCAAGAAAAGAAAACTTTCCTCGTTAACTCCTTTAAAACTAAATCAAGGTCACACAAAGAGTAATGAGCAGCACAAGATAGTAATGTATGAAAGGAGACTATATAACGAACTTTTATATCTGGCCAAGAAAAAAGAATTTGACAATGACAGGATAATTACATTAAAACAGTCACCAACGACCTAAGGTATTCTGGAAAATAATCAGATCAGTGAGACAGAAAAACATAGTGCGCAATAATATTTCTATGGGACCAGAGGTACAACATTATCCACAGGATATCCTAATATGATGACACCTGGACTGGATCAAGAGGAATCTTAGCAGCAGAGCTAAATGGACGATTCAGCCGAGCCACTTTATTTAACGCCCCATTTCTCAAGAATGAGTTGTATCAAGTAAAGACTAAACTTACCGCCGGTAAAAGTTCTGAATTGATATGATACTATATGGTGTAAATGCTATAAACATGCCAATGAAAACGGTAATTAAAAAATCCTCGTATTGCTTTACAATAAGATATTTGAACATGGAACTTTTCCAAACGACAGGTGTAAATCCATTAATAATTCCAATTTAATCCAAGAAAGGGGATGCTACTCTAATCTGATAAAAACCGTGATGTAGGTGCATTAAAACAAGTATATCGGTGGAGGCAAAGATGTACACATTTATTCTGATAAGCGACTTTCCCAAAAAAACCCGATGGAGGCCGTAAGCTGAAGGAAAATCTATCTGAGGAACAGTGTGGTTTAGAGCAGGAAAAAGTACAATGAATCACATTTATTACTTTACACTCTGCGTTGACAATAATATACAAAACACTCTAAGCTCTATGACGCCTTACGTCGACTTTAGGAAAGCCAATATGAATTCTGAAGCCAGAAATGTTCTTAAGGCATGTGAATAAGGGCGCAGTGGCGTTGATGGAAAAAATGTCGAAAGCACATCGGGGGAGTTTATGACTTCAGTCATTGCCTGTGTATCCTCGATAAGCATTCATACTCTGCTTATTTTGATTGTCCCGAGATTAGTAAAACCAAGATGTTAACTCACCCAATTAAGTTATCTCCTTTTTAGACAATTAAATAGCCACTAAAGGAAGCACGGAATCCAGATTGGTACCAGGAACATCAGAACCTTTTTTTTATGCTTTTTTGCAACGACCGTGATTATTGCACTCAGATGCTAGATAAAGGTCTACAAAATCAAGCTGGAAACAATCTGAAAAAAGAGGCTGACAGATGTACGTTTAGGAAGAGGATCATCACAAGAGAGGCACTGAGACCAGAACATAGTATGTCCACCAAAGTCAACCAGCAGCTGTAACATGATCGACTCACGGTGCCATATGAGAACCTACATGGAGGCATCTCAAATCTCACAAGAGCTAGAAAAGTAATGCCTGCTGCTCTGGGCAACCAGCGCAGAGGAGAGAAGGCAACAGGTCCAAAAGTCCTCACTGCCAGAAATAATGGGAGGCTAGGGGATTTGTAGGAACGTCTGCATACAGGAGCCTCATAAACACATCTCAGTTGCAGGGAGAAGTTAAAAAACCAGAGCCCTAGAAAGCCATGCAGAAGCGCAGAGAGGTGTATCAAGCTGGATCAGGTCAAGGAGGAGCACAGTGAACATCAAAAGGCTTAATATACCTACAAATATCAGGTGTCCCTGTGGCTGCCGAGGTAAAAGCGCGAGTCAACCCACCCCCCCCATTAAGTAAGAAAATGAGCATGTCCATGGAGGACATGGGTTCGAATCCCAGCCATGGCGCGTCCCAAGTGGAAAAAAAAGGGGCAGCAGAGGTGACATCCGAGTCCAGCACCGGGTGTGGCCCAACCCCCTAGATGTCAGAGATACGGGCGAAACTACTTGCTAATGAAGGGGCTTCTCTTCTGAGGACTCTCTGCTGCCACACGCTCTCCACGAGTTTACTTATTCTACTGCAGATAAGACTAAATTATGGTATGTCCGTGCCGGTGGTAATTCTAGGACTAAGAAAAAATGGACATAAGGAAACGACGACATAAGAGTAACAACACATACAAACTATACTTAGGCTTGATATTAACAACACATAAGTATGAATGCTGCCCTTCTAGACATGAGTCGAAAAGTGTAAAATGGGCGATATTGAAATTCTACAATCACTACAAGAAACAACAAACAATGGGGGTTCCTTCCCTATTCAGGAAGCTATATTGATACTCAGTAGACCCATATTGACTTACGAAGCAGAAGTATGGGGGTGAGACGGAAATACAGGAGTAAAACGAAAAAGTACAAACTATGATTGCCATTAAACATTCCAGTGTGTAACACAACCTCATACCACCAAAATGATTTACGGCTAAACAGGACGATATCCTTTTTAATGATTCGACTGCAAGTCACATGTAAATAGAAAACAGGCGCGCCTGGTAAACGACTTGCCAACTAAATAGAATAATGTAGGCGCAAGCCTCTGATATGTTGTTAATACAATTAAAGCAGGCAAATACAATTGGGCATCAACGATAGGAACCCCTCTCACCGAAATGTAAATATTGTGATAGTAATAGTGGATGAGTCCCGTAGATGCTACTGCGGAGGGGGTATACTAACAGCAATTTACAGGCCATGCATTGTATTTCAAGATATACCCCCAATGGCAAACAGAAAATGCAGAAAACGCATCACATCTGAGTGGGACACCTGTGATCCAATATCACATCCGATATAGCCGCAGCGAGGTAACTACCATAGATCACGCCAACAAAAGCAGCGGGAAGCACAGGTCAAGTTTAGATTCCGTCTTGCATGGGTCTCGGTGCGCTGCAAACCACAGAATATACAGACCTGCTGCTACGAACGATGAAGCCTGCCCAAGTGCGGTCACACACAAAGCAGCTGAAGTGCCCAATCTTTTTCCAATTGGTTGCTATCATGACAGATATACCCGAAAAAAACCTTTTTTCAACATGACTCCATGTCGAGCCAACAGTACAGTGGTTTCAATAATCATTGGCACCAGATACTGAAGCACCTATCACTTGGTCTTGCAAAGTATTCAACTAGGATGCTACCAAGACGCGAAAACAGACGTTAAACTAACAATAGACAACATACAGTAAAGTAAAGTTCCAAGTTTTGTCCTAATAAGTTCTTTTGTCAATTGTGGCTGGCAAGTAGTCTCAGTAGTGTGAAGTGTGTTTTGAGTGAAGTGTTTGTGTGTGAGATGTGTTGTAGTGAGCGCGGCGCGCGCGCGCGCGCTTGCGCACATGGAAGTCTAGCGTAGCCATTTGGAACAGCGATGTCGGGAGTGGAGAAGGGAACGGTGTGGGGGTGGGGGGTGGGGTGGTGGGGGGGGGGGGGGGGGTGGGGGGGGGGGGGGGGGGGGGGGGGGGTGGGGGGGGGCGGGGGGGGTGTGGGGGGGGGGGGGGGGGGGGGGGGGTGGGGGGGGGGGGGGGGGTGGGGGGGGGGGGGGGGGGGGGGTGGGGGGGAGGGGGGGGGGGGGGGGGGGGGGGGGGGGGGGGGGGGGGGTGGGGGGGGGGGGGGGGGGGTGGGGGGGGGGGGGGGGGGGGGGGGGGGGGGGGGGGGGGGGGGGTGGGGGGGGGGGGGGGGGGGGGGGGGGGGGGGGGGGGGGGGGGGGGGGGTGGGGGGGGGGGGGGGGGGAGGGGTGGGGGAGGGGTGGGGGGGGGGGGAGGGGGGTGGGGGGGGGGGGGGGGGTGGGGGGGGGGGGGGGGTGTGGGGGGGGGGGTGGGGGGGGGGGGGGGGGGGGCGAACGGGCGTCGAGATCTGTCGGATTAGAGGGAGAGTTGGGAGGAGAATGGAAGAATGTGAGTCTTGCGATTACTGATTATATATGTATCGAGCACGGAGAGCGCAGTGGATTGGTTGCAACAGGGTATTTGGCCCACACAGGAACGGTCACGGTGCGTACGGAAGACTCCAGTACAGCAGTCCACTAAACAAGAATTGCCGCATACGTGTGCGTAAGTTTTGATAATAAAATATTCAGAACCATCCAAGACAATGACAGCGATCCAATACCACCTAATACGTTACTGATTGTTTGTTATTTAAACATTTACGTTACCATTTAATTTAATGATACAGTGGTGTATTTTCCATATCCTTTCCAAGATGCAATATGTGTCCAGTCGTAAGTGTTACCCCCCTTTGCTATAATGGCCCCCTATAGCAGACAGGCAAAAAACATCAAATCATCATCACCACTCTCTCTCTCTCTCTCTCTCTCTCTCTCTTCACTACTCACACTCTCATCTCTCTCTCTCCTTCTCTGTGTGCGCGGCACGCACGTTTATAATTCCACAAATATAGGTAACAATTAATACGTGAACTATAGACTCGATTTTGTAGCCTTATACGCATGAATTTATATAAAGTAGTATCATTCCATGGAAAATGAATACGCAATTTTATGCTTAAGATATGTTGAATGCTTATCAAGCCAACAGTTGGAATTTATCCGTTTCGATCAGACAAATTCGTTTTAAATGGTGGCTGTGAGTTTGAGAGAAGAGGAGAGAAGAGAGAGAGAGAGAGAGAGCGAGAGAGAGAGCGAGAGAGCGAAGAAGAGAGAAGAGAGAGCAAGTACAAAGAGGAGGGGGGCACTGACCGGACTACCAGACATTCAGTAGTATCCACCATAACATAACACAGAAGGAACACGCTACACGAAATATATTTTCCGAAACCCACTTTGGAGGTACATGACCTTCCAAACCACCCATAGCTGAATTTATATTACCATTGAGCTGAACCCCGGACAAAAGAAAATCCAAAAGCAAGAACAACCGACCAAGTTCACTGTCATTCGCTGTAGAAACAAACCATCCTGATCAAATCAAATTGGAAACACAAAACGATGTCCCACTTTACTTTCCATCATACCACGTTTAAGAACAGGAAAAAACACAAGAAGGAAAATCAGCAGATATTTGTCAAAGTATGAACACCTTAAACAAGCAAGCACCGTAAGTCCCAAATTACGGATAACGATGTGAATAGCATATATACCAATCTCTCTCTCACTCTCACGTCACTCTCTTTTCACTACTCGCTTTTCTACACCTCACACTCTTCTCTCCACACATCGTCAGTCTCTCTCTCATCACTCTCTCTCACTCTCTATGTGGCCTCTCAATCGCCCGCATACCAATCCAAGCATGTCCACACATACAGAAACACTATCCCAAATCCGAAACTTGACCTGAAGCTACGCAAGCAATTTTCCAAGAATAAGGGCCCACGATTCTTATAAGATTCATGCAGCCATCCGTGTGGTGCCTTGTCGCAATCACGCGCTGCGGTCCGTTATATCGCGGAGGTGGGACAAGAAAACATGACCGGAATAGTTGCGTCCGGTATAACGGGACCGCAACACCGCGCCGTCCGGGATAATCAGGAGAAACGGATCCTGGGGACGGGAAAACGTTGTTCCGGTAAACCGATTCCGGTATACAACCGCCGGCCGCTATAACCGAAGAGTTTTTAGTCGATGTTATTAAGAAGGCCCCTCGTCCGGGAAAATGATTTGCTAAGTCCGGTAATAAACGGATTCCGGTATAACGCAGTGGCCGCTATAGGCGGAGCCAAACAGTAATAATATATATATAAAAGAGAATAAATATATATAAATATATAAATATATTATATAAACACACAGAGCCACCAGCCCTCCAGAATTGCCAAGGATAACAGACATAAGACAGCTGTTTTTCATTATGTTAATTCTCTCTCACTCGCTCTCGCTCACTCTCTCTCTCTCTCTCTCTTCTCTCACTCTCGAATCGACTCTCTCTCTCTCTCGATCTCTCAACACACACACACACACACGCACACCGTACCACATACTCTCTCTCTTTCTCACTCACCACACAACACACATCATCACACCCACACACACACACAAACACACATACACACACACCCACACACACACAACACGACACACACACACCACACACACAACGTTCCCACCACATCAACCATAAACGTCTCTATACACAGATGGCCCCACACACACACCACACACACACACAGATATAGAGAGTAGAGAGGAGAGAGAGAGAGAGAGAGACAACGACAGCGAGACATAAATAGAGAATGACTGGGCTATCCCCCATGGTAACAAAAACACTAATCACAGACAACGGAAGTCACGCAGCGAATACAGCCACAAGCATCAATGACTATCAACCCAACCACAGCAGGACTCAAGCGCTAATGGGGTGTGACGATCATCAGAGACAGGTTGGAAAGATTGAGATTGTGAAGATGCGAGGTCGATACACACACAACACACACACAACACACACACACACACACACACACGCACGCAAAACGCAACTCCACGCACTGCGCACGCCACGCACTACACACACACACAACACACACACACACACACACACACACACACACACACACCCAACACAACGAGCGCGCGCGCGCGGCGCGCGCACACCCACACACACGCCACGCACGCACGCACGCACGCACGCACGCAACGCACGCACACACACACACACACACACACACACACACACACACACACACACAAGCCAGCCAATTCAGCCATGCAGTCACAGCCAGCCAGACACACAGATAAAGATGAGTATACAGAAAGACAGACAAAGAAAAACAAAGTAATAGTAATTATCTCAAATGACTGTCATATGTTAGTAGTAACACACACACACACCACAACACACACACACACAACACACACACACACATTACGACACACACACACACACACATACACACACACACGCTGCTGGCGCAACACACATATTCACCACCCCCAAACACACAACACCACACACACACACCCACACTCACCACACACACACACACCCACACAACAACCACATTCCACACACACTCATACTCGCGCGCACACAAACACACACACACACACAACACACCCACACACGCACACAACACACACACACACACACACCACACACACAACACACACACACACACACACACACACTCACACGGCGCACGCACGCACGCACGCACGCACGCACGCACGCACGCACGCACATCACACACACACACAACCACACCAACACACACACACACACAGCAAACACCAACAAAAACAAAAACAGTATGTCGTAAGCGAAACATATCTTTTATCCTTTTTGCTCTATAAATAAGACCAAAGGGCAAATACTATCTAATAAGAAAGTCAGGTGGGAGATGAACAGAATAGATATCTGTTTTTTGTTTTGGTTTTAAATCATTGCTTAAGAAGATTTTCCCTACTTTTGTGTTATAACAGTAGATACGATTAATTTCTTTTGATCGTTGAGTTTAGTCATTTTCCTATCCCCGGCCCCCCGATTTTTTCTTTTTTATATCCCCGGTCTAAATATCACGTAATGTGGAAAGACGTAAAACCAACACAACACAACAACAACAACAACAACAACAACAACAACGAATACCAACAACAACAACAACGATACCCAACCAACAACAACACACCCTACACACACACACACACACAACACACAACACACACACAACGACACACACACGACAGCACACACACACACATACACACACTCGATGCCACCACACAACGCACGCACGCACGCACGCACGCACACACTCGCACACACACGCACAACACACGCACCCATTCATCACCCCCCCCCACAACCCCTTCACCCCACCCCCACACGAAGAACTCCAGAAGAAGGCAAATGTAAGCGAAGCACTGTTGATTAGTGAGCACTATCAAGATCTACGAATCTAAAGACCAATTAATCCAGAGAACCGAAACGCAATCAACATGTAAAATAAACTAAGAGAAACCTCTTTTGGTTCTCATCGGTAGACATTGAAAGTATTTTTTCTGGAGTAAGAATATTTGTAAAGGACAATATTCGAATTCACGCCGTATACCAAGGGCCGGAAAGTCCTTTCACATATACAAAAAAAAAAAAGCAATACGATTTGCATTCTCATCTCTCTCTCACTCTCTCTCTCTCTCTCTCTCTCCCTCTCACTCTCTCTCTCTCTCCTCTCTCTCTCTCTCTCTCTCACTCTCTCCAGTAATCCTAAACACTCCAAGAATGCCAGCAGCTTCTACTTGCCTAAGTACCATAACTTCCAGAGCAACTTTGACTCAATTCTTCCCACAAAATTATTCCCAGACAATTTCATCAGTTGTTTTATACAGTACTAGCTGTACATTCAACTTCCCTGGAGAGCCTTAGCCAGTTTTCTTCTGTTCTCTCCATATAATCTATTATCGCCGTCGTACCCCCGCACGTAGCAAAAAAACATTAAGGCCTGTCACAGATAGATTCGTGAAAGACGTCATTCGTCAAGTTAGTTTCTTTTGCTAAAAGACGCAAATAAGTAAGTACACACACACACACACACACACACACACACACACAGACACACACACACGACACACACACACACACACGTCCCTTCCACCATTTTCCATTTATAATCGACAATGCACTTTGAGAGTGATTACACACACACACCCACAACACACACACACACCACACACACACACACACACACACACAACACACACACACACACACACACACAACACACACACACACACACACACACCCACACACACACACTATGACAAGGACCCCACGTTAAGTGAAGTTATTGTTTATGAGTGATACAAAATAAACAACAAAGCAATCTTCGTTCTCAACAGCCGGAAAAGCAGTGTAGATTTTTAATTACTTTTTAATTTTATCTCAGTCAGAAAAAAAAAAAAGCGAACGAACAAACGTGAACAACAAGGGAAACCACTCTGAACTAAAGTGAATGTGGGAAGGACCAAGAGAGCGAACAGGAAAGCACAACACCGCACGACATCTGAAGACTGATGACGATGACCGAGCAATTCAGATTGCTTAGTGTATGAAGGGTGACTATGGAAGATGCAACCAAGATTTGAACCGTTTCTCCATTACCTGAAAGCATGATATAAAATCAGAAATATGTTCGCTGCCTCGTAATGATCGTGAAAGTTGACGTTATCTACAACATTTGTGAGATATACTTAAAATTGTAATGTGTTATTGATTCATCAGTGTTGTCTGTGCAGCTCTGGCCTGAAATAAGTAAACTGGTTTATTAATCATTATCATTGGCTACAATAATTAAAAATTATTATACTTAAATAAAAATCTCATCCCCTCATTGATATTATTATTTTGGTTGTTGTTGCAGCTGATTGAAGTTGTTATTTGATGGTCGTAACATGAAGACTGCTTGCTCTCTCTCTCCTCATCTCTCGTCTCCACACCTCTCTCCTCACTCTGCTCTCTCCTCTCTCCTCTCACTCACCTCTATCTTTTCGTTATCTCGACTTTTTTTTTTCTTTCCGCTTTCCTATCATCATTTTAACCTAGGAAGAAGCGTATACGCTTTAAACGTCATAATTAAACACACACACACCCACACACACACACACACACACACACACACACACACACACACACACACCTACACACACACACACACACACGTCCTTCACCATTTTTCAACTGAAATCATTACAATAACACATTGAGTGTATTTCTAGTGGAAAAAAATCAAAGAGTGAACAGAGATACTTGAATATTCTGAGCCAGATGATGGATAGTATGGGGGCCCGGAATACTCAGTTGTAGAGCACCAGACTCGTGATCCCCGGGGTTGCGGTTCGATTTTCTGGTACAGGGGAATTTATTCCCTCGTTGATAAAATTGGTATTGACTCCCAAATCCCCATACAGTCCATCGCAATTAGACTATAAACCGAGGTTACCGAGTGTGAACGCACGCGCCACATCTTGCACAGCACGTCAAATCCCCATCAACCAAACTTTCGAAAGAGAAGGCCAGTATTGCCGTTGGTATGGATGAAACGTTACAATCATGAGCATGTACCTTCCCCAAGAAGGAGTATGGGGGTTGCCTTCATGCGGGATAAAAAAACACGGTCATACACACAAAACTCCACTGTCTGTCCTATACAGGCATAGTCCGCAGGATTTATCAGCCCTGCGTACGGCAGAAAGAACGATAGAACACGGGAAATATGTGCATTATCACTGACAAACAAACGGGTGCCAGGTTCATTCCCGAATAGAGGGCAAAGTGCCTGAGATTATGAACAAGAAATGAACTACACCATGAACTTGTTGACTGAAAAAACGGTGCTCAGTGAGCAAGGCAAACCCGCCCAAGAAGGACAGTATCAGTTTTCAGTGGTTAATTTCCTGTGCTTTTCATCGCCAGATGATATTAGACAATTGTTTAAAAAAAAACAGAAAGAAAGAAAGAAAGAAAAATTCACACGTCCACTAATACCTACTACTTGCAAAGCCCCATCTGAAATTGCACTATTAACATTAGTGAAATAACCTAATGTACAAAAAGTAGTGATCTATACACCAATTTAGCTAACCTCTGACTGATAAACAACCATGGTGGTAATTTCAGCAACCATGCACCATATAAGACAGTATTGCCATTTATCAAAGTGAATCAATCTCAGTACCTTTCTTCTGATAGCGTGAGGTATACAACACTGAGCATTCAAACAAAAGATGACGCACAGAAATGTTTTTCTCAACAACACAAGTAATACCAATGATGAAAATTATCGTGTTTACAATATTCAGCCTAAATTTAGGAATTAATCTAACATGATGCCTTGGGCACAATGGTAAAGTAACATGTTGACTAAAATACTGCTTCTGTATATATACTTTTCCATTAAATTGGATAAATTCACAAAGAAGACAAGATCATAAGGGAATTTTTAAAATAAATTAATATCCATAAGTCCGATTCACAAAGAAAACTGTCAACGTTCATTGCTGAAATGTACAACTGTACGCTAGCTCTCCATCAGTTGCTTTGAAGAGATTGACAAGCGACAGAAAAGGAATTGCTATGAATCTTCCGCTTAGTTACTGCCGCCGACTGTTGGCACATGGCGGACAGGATAGCCTGTGTTCCTATCCCCACCAGTTCAAAGAACACATCCACCCTGTTTACACTGTGACACACTCGTCTTCCTGCATTGCCTCTCTCACTACATCCACATCTAGTGGTCGCAAAGAAGAAACGGCTCTACGCCGGTTGCACACCGGCCATTCGTATTTTACTCATTCCTACCTTTTAAAGAGTGAAGAAGCTCCGTGGTGCATTCCATGTCATGCGCCACTCACAATGAAACATGTTCTGTTAGAGTGTTGGGACTTGCATGATGTGAGACACAAACATTTTACAGCAGATTCCATGAAAACCTTGCTCAGAGATCTTTGAATTCTTGAAAGAGATTAACATTTTTCATCGGATCTGAGGTCTTATAGTGGAAAGATTTTTAACGAAATTTCGGATGGGTTTTTAGAAGATGTATTTTAAAGAGTTGTGTGAATGAATGACTAGTGAGTTGATTTTAACGTGGTGACAGCCCTGATATGGCCCTTTGCGGTCGGCTGGGCTATAAGCAACATTACCTTACCTTACTTGATACTACCCACCTGATCTCTCTCTCTCTCTCCTCTCTCTGTCTCTCTCTCTCTCTCTCTCTCTCTCTCTCTCTCTCTCTCTCTCTCTCTCTCTCTCTCTCTCTCCTCTCTTTTCACCACCACCACCACCACCACCGTTGCATTTGGTGAGCTGCCAATGATTTGAATTCATGATGTTTTCATAAGTACCAATATGCTACACAACATTTATTCGATGTAGATCGCTTTGTCCTTCTCTGTAATGTTTTTGAACGGCTGTTTCTGAGAAAAAAAATCATCGTCATGTGTTATCCAACCCCCTAACTATCCATGTTGATACAGGCAGAAATGAACGAATCAATACACAGTCTCTCTCTCTCTCTTTCTCTCTCTCTCTCTCTCCTCTCTCTCCTCTCTCTCTCTTCTCTCTCTCTCTCTCTCTCTCTCTCTCTCTTCCTCTCTCCATTTCTCTCCTCTCCTCCCCCCCCTCTCTCTCTCTCTCTCCATCTCTCTCTCTCTCCTCTCCCCCCCTCTCTCTCCATATCACTCCCTCCTCCCCCCTCTCTCTCCTCTCTCTCTCTCTCTCCCTCCCTCTCTTTCTCTCTCCATCTCTCTCTCCTCCCTCCCTCTCTCTCCCTCCCTCTCTTCTCTCTCCATCTCTCTCTCCCTCTCCTCCCTCTATTTTCTCTCCTTCTCTCTCGTCCTTCCTTTTTTCTCTCTCCATCTTTCTTCTCCCCCTTCCCATCTCTTTCCCTCTCTCTCGAGGGGTGGGGGAGGGGGCGTTGTATGGATTGTTGCCTTGCTGCCGTTTTGCAGTTTCTGGTTCTTTCAGTCTTTTTTTTTTTTTTTTTTTCCCCTTCATTCCATGACTTGATGTTTTACCACTCTTCTTCCATTGTAGTTTGTCATGTGCCAATTTTTTATATGCTTCTCCTCCCCTCCTCCTTTCCTCCTCCTCCTCTTCTCCAATCTTCTTTTTATTTCTTTCTTTTCTTTCTTCTTTCTTCTTCGTCTTTTCTTTTCTTCTTCTTCTATTTCTCTCTTCATTTTTTTCTGTTCTCTGTGTCAGAGACTACGTCTCTTTATTCTGTTCCTCAAGTCCACACGTCTCTCTCTCTTTGAGTCGCTTTCCTCCTCCCTCCCCTCACCACCTCTCTCTTCCTCTGTTATTTGTGCATTCTCTGATCCAGAAATTGCCATGTATTCATTGTTGTTTATGTTTATTCAGTTCGAGATGCAATATTTTACCCATGTATTTGATTGGTTTGAGGCAGGAAGAGAAAAAGCCACTGACTGGGCTTATTCTTTCCTCATTAACACATTTCGTTCATTTCGTTCGTTGTATCGGTTCTCTCCACCCGTCTCCCCACCCTCTCCTCTCGTTTCGTTTGTGCCGTGTCTGACCCCGTCACAGAAATGACTGATCATTTGTTGTCAGTTTTCATTTCCAGGCGTTTGTATATGACGGTATTTCCCTCAATATTTACACGCACTCGTTCGGATGCAAGGCTTCTGTCGCCATCTCGACTTTCATGCTGAGACATTAATGACTGCAGACATTTCATGACTGCAGAATTCATGATTGCAGACATTTCATGACTGCAGACATGATAGATAAGTCAGAAATCAATGAAGGAACACGGAGTCTGACAACCACACTCCACTCCTCCGTGAATGTGCCATGCTCTGTGCAGACAAAAAGTGCTTCTCTCTCTCTCTCTCTCTCCTCTCTCTCTCTCTCTCTCTCTCTCTCTCTCTCTCTCTCTCTCTCTCTCTCTCTCTCTCTCTCTCTCTCTCTCTCTCTTCTACATGGCTTCGAGCCTCATCATTACCATTCACGTAATCCGCTACAATTTATGTTTCTTTGCATTATACACTCTTTTTTCGGCGCTGCAAATATTAATGTATACCCATTGATATAAAGGCTACGTAGGCCATTGTCAATTAAAAAAAAACGTATCTGAAGCATCTGAAGCGTGTTTCTCTCTCTCTCTCTCTCTCTCTCTCTCTCTCTCTCTCTCTCTCTCTCTCTCTCTCTCTCTCTCTCTCTCTCTCTCTCTCTCTCGCTGAAATGAATGAACTTTCTTC
>CM031623.1:53462823-53467823 GCA_018398815.1 Conus ventricosus | reverse complement strand
CACATGGCCGACACAACAAAACCATTGAGAGATCTGCTAAAGAAAGAAACTCACTGGATTTGGGATGAGCAACAAGAGACAGCCTTCCAATCACTGAAAAAGCAGCTGAGTTCAATACCAGTGCTGGCACACTATAGTCCAGAAAAGCCAACCAAAGTCTCAGTAGATGCATCATCATATGGATTAGGTGGAGTACTACTGCAGAAACAACAAAACGACTGGAAGCCAGTATTCTATGCTTCAAGAGCTCTCACCGCAACAGAACAAAGGTACGCACAGGTGGAAAAAGAAGCGCTGGCAGTGACTTGGAACTGTGAAAAATTTCAAGACAACTTGCTTGGACTTTCAAAATTCACAGTTGAAACAGATCATAAACCTCTGTTGGCACTGTTGAAAACCAAGCTGTTGGGTGAATTGACTCCAAGGATTCAGAGGTTCCGAATGCGTCTGATGCAGTATTCCTATGACATAGTATACACTGCAGGGAAAAATCTGATGACGGCAGACACTTTGTCAAGAGAGCTCCTGGGTGTGCATCTGCTGAACAGGAACATTTAATGGAAGAAGAGACAAATGCCTTTGTCTCTGCTGTCATTCACGGCATTCCCGCAAGTGATGAAAAGCTAGAAGAGAGATTCGACAAAAGCAATGCTCAGACAAAATCTGCAGCCAAGTCATGAACTTTTGTAAGTTAGACCACTGGCCAGAAACAGTGAAAAAAGATGTCAATCTGCGACAATACTGGTTTGCTCGTCAAGATTTGACAGTTCAGCAAGGTCTGTTGGTGTTCCAGAGCCGTCTGGTTATTCCGGCAGAGCTGCAAATGAGATTTTAAGCAGAATCCACCAAGGTCATCAGGGTGTTGTGAAATGCAGAGCATTAGCCCGAAGTTGTGTTTGGTGGCCAGGACTCTCAAATAAAATTGAAGAAGTCGTTGGTGCTTGTGCAACATGTGAGAAGGAGAGAAAACTCCCATCTGAACCTCTACAGCCAACCAAGACTCCTGATTACCCGTGGCAGAAGATTGCTATGGATTTGTTTGAACTGAATGGACACTCTTATTCTTAGTAGTAGATTATTACTCCCGTTGGATAGAGGCGGTACATTTGAAACAGACCACCTCAGCAGCTGTCACTGACCACTGTAAATCCATCTTTTCAAGATTTGGAATCCCAGAAGTAGTTGTATCCGACAATGGTCCACAGTTCAACTCTCGAGAATTCTTGAAATTCTCACAAGACTATTTCTTCACTCATGTCACCAGTAGTCCGTATCATCCACAAGGAAATGGTGAAGCAGAGAGGGCTGTTCAGACAGTGAAGAATCTGATTAAGAAGTCTGCTGACCAATATATTGCCCTTCTCAACTACCGGACAACTCCCTTCAGAATGGCTACAGTCCAGCAGAACTGATGATGAGCCGGAAACTCAGAAACTGTGTACCTTCAATGCCCAGTCAGTACATTCCATTCAAACCAGATGTCGAGGGATTCAAGAAGAAGGATGAACATTTCAGAAATCAACAGAAGTATTACCACGATCTCCGACATAGAGCAAAAGAAGTCCCACAATTTTCAAAAGGTCAATTTGTGTGGATGAAGACTCCAACAAACAAAGAAGCAGTTGTGATCAAAAACACTTCACCTCGGTCTGTTATTGTTCAGACTGACAGAGGCGCTCAACGCAGAAATCGCAATCAGCTTCGGCGAAGTGGGGAACAGGTAGCAGTCAAATCCAAGCCCATTGCTTCCTCGACATTGCCGAACCAGAAGCTGGAGACTCTGGACACAGCAAGTCATGAAGAGTCTGCTGGTGAAAGTTCTTCATTACCAGTCCAGCAGCCCGCAGCTAAGAAACCAGGAGACCAGCAACTGATAAGGTGCAGGTAAAACAGACTGCTCAACAGACAGTGTACACAAAGTCAGGAAGGAGAGTACAAGCACCTAACAGACTTGATTTGTAAAAGAGCAAAGTACTCACCTGACTATTTGTTGATGTTCAGTTTTGTTTGTAGTTTCAAGTTTAGTTGAAATTTTGACTTTTAAAGAAGGTTCTGCATCCGTCAAGAACTTCTTGAAGAAGGACTTCATTTGGACTTAAAATACTGTAGCTGGCCCTTATGAATTTATATAATATTTTAAATTTAAAGCAATGTCATTTATTGAGCCAGTCTCGGACAGTTCATAGTAATTCTCCATTTGCAGTGGGATCTTACAAGAACCATGCATGCTGTCTGCTAAGAAAGGGGGATGTAGAGTAACCTCCCTTGTACAATCTCGCATATTAAGATTACGACAAGACGAGTTCTGTTACTAGTTACGATAACGAGCGAGAATAAACAACAGACACCAACTCCAACGATACTGGTCTGCTGAGTATTGTACGCTAACGGCTGATCTTACAGTTTCAATGGAAGAATAGAAGGCCTTATTTGGCACAGTCAGAATAGATAATGTTGGAGATTCAGAACTCTTGTGGGAAGATCAGATAGTGATTATTATGTTCACAATCTGACGCTCATATTTAATTAAGAAGCACAATTTGCATGGTATTTCATGTGTGCATAGAATATGTCCTGGCAAGTGCGTGTTTTGGAAGTGTCTTACTTTATACACCAAGTAAGCCTTTCTCAAAAAAAAAGAATTTTTAAAAAGTTGATGTTAGGTTTATCAGAAGACGGTTCTTTAAGAAACGAATTGTTAGTTTTAATATTCCTATAGCCGATGTTAGTTTTAATATTCCTATAGCCGATGTTAGTTTTAATATTCCTAAAGCCGATGTTAGTTTTAAAATTCCTATAGCCATTGTTAGTTTTGATATTCCTATAGCCATTGTTAGTTTTAATATTCCTATAGCCGATGACAAAAGGGAGTGAAACAATCAGTGGCGTCTACAACTTCTCCAGAGGGCTAGAGGGATTACATTTCTTATCTGTTCGGATCTAAATTATGCATGGCTATTGCAGATATTAAAAAAAACAAAAACAAAAACAAACAAACACACCAAACAAACAAAAACTATGGTTCTATACCTCGAAAGCCTCATCAGGATTTGTAAACCAGTATATACAAGTAACATGAGAATTCCTTTTGAAAAGTCTGTCTTTATCAAAATGAATAAAAATGTCTTTATTGTATTCATTTGTGGCTTTAGTGTTTTTTTTTCTTTTGACCAAATAAAGCAGATTCATTCTTCTCCTCCTTATCATTCTTCTCCTCCTTATCATTCTTCTTTTTTTCCTTCTCCTCCTCCTCCTCCTCCTCCTCCCTCTCCTCCTCCTCCTGCTCCTCCTCCTCCTCCTCCTTCTTCTTCCCCACATTCCTCTGCCTTTTGTACTACTTCTGCTCGTTCTCTTTCCTTTTTCTTCAACTTATGGTCGACTGGGTTATGATACAGCTGAAATCTTCTTCCTCTTCTTCTTCTTGTAATTCTCCTCCTCCTCCTCCTCCTCCTCCTCCTCTCCTCCTCCTCCTCCTCCTCCTCCTCCTCCACCTCCTCCTTCGCCTCCTCCTTCACCTTCTTCTTCGTCTTCTAACTCCGCTTCCATTTTCCATCGTCCTCGATTTTCTTCGCTTTCTGCACTTTCTTGAGTAGAGCACATTGAACAACGAGTTATCGATATGCCACGTTTCGCCGAGGACATTTTTGTTGTTGGCGTTGTTGTTGGTGGTGGTGTTGTTGATGTTGTTTAAAGATAAAGGCCTCGTGAAGGCAGAATGATTAAGCAGGCTCATGCCCTCGATTCTGCGTGCTAACTTTTTCTGGTCCTCTTTCTTTTTCACCATATGCCTCAGTCACGATTAGACACGGACCTGGAAGATGGCCAGCGTTGAAACTAGTCTTGTGACTAATGGAGACCTAGAGAAAGGGTGTTTGATAGAATAGAAAGTTTAAAAAAAAGGTGCTACATTAGCACCTATCTCTCCCCCCCCCTTTCTCTGATTCTCTCTGTCTCTGTGCGTGTTGCTGATCTTGTTTCTCTCTCTCTCTCTCTCCTCTCTCTCTCTCTCTCTCTCTCTCTCTCTCTCCCTTTCTCTCTCTCCTTCTCCCCCTCCCCCCTTATTTGTCCTGTGTCTGTCTTTGTTTAGGTCTTTGTTTCTCTGAGGCTTTTCATTCGGTTCTCCCCCCCCCCCCTTTATATTTTACATTCTCGACATTCTCTTCCATTGTGCAATGGTGTATACGTGTATGTTTGTCTGTGTGTATGTTTCCATTTATACACATGCTGGTATGCACACACATCAGTGAGTGGTGGGTGGGTGGGTGGGTGGGTGGGTGCGTGCGTGCGTGCGTGCGTGCGTGCGTGCGTGTGTGTGTGTGTGTGTGTGTGTGTGTGTGTGTGTGTGTGTGTGTGTGTGTGTGTGTGTGTGTGAATTCGTGTGTGTGTGTGTGAATTCGTGTGTGTGTGCGTGCGTGTGTGCGTGCGTGCGTGCGTGCGTGTGTGCGCGCGCATGTGTGTGTCATCTTTTGAACTGAATTATGTATAGATTATGTATAAATAATGTTAAAAAATCATTATTTATTGTAGATAGGGGACTGTCTTCTGTTTCTCCGCCTGGTTGTGTGCCAAGCTTGCCTGAGCGAGAGTCTGGCAGATATGTTCCACTAAGACACAGACTGCCCAGGTCAACTGTTGCATTTCTGTCTTCTATGATCTGACTGTAAAAAAAAATCTATATCATCAATGCACCGGATACTGTCTCAGATTGTGGTGCTGGAAAGCTAAAAACAGACTGCCTCGAGAGATGGGGTCATTTTGAGCTATAAACCTTTCTTGCACAATTTCCCTGGTATTACGTTCAGTGTTGTGACACGGAATAGTTGCGTCAACAGAGACAAGTGCCAGTAAAACCGCTGACGTCCCTTCCTCTGTGATGGTGACGTCCCTTCCTCTGTGATGGTGACGTCCCTTCCTCTGTGATGGTGACGTCCCTTCCTCTTTGATGGTTTCTAGCACATGTTAGACATACATGTATGCATGGTTGAAGCATTTCTTTCTTA
>CM031623.1:53437823-53457823 GCA_018398815.1 Conus ventricosus | reverse complement strand
TGGGAGGGTGGGGGTGGCGGGGACTAGAGTGGAAGAAGAGGGGAAGGGAGGAAGGATTCGGCCGTCTAGGGGTTTTTCCCACTGGGTGGGGCGTTTCAAATGAAGGAAAAGGACTGGCTCGCCAGACAACCAGCCCTGCAGAAGGGGAAGAGGGCCCCTTTGGCGATTCTCTCTTGCGGGTCAGGGCTGTCGTAAGAAAGCCCCCTGTTGGACTTTGAGGGGAAGGGACGTGGATTCACGATTCATTGTTGTCGTCGACATTCTTCTCTTTTTTTCTTCATCTTGTTGTTATTTCTTGTCCTCCTCTTCCCCTCCCCATCCTCATAATCTTCTTCTCCTTCTCTCTCTCTCTCTCTCTCTCTCTCTCTCTCTCCTCTCTCTCTCTCTCTTCTCTCTCTCTCTCTCTCTCTCTCCTTTCTCTCTCTTCTTCTTCTTCTTCTTTTCTTCTTCTTCTTTTCTTCTTCTTCTTCTTATCATCTCTTTTTTCTTCTTTTCTTCTTCTTCTTCTTCTTCTCCCCTGATTTTGTCCCTCTCTCTCTCTCTCTCTCTCTCTCTCTCTCTCTCTCTCTCTCTTATACATATACATGACCATATTAAATGCAAACCAAGCGTGTTCCAAATTTTGGAAGGCATACCCGCATATTTAATAGAACAGTGTTAAGTCTAAACATGTTGAGTATCATAATGTACTGCAACCTCAACTTGATGGGTCCTCTTATGCATGTTCATGTGACTTGAATTGATGATGTACTTTTATTGTAAGTGTTTGGTGGTATACGATGGTGTTTGTGTGTAGGAGGCAAGCATTTGAAGTGATTATGAATGCGGAAATGCATGCGCGCGCTTGTGCGTGCGCGTACGCATGCGCGTGTGTGTGTATGTGTGCGTGAATGTGTGCGTGGTGTGGGGGGGGGGGGGGCAGGGGGGGGGGGGGGGGGCGGGCGGCGCACACGCGCGCGTAGTGTGCATGTGTGTGCGTGCGCTCATGTGCGCGCGCACGTATGTATATATGTATGTGTGTGTGTTGTGTTGTGTATGTTTTGTATGTGTGTATTTGCGCGCGTTCGCGTGCGTGTTTATGTGTGTGAGAGTCTCACGTGTGTGTGTGTGTGTGTGTGTGTGTGTGTGTGTGTGTGTGTGTGTGTGTGTGTGTGTGTGTGTGTGTGTGTGTGTGTGTGTGTGTGTGTGTGTTTGAGCCCTTGCGCGTGTGCACATGCTTCTTTTCGTTTTTGTTTGTTTGTTTGTTTTTCCCTTCCTCGAATGTACATTATTCCTAAATTGTGACCTACTTTGTTGGTCGGTAATATTTATGTTAATCATGTTTTCGTCGTTATAAACTTGTTCATTGTTTAATTTTCGTGCATCATATATATTTTCATTTTGATATTGTCTGTTACTGTTGTTGTTCTTGAGGGCATGGTGTAAAAAAGCTATAAGCTTATCCATTTTACCCTCAATAAAAATATTCGTAAATATTCGTATTCGTATTCTCTCTCTCTCTCTCTCTCTCTCTCTCTCTCTCTCTCTCTCTCTCCTCTCTCTCTCTGTGCACGCGCCTGTGAACGTGCGTGCGGGCATACGAGTGATGTGCATGTTTGGTATCCTTTTCCCTCCGTTTACCTTTCTTTAGTTATTGACTGTTATTGGTGCTTTGTTACCTTTATAGTGTTGTGTTGTTTCCTACATACATTATTAGGTACACCTTCTGCAATATCCTTCAAACATGGCGATTTAAGACACACTGACCACAGGGAAAGTCCTGCTGACAGAAAGAAAGACACACTGGCCACAGGGATAGTCCTGCTGACAGTAGGAAAGACACACTGACCACAGGGAGAGTTCAAAAGATGACACACACACGCGCGCGCACACACACACACACACACACACACACACACACACACCACACACACACACACACACACATACCACACACACACACACACACACACACACACACACACACACACACACACACACACACACACACACACGCACACACACACACACACACACACACACAACAAACACGCACGCATGCACACACACACACACACACACAGACGCACGCACGCGCGCGCGCACACACACACACACACACGCACACACACACACACACACACACACACACACGGACACACACACATACACACACACACACACACACACACACACACACACACACACACACACACACACACAACACACACACACACACACACACACACACACACACACACACACACACACACACACACACACACACACACACACACACTGATAGGTGTGCAAACCAGCATGTGCATAAATGGAAACACATACACAGACAAGCATACACGTTCACACCATTGCACGATTGAAGAGAATGTCGAGAATGTAAAAAATGGGGTGGAGGGGGGGGGGGGGGGGGGGTGAGAAAGGACGAATGAAGAGCATCAGAGAAACAAAGACCTAAACAAAGACAGACACAGGACAAATAAGGGGGAGAAGGAGGGGAAGAAGGAGGGAGAGAGGAGAGAGAGAGAGAGGAGGAGAGAGAGAGAGGAGAGAGAGAGAGAGAGACAGAGAGAGAGACAGAGAGAGAGACAGAGAGAGAAACACAAGATCAGCAACACGCACAGAGAGAATCAGAGAAAGGGGGGAGAAGGGGGGGGGGGGGGGGGGGGGGGGTTGTAGCACTTTTTGTTTTAAACTCTCCACTCTATCAAGCACCCTTTCTCTAGGTCTCCGTTAGTCACAAGACTAGTTTCAACGTTGGCCATCTTCCAGGTCCGTGTCTAATCGTGACTGAGGCATACGGTTGAAAAGAAAGAGGACCAGAAAAAGTTAGCACGCAGGACCGAGGGCATGAGCCTGCTTAATCATTCTGTTTTCACGCGGCCTTTATCTTCAAAACAACATCAACAACACCACCACCACCAACAACGCCAACAACAAAAATGTCCTCGGCGAAACGTGGCATGTCGATAACTCGTTGTTCAATGTGCTCTACTCAAGAAAGTGCAGAAAGCGAAGAAAATCGAGGACGATGGAAAATGGAAGCGGAGTTAGAAGACGAAGGAGACGGAGGAGGAGGAGGCGAAGGAGGAGAGGAGGAGGAGGAGTAGGAGGCGGAGGAGGAGGAGGAGGAGGAGGAGGAGTAGGAGGCGGAGGAGGAGGAGGAGGAGGAGGAGGAGGAGGAGGAGGAGGAGAATTACAAGAAGAAGAAGAAGAAGATTTCAGCTTTATCATAACCCACTCGACCATAAGTTGAAGAAAAAGAAAAGAGAACGAGCAGAAGTAGTACAAAGGCAGAGGAATGTGAAGGAGAAGGAGAAGAAGGAGGGGGACGAGGAGGAGGAAGAGGAGGAGGAGGAGAGGGAGGAGGAGAAGGAGGAGAGGGAGGAGGAGGAGGAGGAGGAAAGAGAGAAGAATGAGAAGGAGGAGAAGAATGAATCTGCTTTATTTGGTCAAAAGAAAAAAAAAACTAAAGCCACAAATGAATACAATTAAGACATTTTTATTCATTTTGATAAAGACAGATTTTTCAAAAGGAATTCTCATGTTACTTGTATATACCGGTTTACAAATCCTGATGAGGCTTTCGAGGTATGGAGCCATAGGTCGTTTTTTTAAAAATAATATCTACAATAACCATGCACAATTTAAATCCAAACAGATAAGAGATTAAATCACTCTAGCTCTCTAGAGAAGCTGTAGACGCCACTGATTGTTTCACTCCCTTTTGTCATCGGCTATAGGAATATTAAAACTAACAGTGGCTATAGAAATATTGAAACTAACATCGGCTACTAGAAATATTAAAACTAACAATGGCTATAGGAATATTAAAACTAACATCGGCTATAGGAATATTAAAACTAACAACGGCTCTAGGAATATTAAAACTAACAATTCGTTTCTTAAAGAACCGTGTTCTGATAAACTTAACATCCACTTTTTAAAAATTCTTTTTTTGAGAAAGACTTACTTGGTGTATAAAGTAAGACACTTCCAAAACACACACTTGCCAGGACATATTCTATGCACATATGAAATACCACGCAAATTGAGCTTCTTAAACATGAGCGTCAGACTGTGAACTTAAGTTCACAGTCTGACACTCATGTTTAAGAAGCTCAATTTGCGTGCTCAATTTAATCGTGAAACCACTATCTAGTCTTCCCACAAGAGTTCTAAACCTCCAACATTATTTATTCTGACTATGCCAAATAAGGCCTCCTATTCTTCCATTGAAACTGGAACTAAAATCGATTTTTCTATGTTAAAAGTTATCTCAGCATATGCATCTGCATCTGTGTTAGACAAATGCCAGTTGAATAAGAGTCGCCACGTTCATGAAGGCGTTCATGTTCATAAAATTTCGAGGAGGCAGAAGGAGAGGAAGACAGAGAAAGAGATGGGAGGACAACATCAGTGCATGGACTGGCCTCACACTCAGCAACTGCCTAACAGCATCTGAGAACCGAGAGGAGTGGAGGAAGCTGGTTGCGAAGTCTTCTGTGGTGCCCCAGCGGTCTTCAAGACTCTGGAATTGGTGATAGGTGACAGGTGATAAGGTAGACCAAAGCCATGGATGCCATGACTGGCATAGGGGTTAAAGGGCATTACAGAGCACAGCAACTACTTCAAGTACAACAGTATAGACAGCAACCGTTGTGATCTTTTACCTTTTTCCTCTGAACTGACTTTCAAAGTCTACGAACAGCAACTGTTGCGAGCTTTACCTTTCCCTTGACTTGACTTGACTTGGTCCCTTAGACGTCGGTCCGTGGGGGCACCCCTGAAGCAGTGACAACCATCCTTCTCCATTCCTCTCTGTTCTCTGCCCTCCGCAATGTATTTCTCAGCCGCAGGCCTGTCCATTCCGTGATGTTATCCTCCCATCTTTCCTTTGTCGACCTCTTCGCCTTTGTCCTGGTACTGTGCCCTGCATGATTGTCTTGGCAAGGCCTGTTGATCGTGTGATGTGTCCATACCATTTCAGTTTGCATCTTTTTACTGAGGTTAGGAGATCGACATATGGACCAATTTCATTCTCGATGCGCTTTTTAACTTCCACATTGCTGATGTGATCTCTGTATGAGATGCCAAGGAGTCGTCTGAAGCACCTCATTTCCATTGTTTGGATCTTTTTCTCAAGGTCTGATTTCAACGTCCATGACTCACAAGTAAAAAATAAAAATTATAAGAATATCGCCATGACTAAGGATCGCATCAGTCTAATTCCCATCCTTTCCCATCCGTCTTGATTTCCAAAGCATTCGTGTAGTGATAACATTAATCTGGTCCTGAACTACAATGAACATTAGATGTTAAACAGAAACTCTAGTATATCTCCTTTTTATCTTTTCAGTTTGTATCTCTGGTTTTTGACATAAGTATTATATTGCTTTTTGATTTGTTTACCTCCTCCCGCCCTCCCCGCCCCTGTTAAATTAACAGTTGAACAACTATAAAGTTTGCCGAAGGTTTGGTTATTGATGCCCCCCTTTTTTTGTTGTTTTGTTTTTTGTTTGTTTGTTTCTTTTTTTTTTTTGTATAGTCGTATTGGATTCACTTTAAATTTGCTTTTTTTCCGCTTATAATAATTTTTTCCCAGGGAAAAATTTTGTATTTTTCGCCCCTTTCAGAGTCAGTGGGTTTTTTTTCCCCCGGGACCGGCCCTCCCCAGATTTGGGTTTTGCTGCGGGACTCAGTTGGGAAAGGGAAGGGGCCCACACATTTTCGATTTTTTCTTCCACTTTTTTGCTTTTTGGGGAGGGTTCCCTAAAAATTTTCCTTGCCCCAACACTGCAGGTCCCGGGTTCTCTGGGGGCCGGTTTGGGACGCGGGATATTATTATGAAAAAAAAGCGGGATTTACAGCCCTGTCATTTAGTCTCAGACCAAAAATGGAAACCCGTGCTTTCCATCTTAACATTCCTCATTCTATCGATAAGCATTAAAAAAAAAAGTCAAAAATTTTTTGTGGCCCCTTCATCCCCGGCTCTCAGGTGACCTAAATTTTTGGGTTGCCCTTTTCCCGTTGGGCCTTGGTTGGGTTTTCCGTGGGGGGTTTTTTTCACCCGGATCGGCGAGCCTGGGGGCTGTCGTTGGACGGACGTGGGGGCCCCCTCCGGGGGGGAGGGGTCATCACCCCGGGCCCCGGGGCCCTAACCCAATTTTTTTTGTCATTTGGGGGCTTAGTGGGGGGGTTTCCGGGCGTATTTTTGATCAAAAAACAGGTGCCACTGAACACCACCGAAGTGACTCGGCAGCGGGGCATTTGTCCCCTTTGGGGTGGGTTCCCTCTTGACAAACTTGACTTTGGACTGTTTCCCGTGGTTTTGGCTGGGGGCCGGGGCTCCCGGGGGGGCCGCCCGGGATGGGGGCTGGGGGACGGGGTGGCCCGGAAAATGAGGGGCCCCGGGGGTGCACTCCCTTTCTGAGGTGGCAGAGGCTGGGACAGCAAAAAAAAAAAAAAAAAAAAAAAATTTAGTCATGTTTTTTCCCGGCCCAAAAAAAATTTGGAAATTCAAAGGGGAATTTTCCCGGGAAGGGAAAGAAAAGATATGTAATGATTTTAATTTGTGTTCCCAAATTTATTCAAAAAAGAAAAACCCTTTGCTTTTTTCCTCCAAACAAAAATTTAAAGGGAAAGAAAGTTTCCCAAAAAAGTTTCCCTCAAAAAATGAACGAGTTTTAGATTAAAACCGCGTTCCAAAATCAGCCCCCCAAACAGTTAAAAAGGATAATGGCTTTTTTGTTTTTTTTTTCCTTTAAAAAAAAGTCCCCCTCTTAAAGTTTTTCCCCTCGATGTAATTGAAATTTCTTTAAATTTGATAGTTTTTCAAAACCCTTTCAATACACAAATTTATTAATTTGGATTGGGGAATTTATTCTTCTTTCAAAACCCCCAATGTCGAAAAAAAAGTTGATTTAAAATAATTTTTTTTTTCCTTTTTTTTTCCCAAAAAATTTCCCAACCCTTTTTATATTTGGGGCATTTATTATTTCCCTCCCCACATTCCAACCCCCCTTCCCTTAACTTGCCCAAAGTTCAAAGACCCCTTTTTTCCCAAAGGGGACCCCCTTTAAGGAAATTTTCCCAATTTAAAACCATTTTTTTCCCAAAAAAATTTTGGGGTAAAGGGTGGGGTTGGGGTTTTTGGTTTTTGGATTTGTGGGGGTTTTTTGGGGAATTTTTTTGGGGTGTGTGTGTGTGTGTTTTTATGTGTTTTTGTGGTGTTTTGGGGGGGTGTGTGTGTGTGTGTGGTGGGGTGTTGTGGGGGGTGTGTGTGTGTGGGGTGTGTGTGTTTGTGTGTGGGGTGGGGGGGTTTTGTGTGTGTGTGTGGGGGTGTGTTTTTGCTTTTGAGTGGTGGGTTTTGGTGTGTTTGTGTGTGTGTGTTTTGGTTGGTGTTGGGGGTGGGGGTGGGGGTTTTTGCGCGCGCGGGGGGTGTTGTGTGGTGTGGGTGGTGGAAAACCGGTTGTTGTGTTTTTTGGGGGGGGGGGTTTTTTGTCCCCTGTTTTTTTTATGTTTGTTGTTTGTGGGGTGGGGTGGGGGGGTGGGGGGCCCGGCGGGGAGTGTGCGCCCCCGGCTGGGGGGGGGGGGGGGGTGGGGGGGGGGGGGGGTGGGGGGGGGGGGTTTTATTTGGGGGGGGGGGTTAAAAAATTTTTGGGGGGGGTTGGGGGGGGGGGTGGGGGGGGGGGGGGGGGGGGGGGGTTTGGGGGGGGGGGGGGGGGGGGGGGGGGAGGAGGGGGGGGAAGAGCTGTCTGTCCCCCAAATTTTAAATGCAAAAAAACTCCCAAAAGCTCATCTGTGGGTGGAGGAATTTTTGCCTGTATCTTGTGCAGGGGAAAAAATTTTGGGGGCATTTTAATTTCCTTAGGGAAATATGGGACAGACTTTCTTTTGGAGTAGGGGGGGGGGGGGGGAAAAAACCCCCAGCCCCTTTGTTGGCCCGGGGGAGGGGGATTGGGGGACTCTTTAAACTCTGACTGTGGGAGGGAAGGAGAAATTTTCAGCAGGGAAAATTTTCAGAGTTTGAAGGGGGGAGGGGGGGGGGGGTGGGGGGGGGGGAGGGGAATAAAAAAAAAAATTAAAGCAAAGGTGTAAAACACAAAAGTGAATGAAAGTTTCTGTCGAAAAGGGTGTCTTTCCCAAAATCGAAAAATGGCATTGTCACAATTGCCCATCGTAACATTTTAAAATGTAGTCTTTTTCTTCGTGTTCTTTTAAAGTGACGTTTTTAACCCGAAAAAAGGCCGGTTTTTTCCCATTGAAGTCAAACACTTTTAGTGGGGGTTTCGGTTTGAAGGGGTTTTCTTTTTAAACTGGGTTGTCCCCCTTTAGTGTTCTTTTTCCCTCTGTCTAATGTTGTATTTTTTTTCAGACTGTCTGCTTGCCCATTTTTTCTTTGGGGGGATATTTGAAAAAATCCCCTCGAAATTGTTTTAAACACAGGTGCTCCCCCAAAGGAGGTGTTCTTTTTTCCTTTGTTTTTTTTCAATTTAAAACCAAAATGGAATCAAAATCCGGGTGCACCCTTCGGAACCTTTTTAAAAAATTGCTGATGATATGGCTCTTTTTAAGTCTTTTTTTTTTAAAGGAGGCTCTTTAAATGAGAAAAGCATATTTCGGGGTCACATCTTAGAAAACGGGGTTATTTCCCTTTCCAGCTTCTTGCAATTTAAATTGTGGTAAGCCCAAAGGAACTTTGTTTTTAAATTTTTTCAAATCGAGGGTTTTCCATTTCCCCAGTTGGGGTAAATGGACAGAAAATTTAAAAAAACTTTTTTGGAGTGTTTAAATATCTTGTTATAAAACTTTTGCCCCATAAGCTGTTTGGGAGTAAACCATACTGGCCCGTTCTTCAAAAAAAAAAAAAATTAAAAGGTTTGTTTTGTTTGAAAAAATTACGTAGTTTTAATGTCAGTAAAATTTACTAGAAAAGGGTTTACTTGAAGGGCCAAAATAAAAGTCTAATGTATTCAACATTATTTTCGGGTTTTGGGAAAAAATTTTCGGGGGGAAAGTTGGGCAAAGCTCGCCGAATTTTTCAATCAAGAAAGGAAGGTTATGGGGAAAAAAACCCAAATTTGTTTTTGGGGAAAAAGTCTTTTTGGTTTCGGGAAATCGGGAAATCTGGGGAATATTTCCCTGATCCCTCACCCCATCCACGGCCCTTTGAAAAAATTCATCGGAAGACGCTTCGAACCCCAGAGCACGGAATGTTTAAGAAGTCTTTTATACTAAGCGCCTTTTTTGCTTTTTTAAAACTCAAAGCCTGTGATTGACTGCCATGACCCTTTTTCTCTCAAAACGGGAATAATTCAGTCTGCATTTATGTTTTTTATTATGATGGGGACTTTTGTGTTGTTTGTGCGCGCGCGCGCGTGTGTGTGTGTGGGGTTGTGTGTGTTTGGTGTGTGTGTGTGTGTGTGTTTGTGTGTGGGGTTGTGTGTGGGTGTTTTAGGGGTGGGGTGCGTTTGTGTGGTGCACGTGTGTGGGGGGGGGTGTTGTGAGTGTTGATGTATTTTCAAAAATATTTTTTTCTCTGGATTTCATGTTTATTTTTGTGGTAGGGCGTGTGTATGGTGTGGGGTTGTATGTTTTGTGGGTATGTGTTGTGTGTTTTGTGGTGGGGTGGGGTGTGTGTTTTTGTGTGTGTGTGTGTGTGTGTGTGTGTGTTGTGTTTTGTGTGTGTGTGTTACGGCGTGTGTGTGTGTGTTTTGGTGTGGTGTTGTTGTGTGTTGTGTGTGTGTGTGGTGTGTGTTGTGTGTGTGTATTTGTGTAGGGGGTGTGGGGCGTGTGTGTTTTTGCACTTTGTGTGGGGGAGAGGTGTGTGAGTGTTGTGTATATAAAAAAATTTTTATCTATGTCTCTGGTTTTCATTTTTTATTTCATGTGGTAGGGTTTGTAGGGCGTGTGTGTGTTTTTGTTTTGTGTGTATGTTTTGGGTGTGTGTGTGTGTGTGTTTGGGGTGTGTGTGTGGGGGGTGTGTGTGTGTGTGTGTGTGTGTGTGTGCTTACGTGTGTGTGTGTGTGGGGGTTGGGTGTGTGTGGGGTGGTGTGGGGGCGTGTGTGGGTGTTTTGTGTGCATGAGTGGGGGGGGGGGGGGGGGGAGAGGGTGTTTGAGTGTTGGGGTTTTACACAAATGTATAAAAATTAACACAGGTTTTTAGGGAAAAGGTTTATGAGGTCTTCTTGTAATGTTTTGTACTTGTGAAAATTTGATGTGGAGCAGAAAAAAAAAAAAAAATTTCCCGAGGGGGCAAATAAAGGTTGTTTGAATTAAATTTGGGGATTGAATCGATCCAAACGTAACCCCCTCTGATCTCAGTTTTTGGGGGGGTGTGGGTGCGCGGGTGTATGAGAGGAGAAAAAAAGGGGAGGGGGGGGAAATTTGGGGTTTGGGATTTTTGTAAATTTTTTGGTTGTTTTTTTGGGAAAGGGGCCCCGGACCTGGTAATTAGTTGTCGGGGGTTTGGGGGGGGGGGGGGGGGGGGGGACCTGATTTTGGGGGTTTCCGGGGGGTTTAAACCTTTGGGAAAGGTTCAGAGAGAGGGAAACTGTGGTTTGACCTCGAAGCGGTCGTTTTTTAATGGCAAAAAAAGTTTCGCATCAAAAATCCAAAACCCCGAAAGAAAAAAATTTATGACCCCCGACCCGGGGCCAAAACCCAAAAAAAAAGTAAAAAACCCCACCCCAAGGGGAATAAAAACCCAAAAAATTTGATAGGGGTCAAGAAAGTTCCTCCCTTTCGGGTTAGCTGCTAAGGCTTTTAAAGGTGGGCTTTTTTTACAGGGTCAAGTGTTGTAGATTAAAGAATGGTGATCATTCAGGCTTCTGCCCGGAAACCCCCTGAAAGGTTTTCTGGTCCCTACCTTTCTTTTTTTTTTCTTTTTTTTCTGCGAGGGCGGGGGCGGGATAACCCCGCGGCCCACTCCCTGTATGGGCCCGGCAGTGGGGGTTTTGGGAGTGTATCCCCCGTTTTTTTTATCCCGAAAATTAAGGCAGCCTTTTTACCCATCTTCGGGGGGGTTTGCTGCTTTGTTTAAACGGGGCACCCCATCCGAAGGGGCCAAACGGGTTCTCTTCCAAAAGTTGGTGAGGGGATTTGACTTTGTGTGCAAGATTTTTTGGCGTGCTTTCACCCCCAGGGGAATCGGTTTTTTTTAAGTCCCCATTCAAAGGGGACGGGTATGGGGATGTAAAAGACCGACCCCTGGGGTTTTCTGCCCGGGACAGGATCAGTTTAGAGGGGGAGTAAAGGGGAGTGACTGACCTCACCGCCTGCAAGAGCCCACAAAAAAAAGATTACGTTTAAAACACCCCCATTTTTCACATAAAAACAACAATCCCAATAAATATTTCCCCACAGGGCCCCAAATGCCAATCAAAAATCAACTTTCCCAACAAAACCAAACTGCCCCAAATCAAAATTTCAAGCATTTCAATTTTATATGCCCAAAAACCCCACAATTTTAAAAAAACTTTTCCAGCCCCAATCCCTCCCCTTCCCCCAAAGGGTTCAAACGGGGCCCCTGTCGCACGGGGTGCCCCAAAACGGGTGGGGTTCTTGAAGAGGGTCTTTTAAAGGGCCGAAAACCCTTCCCCACACAAAAAAAGACGGTGGAGGAGGGGTTTCCTGGGGGGGACGTGGGGGTTTTTGCTGGGGGTCTGGAGGGGATCAGGCCGGCCAGTCGCCCAGGGGCCCTTTTCCCCCCGTCGTGGCCTCAACCGGGGCGGGGTCCAACCAGTGCTTGACCCCAAACCAGTGCGCAGCCCCAAAACCCATGCGCGGGCCCCAAAACCAGTGCGGGGGCCCCCAAAACCAGTGCGTGGCCCAAAACCAGTGCGTGGCCCCCACCTTTGCGTAAACCCCAAAAAGTGCGCGGTCCCCCCGGTGCGCCGGCCCCAAACCAGGGGCGGGGTCCCAAACCAGCGCGTTGGCACCAACCAGTGCGGGCCCCCAAACCAGGCCCATGGCACCAACCGGGCCCAAATGCCCCGGGGGGAAGCCCCCGGGGGGGAAAGGGAAAAAAAGGTAATTGGGAGGAAAGAAAAGGGAGGGGGGGAAGGGGTTTCAGCTACCCGTGGGTGACCCAGAAGAGGCGGGGTTCCAAACCCCAACCTCTCGGGCCCTCTGTCGGTTCGAGAGGACGCAGGGGCAGATCCCGGGAAAAAAGAGGGAAGTGATTTTTCCCCCCCCTACACCCCCCGGACTGAGGGAAATAAAGGTCCCGATTTTCCTCGACGAAATGGTGAGAACCGGGGACCGGAGCAGGCGCTCCCAGAAAACATTTTCCCAACTCGAAGAAAAAAAGAAAACCTGCCTGAGCGATGGGGGCCAACATGCCACGCTAGGGTCACAGAGTGGCATACCTAAAGCTAAAAAAATTTGGAAGCACGTGGGGAAGGAAAAAAGACGGGGGAAAACAAAGGCCCGATAGACGCAAGTTCGAGAAAAGGGTTTACCAGCCACCCGGGGAAACTGAAAGGATAAATTGGGGCGGGGATTAGAGAGAGTGAGAGGGGAAAGAAAACCCAAAATTGGGGGTTGATCACCCAAGGTCCCAACCGCCCACAAAGGCCACACCAAGGGACGGACACCGACAAAAAAAACGATAAAAAAACAAATGAAAAATTTCCCGCCACCCTAGACGGGTAAAATGTCGTGGCCCTCGTGACAACTCTTTGAAAAAACCCCCTTTAAAAGCATCGTTTTATGGGATACAGTGCCCCTTTGAATCGACGCATGTGAAAAATTCACAACAAGGGGGGAGGGCCCCCAAACCCCTCTGGGGATCGACAGGTTTCGTTTAAAACCAATCAAAACATTCCACGATAGAATCACACAGGGGAAAAAACCCTTTAATTTCATTTATCAAACAACAAGCAAAAAATTCCCAAAAATGAAATAACAATTTCCCAACCCTTGGTGTTTCACTTCGTTAACATCATGAAGTTTTAAAATGTCACTACACCCGTACAGGAAAAAAAAAAGGGGGTTTTAACCCTGGTTGGGGGAAAAGGGGCCCTTGATGATTTTTCCCAAAGTGCTGACTACGGAGCCCCCGGGTGAGATAGTCAGCCTCCGTATTGGGAAAAAACCCCTTTATATGACGAAAAGTGAACGCTTTAAATCTGCGGTTTCCCCTGGGTTTCCCCCTGGTCGACACTGACTGGGGCCCGGAAACCGGGGCAAAACACTGGAGAGGATGTTTATGCTCTCCCGTACCCAAAAAAAAACCCGGCGTACTTCTTTTTTGGGCACGCCCGTGCATGTCCAAAACTGGCCCGGGGGCTTTTAGCAATGTAGGGGTTAAACGATTGTCCTAAGGGGGCAGCCTATGGGCATTTGGTGCAAAAGTCTACCGCTCCGAAAAGGGAGCGGGTGACCCCCGATTGGATGGTGGATTTAAAGGGTCCCCCAGGTCGACCCCAAAACCCTTTCTGAAAAAGGCTCCCCAACCCCTTTGGGATTGGGGCCCCAGGGGAACCCCGCTTTCCCAACCCCCTTGGGCGTTGTCCCTTGGGGAGCATCGCAACTGGGGCAGTACTGCCTAAAAATGTGAAATTCATCCCCGGCCAGAAGAAGTCCTGTCTTACCCCCTCGAGGGTCCGCTTTGAAACCCCTTTGGCCTGGGCCCCCAAATGGGAAACATGGGGCCCGCTGGAGAAAAGATTCTCTTTAAACCTTTTGGGGGCACCCAGCTGCTTGGCCACACGATTTTGCCTTTAGTGAAAACCCTAAAGAGGATCCCCTTTTGGAGCTTGAAAACTCATCCCTTGGCGTGTCCCGGGAGGGCCCCGAGGGGAGATCCACCAGTTGTCCAGGCGTTTTGGGCATTTCCCGTCCTGGCCTGAAGGCGGACCCCTGGTTTGCAGGGTGACCCTGGCCGAACCTGTCAGAAAATCGGCTGCAGAAAGGGACGCAATTCCTGTCCTCCCTTTTTAGGGGTTTTGGGGCGGGGTTTGGGAACTCCCACCACGCCTGTACGGGGAAAAACCCTAGAAGGACTGACTGCGTCGTCTGACAAAGGGGATGTATTCCCCCTGAGAAGGGAAAAAAACATAGGCGCTCCCGCGATGGCCCCCCCACCCTTTGCCAAAAGAAGTAGGGGGTGGGGGATAGGAATGGTAAAAGAAAAGGGGGGTGGGGTAAAAACCCGCCTCCCAAACCCCCACTTCATAAAAATGGGGGCCCCCCTGAGCCCCAGGGGAAACCAAATCCTTGTCCCAAAGATCGTTTTATGCTCCCCGGAAACCCTTTATGGTGTTTTGACCAAGGAAAAAACCAACAAATAGAGAGAAACCCCTGGGCAAATCCGTACCGCCAGAAGCCCGGGATGGGGCCCCCCGTTAGCCGAGGCACGAGGACGCTGGGAAGGATAGCCCCCTTAAAAAACCCGCGGTTTTTAGGGCAATCTTTTCCAATGTGGGGCCCGGGAAAGACCAAAAAAGAAAACAGAACCGGGGGTGAAAAACCCCCATGGAAAATGCCTGCCTTGTTCAACCCCTAGGGAGGGTTGGGCGGGCCTTATTGCCACTAAATCCTGTGGGGGGGCTTACTGTCCGTATCTGGGGGGTTTCCCATATGCTTATGGGTTCAGGGAAACACCTCAGAGTATGGGAAACGCCGCCCGCGAAATCCTGGGGGTGTTTTTTCGCCTATCGGATCCTCAAAATCTGGGGACACTTTTTTGGTGAGCTGTTCAAGGAAAAATCCCGATCCTCCAGCTCCAGTTTGCCCAAATGACGCCAGTACCCCCAGCGTTTTTTCGCCGGGCCCGTCTCCAAAAATGCACGAAGGTCTCGTTTGTTATTTTTTTTCATGGACCTGAATTTCCTCGTACGTCTCTGGGGGGGAAGGTGGAAAAAGCTTACGCGAGCCAATGATGTCTGCATAAGGGCCGGGGGGCCTTCATTTAGAGTGAGCACACACTCCCCCCGGCACCAGAAATCCAGAAAAAAAGGTTGGGTTTGGCCCCCTTTTTTTCCCCAGACAATTGGGTTAAAATAGCCCTTTGTCAAAAATTTCTCTAAGAAATTATCAATGGGCCTCCCCTAGGTCTGAACTTTTGGGGAAACTTTTTTTTTGGGCCTAACTCTATAATTGCCTGTCGATTAAACCCCCGATTTACAGGTTTGGGGGGGCCGCGGAAAAAAGTTGTTCCATCCCTCCCTGCGCAGAGCCTCCCGTCTGGCCCGCCCCCTCCCTTTTCGCTGTCCAAACTCTTCCCCAGGAGAGGGTTCCTGCCTGGCCCGGGCCCCTTTTCCCCCCCGCTATTTTTCCCGTCTTGGTTTAGGGCTCCTGTCTGGCAGAGCTCCATCCTATTAGCTTTCCCCCCGGAGCGGGTTGGGTTCTTCCCTACGAAGGGTTCCGGGCCCCGCAGCCCTTCCCTTCGAAGGGGGTTCCCCGCCTTGCAGCCTCTTCACGCTGGTTTTCCTTTTTTCCCCCCCGAAGGGGTTTTCCCGCCTGCAGGGCCCCTTCATACGCGCCGGGTCCGGAAAAAATAAGGACGGAGGGGGTTTTTCCTGGGCGGATTTTACCACTCCCGACACGGGGGGGATGACCCCTTTGACCCGTCCCTTTGGGGGCTGACTTTCCCTTAAAGGGAAAAACTCCCCGGGGGGGATACTCCCTTTGAGGGGGAAAATGGGGGAGGAGGGAAAATTTTTTGGGCTCTGGGAGCAACCGAAGCCCACAGTTGCTTCATTTACTCTGGGCTTTTTCCCAGCGGAAGGGGCCCGTCGGGGTTTTTCAGCGGAAGATCCCCCAGCGAAGAAGACACGAAAGTTTCTCGGGGAAATATCGGCTCGCACTGGAAAAAGTATAAGTCAATGTAGTCGAAGTGCTGGGGACTAAATTTGTGGGAACATCCCGAAGAACCCCTTTTTTGACGCACGCGTTTTGCCCTACCAACCCAGCACCGGATGTTGCCCTAAACAAATTCCCACGGTTCTCAAAAAAAGGGGAAAGGGCAATTTTCCCCTAAAAAGAAAACAAATATTTTAGGGATGTGTGTGTGTGTGTGCGGGGTGGTTCCCGGTGCTCCCCCTCTGGCAAACACCGCGCTCCAAGCACAAGAAAAAGTGCGGTGGGGCTCAGAAAAAAAAAACCCAAACAAAAATTTTTGTCCGGCTGCTCCCATCTGGCAAAAACCGTGTTCCCCAGCACAAACAAAAAGTGGGTTTGGGGGTTTACTGGGAAAAAAAAAAACCAAAAAAGGGGAGAGGAATCCGGAGGAGGAAAAAAAATTTAATAAAAGTCCGAACACCACCTGTAACCCCAATTAAAACCACCCGGTAAAAAAAAAACTGGTTAACTTCAAAACAGGAATGAAAAAGTGAGTGGCCCAAAAAAAAAAGGAAAGTCTTACGGCCGTTCTGGTGAGGCACCCGGCGGGGGAAAAAAGGTTGGACGCGGTGATTCCCCCCGGTCTCACCTCGATCCCCAGCCACCCCCAGTGTTTTTTCAGGGCCCCCAAGACCCCTACACGCTAGAGTCCCCAGCCCAAAACCCCCCCACAAAAAAACATGACAAAACTAACTAAACGTATAAAAAAAAGGAAAAGGGCCCCGGGGCAGGTACTCCCCGAAAAGGGAAAAGGACGTCAGAGCCCTTCACATCCCCGGGGAGCCCCCCCCAAAATTTTCAAAACCGGGCCCTGGAGGGTTTTGCCCTGAAGGATCGTTTAGATGGGAGTGAAGGGGGGTGGACTGGGCCCACACGCCTCGCAAGAAACCCCCCACAAGGGGAAAAATTACGGTACAAAACCCCATTTATTCACTTTAAAACAACAAAAAATCGAAAAGAATTTTTAAAAACACGCACCATGCACAATCCATAAAACTTTCCAACACACAAAACATGAAAAAAACACAATCAAGCTTTTAAATATTATCATACACACAATTAAAATAAACATTTCCACCCCCCACCCCTCCCTTTCCCCCAGTCTACTGGGAGCACCCTGGCACTGGGTGCCCCAAACCGGGTCGGTTCTGAAGAGATCGTTAAAGGCCGACCCCCTTGAACACACAAACAGACGGGGGAGACGCGCCCCGGGGGGGACGGGCGTTGTTGCTGGAGGTCCTGGCGGGGATCAGGACCGCCATCAAGCCCAGGGTTTTTCCCAACGTACGTGGCCTCAACCAGTGCGTTTGGTCCCAACCATGCGTGATCCCAAACCATGCGCAGCCCCAACTGTGCGCGGCCCCACCAGTGGCGGTCCCAACCAGTGCGTGGCCCAACCAGTGCGTTCCCACCGTGCGTGACCCCAACCCAGTGCGCGGTAAACCCCGTGCGGGGGGCACCAACCAGGCGTCCCCCCAAACCCTTGCGGGGCACCAACCAGTCCAAGTCCGGGTAAGCCCCCGGGAGGGGGAAAAAAGGAAACTGGGGGGAAAAGAAAAGAGAGGGAAGGGTACAGTACCCGTGGGTCCCCCGAAGGGGGGGGTCAAACGACTCTCCTGCCCTTGTCCATCGAGGGGACAGCCCGGAGAGGGAAAAAAGATGAAGTGATTTTTCCCCCCCTACGGGCCGACTGTGGGAAAATGAAGGTACCGACTGTCACGGTTTGTCACAGGCCTACGACGTTTGCCCCATTGGGGTGGCGGAATTACTCTTTTATTTTTGTCTTTGCTGTTGTCGGTATCCGCCCTTATGTGGCTTGTGGTCGGTTGCCCCTTGGTGCAGTTCAGCTCAACTTCGGTTTGTTTTCTCTCTCTCTCTCTCTTTTTCCATTCCCCGTGTATATCCGGGGGTTCGGGGTGGCGGGTATTTTTTCTCTCGAATTTGCTGTTATCGGCCTCTCACCTGTCTTTTTACCTGTCGCAGTGCTTTTATTTTTTTTTGTTTGAAAATATGCTCACCCTGTGACGCAGCTGGCATGTTTTCCCCTCGTGGGGAGGGTTTGCTCTTACTCGGGGGAAAATGTTCTGGGAGGCCTTCCGGTCTTGGTTCTTCACCCTATCTCGAGGGGACAGCGGTATCTTCAATTCCAAGTCGGCCTGTAGGAGGGGACATCCTTCTTCTTTCTCCGCATCTGCCTTCTGTCCCCACTGGGGCGGGGCGAGAGAGTCGTTTGACCCGCCCCTTCTGGGGCACCCCGGGTAGTGGGAAGCATCGTTTCGTGGTTTGTTTGTTTTTGGGTTTTTTGTTTTAGCGGTTATCTTTTCTTTTTGGGAATTTTCTTTTTTTTTTTCAAAATGTAAAAAAAATATTGTTTAGACCTTTTCTCTGGTTAAATTTAATCTTAACCCGGCCTTCTAAATTTATCCAAAATTCTTCTCCTTTTATGCCAAAGGGATGCGGTGTCGGGGGGGATGGGAGGAAACCGGGGATTCAGGGGTTTGGAAATTGCTTGGTCTCGCTGTCCCCCCTGTACATTCCCGGACTCTATTCTTGGCCCACCGTCTGTTTGTGTGTGAAAAGGGGAACGGTTTTATGTTCGCGAGTGTGGACCATGATTTGCGTTGGAGCGTGGTTTTGGGGATTTTTTTTTTATTTTGAAAGTGGCTAAAAATTGACAATTATGCCCTTGAATTATTATTTTCAAATGTGGCGGCAGTTATTAAGCATGGTCGCCTGTGTTGGTTTTTTTTTCCCAAAAAGAAATTTTAACGTGAGTGAGAGAAAGGGGAAAATAATTCTATTTTTTTCTAGCCTGTGATTTAAGCAGTCCCTTACTGCTTCATGGAGAAACTTTAACATTTGTCGGTTTCTGTGTTATTCGGGTCTGTTTTGAGCGGGGGCTTTTGGTGCGTTTGATGATTTTCCCTCCCCCTCATGCGAGGGGGCTGTTAAGTTTTACGCGGGGTCAGACGAAACTGACGGGGGGGTTTTCAGTACCTTCCTTCTTTCTTCCTTCTTCCTTCCCCCCCTTTCTTCTCCCCTCCCAGCTACTTTCCCCCCCCCCCCCCCTCCCGGGGGTTACCCGGAGTCGGACGGGAGGGTTGCCACGGCGGTTGAGGCCACGCTCGGGCGGGGGACCGCGGACTGGAGGGTGCCCGTTCGGGTTTGGGCCACGCCTGGCTGGGCCCCGCGGACGGATGGTGCCAGGCTGGTTGAGAGCTTGGCTGAGACCGGGGACTGGATGGTGCCACGGGGGTTTGAGGCCACGCTCTGGCTGAGACGCGGACTGAGGTGCCCGTGCGGGTTGAGGCACGCCTGGTCGGACCGCGGACGGTTTTTAGAAAACCCCGCCGGCTTGACGGGCCGGCCCTGATCCCCCTCCAGGACCCCCAGAAACAACGCCACGTTTCTCCCCCCCCCCCCTGGGGGACCCCTTCACTGCCTGCTTGGTGTGAGGGGTCGCTTTGAGCGACCCCTTCAAACCAACCCCGGCCCGGGCACCTAGGCGCGGGGTGCTCCCAGTAATTACGGGGGCGGGGTGTGGAGGCATCCAGGGTGTGGGAAAGGGATGGAGCTGGAATGTTTCTTTAAAATTGTGTATATGTCATATGTGCAGGAATGCTGTAATTTTGATTGTGTAGTTTGAAAGGTGAAATGTTTATTTTTAATTTTGGGATGTTGTGTGTGTTTTGGGGTGCTTGATTGTGATTGTGATGTTTTGTCGTTGAAATGCTTGTTTGATTGTGCAGTTGTGTTGTTGGGGTTATTTATGACTGTGTGTGTTGGTGTGAATAAATGGGGTGTTTTTTATCGTATCTTTCTCGGTGGGGGTCTTGCGAGGCGTGTGAGGTCAGGCATCCCTTCACTCCCTCTAGACCGATCCTGTCGGGGCCCCAGGGTCGGGCGGACACGACGTACCTTTGACGAAATTGTGAAGAACCGACCGGGGGCAGGCGCTCCAGGGACATCTTCCGCTCGAGAGAAAAGGGAAAAAACCCGCCCAAGGATGGCGGCCAACAGCCACGCTACTCACAGAGTGAGATACCCAACTAAAGAAAGAAGCCTTTCGAAGGAAAAAGACAGGCGAGACCCATAGCGCAAGTTCGAGAGAAAGGTACCAGCCACCCGTGAACCCGCAGGATAATTGACGGCGT
>CM031623.1:53435721-53437723 GCA_018398815.1 Conus ventricosus | reverse complement strand
AAACCGAGGTTCCGTGTGTGAACGCGCGCATAACATCTTGCACACATGTAAAATCCCATCACCAACTTTCGGAAGAGAAGGCCAGTTTGGCCGTTGGTATGGATGACACGTTACACATAGCATGCACTCTGCGTGAGAAACGGAAAGAATGAAGGAAGTAAGGAAATTGAGTGAACGATGCTGAACGATATTGACTGGATGACACGGGGAAACGACTGAATGAAGCGCCAGCTGGCAGCTCTTCAGTCGGCACCACCCAGGTAGGCAGCCCGTTGTGTAAACGAGTGTGGATTGTAAAGCGCTTAGAGCTTGGTCTCTAGCCGAGGATAGGCGCTATGTAAGTATTCACAATAATAATAATACAACTGTCCCATGGAAGAGAGGAGAAATGAACACAGTCGTTTTTCTCATGGTGACACTTCCACCAGTTGCCATTCATTAGCCAGAGTACAATATGTCAGACAGTAGACAGGGGAAAAAAGAACATGGTCAATAATAATTGTCCAATAATCAGTACCATTCCAGGGGGGGGGGGGGGGGGATAATTCTCAGCATTTAACCATCACTGTGACCTCAACATTGACAGACAGAAGGAAGAAAACACGAGGACTCACTTTGACATTGGCTTCTTCATCTTCATCTTCTCCATCCCACCTGTCGTTCACACGGGTGACGTGTCGACTCACTTTGACATTGACTTCTTCATCTTCATCTTCTCCATCCCACCTGTCGTTCACACGGGTGACGTGTCGACTCACTTTGACATTGGCTTCTTCATCTTCATCTTCTCCATCCCACCTGTCGTTCACACGGGTGACGTGACGACTCACTTTGACATTGGCTTCTTCATCTTCACCATCCCACCTGTCGTTCACACGGGTGACGTGACGACTCACTTTGACATTGGCTTCTTCATCTTCACCATCCACCTGTCGTTCACACGGGTGACGTGACGACTCACTTTGACATTGACTTCTTCATCTTCACCATCCCACCTGTCGTTCACACGGGTGACGTGACGACTCACTTTGACATTGACTTCTTCATCTCCATCTTCTCCATCCCACCTGTCGTTCACACGGGTGACGTGACGACTCACTTTGACATTGACTTCTTCATCTTCATCTTCTCCATCCCACCTGTCGTTCACAAAGGTGACGTGACTGGGCTCGAAGTTCTCGGCATCTGAAACTGGGCACAATAATATCATAGCACATCACCCGAAAATGCACACGAGTCCGAGAGTTCATGCAACAGAATTGTAATCCTTCAGCTCGTGTCAATTAGCCACATACACACACACACACAACACACACACACACACACACACAACACACACAGATTTGAATGCTCTAACGTATCCCCTCCACTCCTTTCCCTCCTCCCAACTCTCCAGCTGTATTTCTCAATAACCAGGAACAGGAGAGAGAGACACAGAGAGAGAGAGAGAGAGAGAGAGAGAGAGAGAGAGAGGAGAGAGAGAGAGAGAGAGAGAGGGATATGGATATTTTATTCAATAATAGGCCATTGCCCCTATTGAAGGGGGTGCAACAAAAAATCGTTCCAAAAGAAATATAATTACAATGTAACTGATCAAAATTGACACATTAAGAAACAAACACAGAACGTAGCTTAAACGCTTTATATAGATAAATAGATTTTTAATTGTTCTTTCATTAGGCTATTTGACGTTAGAAGTAAACCAAGACGAAAAAGACTTGGATATTTATAGTACTTTAGATGCATATACCTTACTCTTAAATCCTTTAGAACGGGACAGCACAAAACGCACCTCATCTTCTATCGCTTGTTTGCACAATGGACAAATTAAATCAACAGGTGTGTGTTGTTTGTACCCAAACTTATTGGACAGCGGTTTCTGAAATGCCAAGTCTAAATCAGAGAGAGAGAGAGAGAGAGAGAGAGAGAGAGAGAGAGAGAGAGAGAGAGAGAGAGAGAGAGAGAGACAGACAGACAGACAGACAGACAGACAGACAGATTT
>CM031623.1:53420721-53430721 GCA_018398815.1 Conus ventricosus | reverse complement strand
TGCTAGATTGGTAGTGGTGTGTGTGTGTGTCTGTGTGTGTGTGCATTATCAACTTTGTATGGTTTTGAGTTCGTTCTCATTCAGCGCCTTCCTTGCGCTGAACTCTGAAGCGATCAAAGCTAAGTGAATCGTCGTTGTCCTATTTGTTTGTATCTTGCCTGAAGAAGACCTAAGAGGTCGAAACGCGTCGTGTTTTGTCTTGTGACTCGCTTGTCCACGTTTCTCTGGGCGGTTCGCTAACATTTATTTCAGATTTGTTTCGATTTCCGCCTGCAACTAGATCGTTTGTTGCACGTTTGTGGTAGATTGGTAGTGGTGTGTGTGTGTGTGTGTGTGCGAGATAAGGATGGATCGACGGGTGGTGGTGGGAGGAGGACAACGGGTGTCCACCCTGTCTACGTCTTTGTGTTCACTGTCGTCGATGACTTCAAAGACCGCTCACTCATTCACGGCGATGACGGTGGCGTTGGAGAGGAGGTAGGTGGGGGGGGGGGTGGAGGGAGAGATAAGGGTGGACTTCACAATTTGGTCTGGTGGGTGGGGGGGGGGGGGACAGCTGCAACTTCATCTGTGTGTGTGTGTGTGTGTGTGTGTGTGTTGTGTGTGCGCGCACATGCGCTTGTGTGTGTGTGTGTGTGTGTGTGTGTGGTGTGTGTGTGTGTGTGTGTGTGTGTATGCGCGCGTGCGCACGTGCAAGCGCACACGGTGTGTGTGTGTGTGTGTGTGTGTGTGTGTGTGTGTGTGCAGCAGTGGGTGATTTATCAGAGAGAGAGAGAGACTTTGACACTTTGATATCTTATTGTCATTACCAAAGAGATCTTTTGACAAGTGGGGAGGGGTAACAGAACAATAACATTTCCCTCTTCCTTTCCTGCAAACAAATAGTACACATTCATTCCTAGTGTGTATCAGATCACAGGTTTACAAAAACAAATAAATTCGTAACATTTCATTATGTCCTCACGCACAGGAATAATGCAGTGAGGTTAAACAAAAATCTTAAGACTGATTCGACCATCCACGCAATCAAATGATGACATTGTATCTGCCTGATTCTCTTCCACATGCGATGAATGATAATATTCATTTAGCTATCTCCTATGATGCATTACCTTAAATTTCACTATCCTTCATCTATCTAATTTTCAATGCCTCTGCGATGAATTTCGCAACTGATTTAATTACAAGTTCATCATCTGACACGACAGCGACATTTTGTCTGTTCACTATATCTAACTGTAAAAATTAACAATTTGTCCGCACTTCATTATAAGCAGTACAGTGCAACAGAAAGTATTCTTCGTCATCAATAATGTGTCTACATGCAGGAAAAGGAGATTTTGTGGATGTTTCACATTCAAACCATCTTTTGTTCGCATTAAAACCTACAGTTCTGAACCTAAATCTTGCGTAATTTATTCTGTGCCATTTATCTGTTTTGACATTGAGAAACTTTTCAGAATGAAACACATTTTTAAATGCGAAAAAACCAGCTATATTTTTCTTTATTTTCCATATCTGAGTGCCAAGTCTGTTTAAAAGAACAAATAAAACACAGAGAGAGAAAGGATGGGGTGGATGGTCAGAAAGGGCATCGGTAGGAAAACGAGGGTACCATGCCCACAAGGCGTCGACGGCCGGCAACTTTTAAACAGCCCTGCGGCAGTCCTCTCCACGTCACTTCAACCTCTTCAAAGCCGCCGACCTTGCACCTCGACCCCGTCATCACCGGCAAGGACTGACCCCAGTTTTGGGCATAGAACAAAGAGCCGACACCTCGGGGGCTCTTTTCAAGTACTTTTAGCCTCGTGTCACTGCTTGTGAATCACAACACACAGAGAAGGGAAGTAAAGGAGAAAGGGGGGGAACACACAGAGAGAGGGGAGGGGAGGGGGAGGGGGGAGAAAGAGGCATGTGCATGCTAATTCTGTGTGTGTGTGTTTTGTGTGTGTGAGAGAGAGAACTATAAAACACGGATTCAAGCTCACCGCTCTAAAACCGGTCTTAACCGGTTTCGAGGGGCCCCGACTGACCCGGGTGTTTTATAGTTCTCTGACAAGTAAACCCTAAAAACCCAAACATACTGTGTAGGTTTAAATCCGTTTTAATACTAATTTACAAAAACTTTTCAGATTTTAGTTTTTGCTTAATCCTATGTTTTCCTGATCATTTTCAATAACATCATTTTCACACATACAGTCATCAAAAAACATGAGTGGAAAATCCCACCTAAATTTGGAAATCATGTAAGCCTTGGTGAGACACTGGGTGCTAGACCTATTACAGGGTTCCGGATTGTGGTCCATGTACTAGGCGGGACAGTGGTCCGGGTTTGCTCCTGTGATACCTGTAATTAGCTGACTGTAAAACCCCATAAGGCGGGCTTGCGACGCTCACCTGACCAGGTTAACTTGCAACATTATGGTGCAATCAGGAAAAAAACATTCTTGAACGCGAAGCCGATTTCACCATTCTCTTCCTGACTGCCGCTGAGAAGGTTGGTTTTATTGTGCTCCGGCGTGACTACTGTGTTTTATTGTGTTGTTATTTTTAACAATGGCTAACAGGTTTAACCCATGAACAGGCTCGCGCTAATTCAAGATCACAAGGTTTACTTCACTAGCATGTTAGAGTATTTGTCAAAAAAAAAAACTGGCGAAGCCCGTTCTCTGCCCGCAAACCCAAAAGAAGCATTGCTTTTTTGGAAGGAACAGAAAAGGAAAAAAGTGAACCGACTGCTTTGGAAATGCACGACTATCTTAAGGTTTGTTGGTTCAAGAAAAAGAAAACGCTGAAGAAATATTGAACAAGATATAGCCGGTTTCAATACTTTTTTTTTTACTAGATGAAGGTTATTTCAAAAAAAATGGCGGCTTGTTTTGGGCCAGCAAAACAAAAGCATTGATTTTGGGGCGTGGCTTGGAGACACTAAAGAGTTTTAAAAAAAAAAGTTTTAAAAAATGGGTTCATTTCAAACGGGGTAAACATGGTGATTTTTTCCTAAAAAAACTATTAACTTTCGGGAAAACATCCTAACAAGCTAAAACTTTTAAAAAACAAAAACGTTCAAAGGTCATTTTTTATGCGTGTGCTTTTTTGGGATTTGGGAAACAAACTGTGGGTTTTTAAACCCTTTAAATTCCCGAAGGAAGGGAGTTGGTGTACCCCGCATATCTCCAATTAATGTTCCAAAAACCCAATGGGGGATGTACACTACTGGAATTAGGCCGCCATAAAAATGGCTCAATAACTGCTGTAAAATTTTGAAAGGCCGGGGCCTGGTAGAAAAGGGACCGCCAAACAGGCCAACCCCCCTTTGGTTTTGAGAAAAAGCACAGCAGCAAACTGGTAAAGGATACAGGGGGGTTTTGACCTCAAGTTTAGGGGAAAAACTGCCAAACGACCCTAGGGATCACGGGCCTAGTTATTGGGTGGGGCGGGGGGCCCAACCTGTTAGTCACAAAGCAAGGGGCCCCAAATTCCATTTGAGACCCTTGAACTTCACCCCAAGTCCCCCCAAGCCCCTTAATTAAAAAGTCCCCCAAGTTTTTAAAAAAATTTTTAAAATCAAGTCACCCCCAAGTTTTTAATTATTTTTTAAACTTTTTAATTTTTAATTTTACTTAAGTCACTCAAGTTCTTAATAAGTTTTGATAAGTCCCCTCAAGTTTTAAACTTAAGTCACCTCAAGTTTAATAAGTCATCTCTAAGTTTCCCCAAAGGGTTCTTATTCAAGTCAACTTAAAATTTTTATTAAGTTTTAAGGTTTTTTGTCTGAATGGTCAAAATGAACTTTTTTTGTTGGCGTTTGCATCTTTTTGGGGTTTGGCTTTTGTATTTAGTGGTTGGATTGTTTGGACGCTTTGGTTTTGTTTTCTTTGTTTATTATTTTTTAAAACCCAATAACCCCCCCCCCCCCCGCCCCTGCGCCAAAAAAAGCAATTGCTTTAGAAAAAAATGAAGACTTTGGCTGTGAGGGTTTTTGAATCAATTGTTCTGGGGTTTTTATAGGGGGTTGAAAAAACTGGTGCGGCTCGGGACTTTTTTTTTATGGGCTTTTGCCTTTAATTTTTTTTGTTGTTCCCTCTCCAAATTTTTTCCGCTGCAACGCGCCCAGGGTTTTTTTACCTTTCTCCACCGATTCAATGTTTTTCTGATTTTGCTGATTTTTTGGCTCGGTCATTTTTTAGGAAATAAATTATTGTTAAAATAATTAATCCCATGATTAGCGGGGGAAATAAGTTTCCAAAAATTTTTAATAAGATCACACCCAAAATCTAATGCTTTTTTAAAAGGATCCTGCTTAAAATACATAAAAATCTTTTTCAGAAACAATAGGGAAATTTCTATGTTTAGTGTACAAACTAAGAACGTTTGCCACCTTTTTCCCCTTTTGCCTTGTGCGCTTTACCCGTTGTGTTTCTTACAATGTCTTTTGGGCGAATTGTTGAATCTGTTTTTGCTGAATTCATTTCCGAGGGGAAATGTTTTGTTTTTCCAAGCTGCCAAAAAAAAACAGTCTTTCTTTTTTGGCATAATAGCTTGGTCATCAACTTGTTCATTTGTAAGTTCAGGAAGGTTTAGGCTGCCCTGTAGCTGTAGTAGGTCATCGGTGTTCATGTTTTATTACTAATTATAATTATTTTATTTTTTTAAAATGAGCACCGAAAAAACTGTTGCCAACCTTGTATACCATTCTGCTGTTATTGGAGGCCTAAGTGTAGGATACACAATGCTTGGTAAAAGCCTGTTAAAAATAAACCAGCAGATCTTGGCAAGCTAGGCTTTGAGGATTCAGCAAAGCTAATTGCTATCATTGCAGCTTTGTTTGCTACGAAAGATTTTCTAGTTAAGCAAGGAATAATTCCAGACAGTATAAATATGTAAAATAAAAATACATTTATAAAAATGGCTTCATTCGTAATGATGATAGGCGGCGCTGTGGTTAATGCGCTTGCTTTTAGCGGAAGTAATTACGCGTTTAGTAAACTGCGGGATGACGGGGAGAGAAAAAGACATAACAAAGCTATGGAGCAACTAGCCGCAGCACAAGACCCTATGAAAAGCAGAGAATTGAGCAGTTAGATTTTATTAACGACAAACTGAAAAAACAGGGCATGCAGCTTACACTTTTAAAGACGTTGATCAAGCAATAAAAGAATATTATCTTGTAACAGGCAAACCAATCGAGACATTGCCCCACCAAATTCAGTGACTTTTATCAACCATCAGAAAAACAAAAGATGCAAGAAATTGTGTTTATCGTCTTTGGCATGACCGTCGTGTATTTTGTTGCGCATAATATTGGCTGAATAAAAATGAACAAAATCTATTATTCGCCAAAAGGATATTGGAAGGGAATCAGGCAATAAAAAAGCTAAGCCAGGCAGCGGGAGTCAGTGAACAAACAGCAAAGGAATGGTTATCTAAACAAGCGATTTGGCAAATTTATTTACCTGCACCTAGACGAATACAGAGACCCCACTTTGTGAATACAATACCGAACGACACCCATCAAATGGACCTTTTTTATTTACCCATGATACGATTAGACGAAAAAGATTTAAGTACGCACTCACTGTCATTGACATAGCTTCAAGATATAAAGTTGGGGAACCGTTAACACAAAAGAGTGCTTCTGCTGTTGCTGTTGCTCAAAAACTGATATACCAACGGGGGCCCGCTAACTAATCCTCGCATGATTTCAAGTCGATGATGGAAAAGAATTTAAAGGCCAAGTGAATCAATTATTGTTAAAACATAGAGTTACATGAAAAGAGGCATTCCAGGAGTTCACGATCACAGGCTTTAGTTGAAACTTTAACAAACAGTTATCTGAAGACTTTTTTCCTACCAGTATCACAGAGAGTGATTGACAATTCTCACAACACAGAATGGGTTAGAAGGGACTGCCCTCAGTTTTGCGCGCAATGAATAATGAAGAATTTAAATTAACAGGGCTAAAACCAGTAAAAAGCAATCAAAAACAAACAATAAATGTTGCTGAAGACCCCAGTACAACCAGCAAACTATTACCGTTTGGTTTAAAAGTAAGGTACCTTTTTACGGGGGAAGCAGAAGGGGACACCCGCATCAGGGCAACAGATCCAGTTTGGAGTGTTGATCCGTATGAAATAAAAGAATTGTAAAAATGAATCCACCCGTGTATTATTTACGAGAAACTGACACAACAAAACAACCAGCTCCTCAAAGATCTTTTGTGAAGGAAGAACTGCAGTTTAATCCCCCCAGACACAGTTCCATTTGCTTAATTAATTTTTATTTTACATAAATATATTTGAGTTTAAATGGAAGCACAAAAGAAAGAACATGGAACTAAAACGGAAGCAAGAATGATAAATGAAGAGAATTTGGGAAATTAATACGAGAATCATATGTGCGTGTTCTGCTATTAAAGGAATTAACACAAGAATCATATATTACGTTTCTGCTGTTAAAAGAAACATTTACGAGGATTTCATCGGCACATGGCACTGCATCCAGATCACTTACAGCCCAAAATCCCAAATTTTGACTATCAAAAATGGGAAAAAGAATATCTTGAAATAATTAAAAAAAAATTTCGAGCACGTAAAGCAAACATGAAAAAAAAATTTGAATGAATTGGAAGATGATATGATTGATTTTCTAGATAAATTTCAGGAAAAATATGAACCCGAACATAAACTCTTCGGTGAAGAAGAAAAATAATTATGCTGTTCTCCAGTGTCCAATCGCATTATGAAAACTCTGGATTAAAAAATACTCGTTTTGTGTTTGTTCTATCCCAAAGACTTTTTTGTTACAACTGTTGTGTTGATCTCATGTAGATTAGATCGCAGTTTTACGTTGTCATGATGAAAAGTATGTTTATTGAACAATGCTCTTTGTAGTTTGTCATGTGATATGTTGACTGCACAACACTGCGAGATTTCCCTTTGCTTTCTTAATGGTTTTCTCCTGGCTCGAAAGACTGTACATTTTCGACCTTAAACCAAAAAACTCCTTGATCACTCCTCCAGATAATTCGTCCTTCATCTTTCCTAAAACCTTCTTGTTAACGGTTGAATGCAAAGGGGAAACTTTAGGGTAATCAGATGTGTCATACCATCCCCCATGCCCTTTAGCTACTTCTATTTCCATGTCTTTATAGATGTCTCAGTAGGGATATCTATAACAAAAACTATCTGTATCTGTGTAAAAGTACTCTGGACTTGGATACAAGGGTTTAAGTAGTCTAAAGAAATTCTAACATCAAAAGCTTTGATAATTCTAAAACAGTAAACCCAATAAAAACAGGTTTGTCTAATTTGACTTTCTTTTTCTTCATCATTATGCCAAAAAGCTGATCATTAAATCTTCTAAAGTCCTGATAATTAGGTTTTGAAGTCAGCTTAATTGCTTCGTTCTCTCTGGTGACCAATCTGACATCTTTACGCTTGTGGGGATTTTCCATAGTCTTTCCGAAACAGCTGTTGTTCAAGCTTGAAAAAGTCTTTTTCTGAAGCATCTGCGGATTTAGTTCTAAGATCAGTGTTCTTCATGATGTATGGTTTCATGAACTGTTCTTGATCAAAAGCAATTATACGATGAACAGCTGTCAACTTTAAACCAGTCTTAAATAAAATTGTAGAAGTCTGTAATGACAGACATAATTTTTTTTGTCCGAAGATTAGGCACAAGTTCAGGCGGCTCTGTTTTTGCCATCTTTAGACTTTCTGTTTGCTAATGGATAGTCATTATGCAGGTCATGGAGTTCCTGAGAATATTCTAAGTCAACTTCTAGAATGAAACCACGCTGTTGATCGGGCGTTAAACTGTTCAACCACTTTAATGCCTTTGAATATTATTTGTACCGCCGTCTGTGTACATTTTAAAGTTGTGTAATGGAAGTGATTGCGCCATTGCCCAACCTTTACAGATTGTTTGCATCTAAATACATGAGATAGTTAGACCTTTTACTTGGATCATAGTCGTCCAAGTATTTGTTGTTTGCTTTACAGTAATGATGCGACGCCATACTAATTCCTCCATGCAATCCGTTTTCAATCATCTGAAGCATTGGTAAATCTGACAATAAATCAATCTGTACCCCAGTAAACTTTAAGAAAGCGTCCCAGCTCATCCCAGGCGCAGAAATATAATGCGCAGGATCCAGGCTATAATGTTTCATGCAGGTCTTCCTATAATTTTCAAGACGTCTGCCAACAAACATGTATCAGCCATTAAGTATGCATCATGATAGTCTCCCATCGTTTTACACTTTAAACTTCTGCCATGCTTCTTGAGCATGCTGGTAATCAGAATCACTGATGTCCTTTCCTCTAAGACTAGAAAGAACGCGCCTTTAGGGGGAATCGAATCTTCGTCAAACCTTTCCCAACTGTTCATGTATTCATAAGGGTAAACGCCCTTTCTAACAAGAGTTGGGTCAAAATATTCTTCCGTTATTGGGCAGGACTTTAAGGGCATAGCAGTGATCTAATGATCCATCATGTGTTGCATAGAGTCGTAGAAAGAAAATGTTATTTAAAGTGAAACACATGTACTTTTCTGATGACTGTGCAATGCATTTTACCCTGAAGGCGTCGGTTACTGCTTGCATTATAAGATGAGAGTTGTAACCCCGCAAGTTATGAAAGAAGATGGGCAGCTTTCATGTCTTAGGATCAAACTTTAGTTGAAGATTGCATTTACTGTGTGCTGCTCCTCTGAACTTTCCGCTAATGTGATCATGGTCTCTTACTGTCGGATTGGCTTCGTCTGATGAGAGGCCTAAACCGGCGGCAACCAAGTCCGCCCCACAAATCCAACAATGTGTGGCTGAGTCATACTGTTGTTGGTCTTCAGGCGTCATTTTTGATTTCAGATAAGTTTAGATTATTAGAACAGGCGTTACGCACTTGCTGCATGCGTTTTAAGAAGCATTCTGCAGCATTAGGGCCTCTATATAATTCTGGTTTTGAATGGGCGCCATCCGACCTGACAACAATGAGGCAAATGAGCAAATCTGATGATTACTCACAAAGGCTGTTTTAGGAAGTTTCTGTGGCGTCGGGCCTTCATAAGGAACAATAAGCGATCGAAGTCTGCGTAAACAATGTATGGACTTGTTTGCAGCCGTTTCCAGTTCTTAAAACTAACTTTACTACCTTCTCTTGGCGTAATTAGTTCTGTATTACAGTCAACTGGGCTGATACAATGTTTCTTATGTTCACTCGCAGCTTGAACAGATGGAATTCTTGTTAAACATTTTCTACAGATTTTGTTTATTTTTTTGCTTTGAAGTATGCGCCAATAATTACTCATCGTCGTATCAATGTGTAATGTGGTAGCCTGTTGGTGAAAACATTAGGAGTAAGTCCACATGGCTTTTGTCTGGATCCCCTATTGTTGGGCTGTTTTTAGACGCTCTAATAGGCAGTAGATTTGTTTCCTCATCCCATGTGTAAATATTAACAGTTATTGGTTTGTTTTGTTCTTCAAACTGATCAATTTTGTCCACCTAACAGGAACAGATATTTCCACTAAAGTTAAGATCATTGCTGTAAGGTTCATTTGTTAGACACTCTCTCTGCGTTTTTGCGGACGTGATGCAGCCTTGCAAGAACACACCACATGAAACATTTGTTGTCTGAATTCTTTATGTTTAGAACTGCTCTTTTCGCTACCCAAAGCTGGGGGCAGCGGAATGTAAGCCTTGCCTACAATCGGTGCATACTTAGACTGTTTTAATCTGATCTCTAAGACTTCACCTCTGCCCAAACCAGAGCCTCTCATTTTGGCTTCTTCAGCGGCCGCATCAAACTGTGCAAGCAGTTGGTCTGCCCAACCAGGCGTTAAGTCATTATGAGAAAGAATAACCTGTTGTTGAGTCGAGACCCAGACTTCTAGATTTTCTTCATTTATTGTTATATAGTCGATTAAAACAGCTAACATTACTTTAACGGCGGGTTATTTTTTGTTTACCTGGAAATTGAGAAATAGCATGAAAACGCCC
>CM031623.1:53408257-53419721 GCA_018398815.1 Conus ventricosus | reverse complement strand
ATGGTTAAAAAAAACTTCTCATTAATCAAACGGCCGTCATATTTTTTTACTTCTTCAACGGCCGCGGGCTTTGGGCCGCGGGGATTGAATGACTTATTCTTGGGGGTCATCTTGTTTGTTTACTGCTTGCAATATTACAGGCTCAGAATTTATTTCGTTTTTCCCGACTTTCTGTTCATTGCCTGCCACAAGGATTTCATTATTGTAGTTTATTATTGTTCCTATCTGGAGCCTGAGGTCAGAAGGCAGCATGTATAAACCAGTGCCAACAGCAAAGTCTACTTTCGATCTTGCAAATTGTAAAACATTTTGGTACCTTTTAATACTTGAAGGTAAATCAATTAATGGCGTCCTCTAAATTTGCTAAGTATTGTTTTTGTGCATCAAAACCAGTAGAAGGATCAGTTATGTTCGATCTCGTTTGTGCTTGCGAACCTAGCAAACACCAAACATAAGTACGAACAGAGTCGTTTATTCGTTCTATTCCTGCTTTAGTTAGGCCCTTAGAAGTGTCTAAGATAAATGTTGTCCATGCTGTTTTATGCTCTTGCTCTATGGACCCGAGGTGAACAGCTGTGCCTGAAGAGAAAGATGTGTAAGGAGGATTCCAGTCATAGTTATACTTTCTGTGCATGCCCCAAAAATAAGGGGTGCCTAAACCATGATTAAGATCCGACTTTTGTCTAAAGTCTGTCTTAGCCTTAATATTAAATTCGTTACAGATCCTTTCAAAAGCCTTCATGTCTATTCTGTTGCTAAATGGATTAAACGTTTGTCATTTGGTAATGGAGCTTGCAGTTCAGTCAAAATATGTCTGAAGGTGTAATAAAAATGAAACCTATACACTGACCTCACCAAAGGATCGGGATGATTTAAGTGATCAGCATACGCCACTCCACACCCAGTTGATGCACAAAACACAGCAAAGTTTAACTGGTTCTGATAAAACTGCATCGGATGACTAAACCACACTTTCGCAATGTAGTCTTTTTTAATAGGAGGGTTAAGATATCTGTTTAATGGAGTACTAACCTTTACTTGAAAGGTGTCAGTCTGGGTCACAGAAATGTCAAGAGTATCAGTTGTTATATTTTTAAGATTGTAGTGCGGCCCAACAGAATATTTTGCATTAGTATATTTGAATGCACTCATTTTTATTTCGTTTAAAAAATGTTTGTAACAATAACAACTCAAGACCGTCCTTCGTTTTTAGAGCATGCTATTGATAACGGGTGCGGAACCAGAATGGTTGCGCTTCATGAAATATTTACAAAGTTGTATGGTTTAATATAAGTGAATCCAAGAATAATAATAAGGTTCTAAAAATTGACAAAACAGGGCCACAGTTAGCCAGTTAACAATACCTGATGGTTATTACGGGTTTTGCTCACTAAAAGAAGCAATGAGTAACTTCGACATTACCCTCAAACTTAACAATGCAAATCTAAAAACAATGTTGACCTTCAAACCTGAAGAAGAAGCAGGTTACTATTTTGATAAAGAGCTAGCTAAAATGTTAGGCTTTGCAGCTGACAATCATAGATTTAGAGTTACACCAAACAAAACTACTTATGAGGGAGAAAATCCGCTCGATCTTGCAATACATTCATTACTTTATGTTCATTTGGATGAGCTAAGCACTGATGAAAACTTATATGATGGAAGGCCCTCAACTGTTTTAAGAGCTCTTCCATCTGGGAAAGCTGCATATTGCGATTATGAAATTATACAATTCCCTAATTTACAGTTTAAAAGATTAGTTTGTGGAGGGTCGGATCATTTAATATAAAAATTGCAGACAAAACAGGGAAAGTCGTGAAATGTGATAACCTGCACATTGTTTTGGAAATAAAATAATAAGCTGTACTAAAAAATGTCGCATGGACCAGAAGAGTCAGGAGTTACATTAGCGCCTGTGAGGTGTATAACTTTAGAATTAAAAGACCTTGCAGACGTTGCGGACTTTGAACAGAATGGTGAGATAGGCGCTTTGTATGGTTTTGAGTACACTAAAGATGGCGATTATAAATGCAAAGAGGTTGGCGACAACAAAACGTTTCCTAAACTAGAGCAACTGCGCAATGTAGAAGCAAATAATGCTGGCCAGTATGAATATAAAATAGTTCGAAAACCTGACAGCAAATGGCACTTAGAACCATATTTAGAATGGGACATAAAATTTGAATTCATAAGTCCATTTACATTTTTTGACCGTCAAAAAAGTTTCAGAAAAGCATTCAACTCAGGTCCTTTACATGTAAGTCTTATGCCTGAGGACAATATCGGAAAGAGATTGAAATAAAACCGTATGGGAATAAACAGTACATCCTCCACAGAAGAGAATCAGTTTTGAAAGATGCTTCTACAAAATTACAATTCATTCCGCAAATGAAATTAGGAGACACGTTCACAATGATATTTGAAATTTCTGTCTTAAAAGATGTGAAGAGGGATGGGGTTGTGGGCGTTAGTGACATCCTTCTAAAAGGAATTCTAATTAGCTGGCAAAACTTAGGCGTTGAAAAACTTAAAGTTACCATCGTCATTCTTCACAATGGTGAGGATATTAAGGTCATTACAACCAGTGACAAAATCAATATTAGTCTAAATAGAAACAATCTTGCAGAACTAAATTGGATTAATCTTACACATTTAGATCTTATAGGATTTTATTATACTGAACAAGTTTTGACAAAAAGTTTAATAAAAACAATAACTGGACTAAATTAAATTCTGTTATAAAACCATGGAGCAGGCAACTATGGTGTCAATGCAAAAGTTAAACTTTATGATAAAAACCCCTCATTGTTCATTAATTTGTGGACAGACTGGTTGTGAAAAAACAATATTTGTCCTCGACCTATTACAAACAGTTTATCGCTATAATTTTGATTATATTGTGATTTTCTGCCCAACACTTAAATGGAACAAAGCATATCATAATAGAAGGTTTATATGGACAGATGATGACATATTTTTAGTTGATCCAGCAATAAACTGAACGAGTGCTTAGAACATTTTTATAAACTGTTTGAAGTAATGCAGACACTATTTATTATAGATGACTGTTCAGCAGAAGGAGACATAGTTAAAAAGAGAACATTTTAGCAAAACTAGCGTTCAGCGGAAGACATGCTGGGATAAGTGTGTGGATTTTATGTCAAAAATATAACTCAGTTTTAAAAGACTTTAGAGAACAGTTAAAGACTGTAGTTTTATTTCACATGAAAGACAGACTCATTTGATGAATGTATGCGTGAAAATGATGTTATTGAAAATGATCAGGAAAAACATAGGATTAAGCAAAAACTAAAATCTGAAAAGTTTAGTAAATTAGTATTAAAAACGGATAATCCTACACAGTATGTTTGTTTGTAGGTTTACTTGTCAGAGAACTATAAAACACGGATTCAAGGTCGGCTGCTCGAAACCGGTTAAGACCGGTTGAGAGCGGGTGAGCTTGAATCCGTGTTTTATAGTTCTCTGTGTGTGTGCTTATGTATGTGCACAAGTGTGAGTGAGTGTAGGCGCCTTATCAAAAAAAAAAGAGAGAGAGAAACTCACATGCGATCGAGTATTTAAATACATGTTAGAGAAAAAGAGTGGGGGATGCAGATAGACAGAACGATAGAGAGAACACGACAGGAAGATAGACAATGAGTCAGCCAGATAGACAAACAGGCACACTCACTCTCATACAAATAGAGAGAGATAGAGACAGATGGCGAGAGAGAGAGAGAGAGAGAGAGAGAGAGAGAGAGAGAGAGAGAGAGAGAGAGAGAGAGAGAGAGAGACATAATGATAGACAGACAAACGGACAGACAAACGGACATGCAAACTGAAGATTAAACGACAGTTTCGTGCCAAGACAGAAAAAGAGAAAGAACAATGCAAGGGAGATAAAAAGAAAAAAATGGAACAGTCTGAGCGGTCAGCTCTGCTGTTCAATAAACCCAAGCATTGTCAGCGGCTAAGAGGTGTGCAGAACAACCTTTACTTGGATCTCCTGTTGTTGCAAACAGTTCCAATACTTAGTATTACACGCGCGCGTGTGTGTGTGTATTTGTTTGTTTCATTCATTGGTTTATCCCATCCCATTCTCACACACACACGGCACGCTTTCTCTTCCACACATTAGTAGAAAGAAACTCGTGGAGAGCGTGGCAGCAGAGAGTCCTCAGAAGAGACGCCCCCTTCAAGCAAGTGTTTCGGCCCTTATCTCCAGACACTTTTGGGGGGTTGGGCCACACCCGGTTCATGACTCCGGATGTCCCTCTGCTGCCAAACATACTCACATTCTCTCTCTTACTAACAAGCGCATTCAAGCACTCTTGCCAGTGCGTGGAACCCTCTCCCCCTCCCCCCCCCCCCCCCCCCCCCCCCACACACACACACACACAGACGCGTGTACGTGTGTTCTCACACACACACATACACACACGCAATATAGATACAGGTTTTCGCCGTTTAGAACAAAAAACATCAAAGTACAAAAAAAGAAGTTATAAAAAAAAGCGGTTATATGACGTAAAGGTATTACAAAAGCTCCTGTGAAAGTATTAATGTATCAAAAATTGTCTTACCTGTACTATTATTTTCTGGAACAAAAATGATAGTGTTGGTGTTTCTGCAATGTTTTTTTTTCAGTCTTTGTGAACAGGAGCCAAAGAGTGAGACTTCACATGCTTAAGTGAAGTTTTCTCATGTCAGAGTGGACTCTGGAGCTCAGCTACAGGCCCACTTTCTGCCAAACTATAAACAATCCTGACAGCGACAGCCCAGCAACTGGATACACTGGGTTTTCCCTGGATCAGTTACTTTCCTTTTCTTGGTGGAATCTCACCAAAATTCACTTATCTCCAGATAAGTGGTAGCTTACTCTTCCAAATCACTGGTGTTTTCTGACAGCCGGAATCCCTTCGTTCAAGATATGGGATTCTGGCAGTCACTGTGTGTGAAAAGTGCTGCTCATACAACAAACTGGGCAGAACCTAGCATGTAGAGTTAATGGGGTTTAGGGGGAAAGCTACTTCTACATTTGGAGAGACTTGGTTTTGGTTTTATCAATAACTGATCAAAATCAATGCCATGACCAAAAAAAACGTTTACTAGGTGAAAGATCACACTGGAAAAGATAGTGTAGTGTAAAAAAAGAAATGAAAATCGAGAAAAATGCGAAATACTGGGTTCTGGCAGTGAACCCTCAATATATATATATATATATATATATATTTTTTTTTTTTTTATTTTTTTTTTTAAATTTATATATTATAATATATTCTGTTAATGCCTGGGGATTTTGGCAGAACTGCTATTAATAAAAAAAAAATGTTGAATGTCATACACTGAAACAGATGTGCCAAACATTCCCACATCGTCTGCCTGATGTGACAGACTGAATAAGAAGTGGAGTGGATCGACTGCCCTGTGAGTGAAAACTTCATGCATTGGTTTTTACTCAGAAGGTTCATTTCTTTACCATCTGTTCATCCTTGTGGATGATTATAGACTCTAAGAAAAAATTCGAATGTTATTGTATGGTCATTAAATCAATAGTCATCAAAGGTTAGAACCAAATAGACAAGAACAAAGCAAAGAAAGAAAAGAAAAAGAAAAGAGAGAGAGAAAAAAAAAAGAGAAAAAAAGACAGAAAAAAGGAGGGGGAGGGGGGGGGGGAAGGGGAGGTGTCGGCCGAAGGGGAAGAGGAAGGGGATAGAGATGTGGGAGTTTGGTGATTGGAAAGACTTATAACAGACGTGTGAGTGGACGGTGTTATTCCAATGCGCCTCATCCCCAATTGCCCATACCCAAACTGGTGGTCGCATTACCAGCTCACCAGCGGCAGCTTTTTTTTTTTTCCCCGTTTTGTTTTCTTTTTCTCTTGTTGTTAATGTTGTTGTTGTTGATTTTGCCCTTTGTTCACTTACTGCTGTCTCGTTCCTTTTCATTCGTTCATTCATTGATATATTATTCATTCACTCGTTCTTTCATTGATATATTATTCATTCACTCGTTCATTCTTTGATATATTATTCATTCATTCATTGATATATTATTCATTCACTCGTTCATTCATTGATATATTATTCATTCACTCGTTCATTCATTGATATCTTATTCATTCATTCATTGATATATTATTCATTCACTCGTTCATTCATTGATATATTATTCATTCACTCGCTCATTCATTGATATATTATTCATTCACTCGTTCATTCATTGATATATTATTCATTCACTCGTTCATTCATTGATATATTATTCATTCACTCGCTCATTCATTGATATCTTATTCATTCATTCATTGATATATTATTCATTCACTCGTTCATTCATTGATGTTTATCATTCACTCGTTCATTCATTGATATATTATTCATTCACTCGTTCATTCATTGATATCTTATTCATTCATGTTCATCATTGATATATTATTCATTCACTCGTTCATTCATTGATGTGTTATCATTCACTCGTTCATTCATTGATTATTATCATTCACTCGTTCATTCATTGATTTTATCATTCACTCGTTCATTCATTGATGTGTTATCATTCACTCGTTCATTCATTGATGTGTTATCATTCACTCGTTCATTCATTGATTATGTTACTCGTTTACTCGTTCATTCATTCATATGTTACTCGTTCACTCTTTGATATGTTACTCATTCACCGTTCACTCTTTGATATGTTACTCATTCACTCGTTCACTCTTTGATATGTTACTCATTCACTCGTTCATTCTTTAATATGTTACTCATTCACTCGTTCATTCATTCATACATTATATCTTCCTTTCCTTCCTCACCTCCCCTTTCAGTCTTTTCTTTTTGTCTTCTTTCTTCCATTCTGCCTGGATCTTGTTTGTTTGTTTGTTTGTTGGTTGGTTTGCGTGTTCGTCTGTCTTCCAGGTTCATGTTGTTTTATTTCATCTTTGATTTTGTTGGGTTTTTTTTTTTTTTACTATTCTTCTTGCCTTTTTTTTCTTTCTTTTTTGCTTTATGTCTCCATTTCCTTTTCGTCTGTCCTTGCTTTCTTTTTCTTTCTTTCTTACTTTCGTTTTTTTCAAACTCCGTTTTTGTTCTTTTTTAATTTCTTTTTTTTTTCATTTTTGCTTTCTTTCTTTCATTTCTTAATCATATTTGTTTTTCTTATGTTTGTGTCAGTGTTATTGCCGCTGCTTTGTTCCTTCTCATTCATTCTATCAGTGCTTGCGTGTTTTTGTTTGTTTCTTTTCGTGTTTGTGTGTGTGTGTGTGTGTGTGTGTGTGTGTGTGTGTGTGTGTGTGTGTGTGTGTTTCAATTTCTCTTTTTATTTCTTTCTTTTTTTTTCCTTTCTTTTCTTTTTTCTGTCTTTCTTTTTAAATTTTTGTTTTTTAACCTTCGACCTTTCGAAGCTCTGGCATTTCCCCCGTGGCGTGACACATTGTTACCTGATCAATAATTGACAGTAAAACTAACAGATTTTCTTCCTCTTGATTGGAATCAGTTGAAGAAACTTCTGACCTGACAAAAATAAATAAATAAACAAGTTAACGAATGAATGAATAAATCAATAAATAAATGAATGAATGAATGAATGAAATGAAATTTTGGAGAGAAAAAAAAAGCGACTGTCAGACAGGGCCAGTGGCTGAGCAACCTCTTTGATGACAGCAATGACGATCGACTGACCCTCGGCAATGCACCACACAAGCAATCGACAAACAACAACAACAACAACAACAACAACAACCAGAGATCGGTGGAGTCGTGAAGTAACAGTCTTTCTACCCCTCCGGTATCACAGCAAAGACTTAGGACCTGCTGGTTCTCATATATAACAGGGGTGGGAAAAAGGGCAGCGAAAGACGGGTGGATTGTGGGATGATTGGGCCTGTGTGTGTGGGGGGGGGGGGGGAGGGAGAGATGAATGGAAGGGGTGGTCGGTTACTGAAGAGACGGCAGGACGCCAAGCAGCAGAACTTGAGCAGTTAAGTAGGCCTACTCTTCTTTGAAGTCTTCGAATGGAGGGCGGGTGGGGGGGGAGGGAGGGAGGGGGGAAGGAGGTGGAGGGAGAGAAGGGGTAGAGATCGGTGGAGATAGGGGGCGGGGGGGGGGGGGGTGGAGGCGTGAGCGTCGGTAAACCACGAGGACAGAGAACTGACGTGAAGAACGCCGGAGGGAGGGGGGGGGGGAGGTCTTTGTGCAACAAGTTCGATGGCTCTTCACAGCTGAGTCAACAACGGCTAGGTGTCGTTTCTAGTCTCTCCGTCTTTCCATCTTTCTTCCTTCTTCGCCTCCCTGACGATTATCAGACCAATTTAAAGACCTGACAATTGTCAGACCATTAAAGACCTGATGATTATCAGACCATGAAAGACCTGACGATTATCAGACCGTCAACGACCTGACGATTATCAGACCATGAAAGGCCTGACGATTATCAGACCGTCAACGACCTGACGATTATCAGACCATGAAAGACCTGACAATTATCAGACCGTCAACGACCTGACGATTATCAGACCATGAAAGACCTGACGATTATCAGACCATCAGAGATGAAAAAAGAAAAGAAAACAATATTAGAATATGAAAGATCATAGACTAACCAGACCATCAAAGACCTGGACATGACCAGATCATCAAAGACCAGTAAGTCCCATCCCAGATAAATCAGGGATAAGTCGTCTGGGGTACAAAGCATCCCCATCGTGCAAACCAAGTTCTTCTCTGAACCGTATTATCATCACGTCAAGGGAGATGTTATAGAATCATGCTCTGAACCGTGTTATCATCACGTCAAGGGAAATGTTATAGAATCATGCTCTGAACCGTGTTATCATCACGTCAAGGGAGATGTAGAATCATGCTCTGAATCGTATTATCATCACGTCAAGGGACATGTTGTAGAATCATGCTCTGAACCGTGTTATCATCACGTCAAGGGAGATCTTGAATCATGCTCTGAACCGTGTTATCATCACGTCAAGGGAGATGTTGTAGAATCATGCTCTGAATCGTATTATCATCACGTCAAGGGACATGTTGTAGAATCATGCTCTGAACCGTGTTCCTTTTTCTTTCCTATTTCATTCGTTTTTTTTCTTCTGTCTTTCCTCTCTCCTTTTCTTTTCCTCTTTCATTCGTTTTTTCTTCTGTCTTTCCTTTCTCCTTTTCTTTTCCTCTTTCATTCCTTTTTTCTTCTGTCTTTCCTTTCTCCTTTTCTTTTCCTCTTTCATTCATTTTTTCTTCTGTCTTTCCTTTCTCCTTTTCTTTTCCTCTTTCATTCATTTTTTCTTCTGTCTTTCCTTTCTCCTTTTCTTTTCCTCTTTCATTCATTTTTTTTCCTTCTGTCTTTCCTTTCTCCGTCCACTTCTTCTTGTCCTTTTTCTCTTTCCATCAGGTTTTTGTTTTTCCTTCTGTCGCTTTTTCTGCATTTTCTTCACTGATGTCATGGCTTTTGTTCCTGAGTGAATAATGTCTTCTCTCTAACGTCCTCCCCCCCCCCCCCCCCCCCCCCCCCCCCCCCCCCCCCCCCCCCAACCCTCAGGTTTCCTTCGTTGTTGGTGTTTCTCAGTCTGTTGCGAACAGCACTCAACGACTTCCCAGACAGGTGTGAAGTAAACCCCTCCCCCTCCCGCTCGCTGCCACGTCAGTTAAGTGACGTCAACGACACGCCAAGGGACACTACTCACCCGGCTGCCTCATGTGGTAGCCTCAAGGTAGACGCTAAGTGCGGTAGTGTCTTTATCCCATTGTGAAAGGGTGCTTTCTAACCGCCTCCCCCATCCCCGTCCCTCCGCTTCCAATCAGCTGTCCATTATTCTCTCCTCCCCTCTTTCCCACCCCACCCCACCCACTTCACCTCCTGCCTGTTGTTTGTGTAATAACTCCTGGCGCCTGCGATCCGTCGAGTCTAGTGTCTGGGAAACCTTGTCCTTAAGGGCCTCCGGCCAATAGCACGTGGTACTTACCTGAGCAGCTGCACGTAAACATAGCTAATACTGATTCGAAACATTACTTGATGACAGAGTAAACGATCGCAACTCGAAGGGTTTGAATAATATACATCGACAAATGCTTAACAGTTTGCTCATGAGTACCTGCCAAAAGAAGTGGCCAGCCTACACCGACTTGGGAATTTATCAAACTTGAGAGAGAGAGAGAGAGGAGAGAGAGAGAGAGAGAGAGACGGACAGACAGACAGACAGAGACAGAGAGAAAATGAGACAGCGAGACAGAGAGAAAGACAAGTCATACAATGAAAAGCTGACTAATCATGATAAAAGAACAAAGACAGAGGCAGACAGATCGACATACAGGCAGACAGACAAACAAACAGACAGACAGACGAACAGACAGACATTGACCAGGAGAGAAAAAATAACAGTTCACCGGACTGAAACCAACCTGAATCTCCGGTAGACATCACAGCTGGAGAGGAAGGCTGAATCGCTGGAAGACCAGACACTAATGATTATACTTTACATGTAAGTAACCCGTATTCAATTCATTCCGAACAACAAAAAAAAGAGAAAAAAAAAGCTTATTTTATCCTTGAATGTTGTCTACAATGCAAGGAAAAAATGAACATTTTCTCTCACAGCACATCTGGTGAATCTCAGGAAGGCCTGATATAGTCATTTACAGTGAAATAAACCCGTCTTCATTTCGCTGAGAATTCTTTTTTTATTATTAATCCTTGAAAGTTCTTTATAAAACAAAACAACAACAACAACCACAACAATAATGATGTTGTTGATTTTCTTTCTTTCTGCGTACGCAGGCTGATACTCCTGCGGACACTCCTGTATAGCCAGGCAGTGGAGTTTTGTGTGTATGACCCTTTTTTATCCCGCCATTAAGGCAGCCATACTCCATCTTCGGGGAATGTTGTTGATGATGATGATGATGATGATGATGATGATGATGATGATGATGATGATGGTCATACTACTACTACAATGCTACTACGACTATTACTACTACTAATAATAATGATAATAATAGAAATAATAATAATAATATTAATAATGATAATAATAAAAATAATATTAATAATGATAATGATAATATAATAATAATGAAAATGATAATGAAAACAACAGCAAAAACAATATCAACAATGCTAACAGCAACAACAACAATAATAATAATAATAATTATAATGATGATCAGGTTGACGATGATAATGGTGATCATGATGTTGTTGTTGATGATGATGATGATGATTATGATGATGATTATAATGATCATGGTGATGATGACGATGATGATGATGATGATGATGATGATGATGATGATGATGATGATGACAATGATGATGACGATGAGAAGGAGGAGGAGGAGGATAATGATGATGCTGTTCCGTGGAGCAGACATGACAAGTCACGGAAAGGCCAGAGACAAAGTTGATCAGAAAAAGAAACACCCGAAGGTGCTGGGGAGGACCAGAGAAGCACTGTCTTCACCTG
>CM031623.1:53394812-53399812 GCA_018398815.1 Conus ventricosus | reverse complement strand
TTGCAAAAGACCTGACCACCTTTAAGCAAGGATGAGTTTCCACCATGCAAGACGAGTCAGGGAAGTGCCTCACAGAAGACAAGGCCATTCTCAAGCACTGGACAGAATACTGCTCCAAACTATACACCTTCATCACAATAGGAGACCCACAAGTCCTGAATGTCCCCAGTAACAGACAGTGACATCTTCCCTACACTGCGTGGAGAAGAAGAGGCAGCAGTTCAGTCCTCGACACTGGAAAAATCAATGGGGATGGACAAGACACCAGCAGAGTTTGTGAAGGAAGGAGGAGATGCTATGGCCAGTGCCCTCACAGTCATTTGTAACAAGATCTGGCTAACTGCTGAGTGGCCAACACCATGGACCCAATCCCAGACTGTCACCCACCCAGGAAAGGCAGTTTATAACTTTGTGACAAAAATACCGAACAATCAGTCTCATCAGTCATCTGTGCAAGGTAATGCTGAAGATCCGATTGAACAGACTAAAGCCGCGAACAGAGAAGATATTTGCTGAAGAATAGGCTAGGTCTAGAGCAGGACACAGTACCACTAAACAGATGTTTAACTTGAGGATGATTTGAGGGATATATCATCAGCACCAGGAGGACCTGTACCACATTTTGTGGACTTCAAAAAAGCCTTTGGCAGGGTGTGGCACGCAGCCCAAAGGGAGACAATGAGACTGTACAACATCGACGCCAACCTCATCAAGACTATGGAACGCCTTACGAAAAAAGCCACTAGCGCAGTCTTCCTGAATGGCATCTTAGGAGACTGGTTCAAGACAACTGTTGGAGTGAGGCAAGGCTGTTTACTCTCATCCACTCTTTCCATTATTAACCAGGAGAGAGTTATGACTGACACACTGGGGGGACATAAAGCTCAATAAGCATTGGTGGCAGGATAGTAACAAACCTGTGTTATGCTGATGACATCGACGGGCTGGCAGGAGAAGAATCAGCCAACCTAGCAGAGCGCCTAGACAAATGCTCTGCTGCATTCGGCATGGAGATCAGCACCACAAAGACAAAACTTATCATCTAGCAGAGCGCCTAGACAAATGCTCTGCTGCATTCGGCATGGAGATCAGCACCGCAAAGACAAAACTTATCATCTAGCAGAGCGCCTAGACAAATGCTCTGCTGCATTCGGCATGGAGATCAGCACCGCAAAGACAAAACTTATCATCTAGCAGAGCGCCTAGACAAATGCTCTGCTGCATTCGGCATGGAGATCAGCACCGCAAAGACAAAACTTATCATCAACAACATCTCGGCATCAGCACTGACATCGCTATCAAGGGAGAAAAACTCAGAGACAGTTCAGACCTTGAGGTACCTCGGGGCAGTTCATTCTGATGAGGAAACAAAGCCTGAAGTGCTCTCTAGAGCTGTGCAAACGACAGCAGCACTAGTCAGACTTAACCCATCTGGAATGAAAGAAACGTCACAGTTGCAAGATTTAACGGTGTACAGGCCTCTTAAGATGACGGTGAACAGGCCTCATAAGATGACGGTTAACAGGCCTCTTAAGATGACGGTGAACAGGCCTCTTAAGATGACGGTGAACAGGCCTCTTAAGATGACGGTGAACAGGCCTCTTAAGATGACGGTGAACAGGCCTCTTAAGGCCTCAAACACCTAATGTTCAAGATCAGACTGATGCACTCCCTGGTCATTGCCATGTTTCTCTATGCCTGTGAGACTGAATTCTGACAGCTGAACTTGAGAGAAGGCTTCAGGCATTAGAGATGAGATGCTTTTGCAAGATCCATGCCATCTCATACAAAGCCACATTACCAACTTGGAGGTCCGGACCAGACTAAGGCAAGCCATTGAACCTTACGAAGACCTGTCGTCCACAGTGAAAAAGGAAAATGAGATGGTATGGTCATGTATCAAGATCTACAGGACTTGCCAAAACCATTCTACAAGGAACAGTGCGAGGAGGCAGAAGGAGAGAGAGACAGAGAAAGAGATGGGAGGACAACATCAGTGCATGGACTGGCCTCACACTCAGCAACTCCCTTAGAGCGTCTGAGAACCGGGAGGAGTGGAGGAAGCTGGTTGCGAAGTCTTCTGTGGCGCCTCAACGGTCTTCAAGACTCTGGAATTGGTGACAGGTGATAGGTGATAAGGTAGACCAAAGCCATGGATGCCATGACTAGCACAGGGGCTAAAGGGCATTACAGAGCACAGCAACTACTTCATGCGCAACAGTATAGACAGCAACCGTTGTGATCTTTCACCTTTTTCCTCTGAACTGACTTTCAAAGTCTACGAACAGCAACTGTTGCGAGCTTTACCTTTCCCCTCCGACGTGACTTCCAAAGCATTCGTGTAGTGATAACATTAACCTGGTCCTGAACTACAATGAACATTAGATGTTAAACAGAAACTCTAGGATATCTCCTAACCTGGTTGTCACGAGTTTGTCACGAGGCCTACGACGATTGACCCGTCTAGGGTGGCGGAATTATTCATTTATTTATTGTCGTTGCTGTTGTCGTGTATCCGTCCCTTAATGTGGTTTGTAGTGCGTTTGCACCTTAATGTCGTTCAGCTCAGGTTAGGTTTACTTTCTCTCTCTCTCTCTCTCTCTCTAATTCCACTGCCCGTGCAATTCATCCTGCAAGTTCACGGGTGGCTGGTACCTTTTGCTTGAGCTGGCTGTCTCTATCGGCCTCTCACCTGTCTTTTAACCTGCCGCACGTGCATCATTCCTCTTAGGCTTGAGGAATGCTCACTGTGACGTAGCGTGGCATGTTGGCTGCCATCGTTGAGGGAGGTTTTCTCTTCACTCGAGCGGAAGATGTCCCTGAGAGCGCCTGCTCTGTTTTTGGTTCTACACCACTTCGTCGAAGGTACGGTCGGTACCTTCATCCCTACAGTCGGCCTGTAGGGGAGGGACATCACATCACGTCATCTTTTCCGCATCTGCTCTGCTGGTCCTATCGACTGGACAGAGGGCAGAGAGTCGCTTGACCCGCCACTTTGGGTCACCCACGGGTAGCTGGTAAGCATCAGTTTCGTGGTTTATTTGTTGTTGTTTTTTTTTGTTGTTGTTGTTAGCAAGCTAATTCTTCTCTTTTGCGCAATTTCTTTTGGTTTTCAAAATTATAAAAGAAATATTGTTTGAGACCACTTTTTCTGGTTAATTCAATCTTTAACCTGGCCAGTCAAAATTATATTTTAAAGTCTTTCTCCTTTTTATGCATCTGGTGATGCGGTAGTCGGCGGGGAAGGGGGAGAACCTGGTGATTCAGGGTTGGTACTTGCTTGGTCTCGCTTGTCCGCCCCTGTCACAATCGCTGGTCTCTTATTCTTCGGCCACCGTCTGTTTGTGTGTGCAAGGGGAACGAGTTTTATGTTTGCGAGCGTGTGTACGCATGATTAGTCGTTTGGATGCGTGGTTGGAGAATTGTGTCATTTTGAAATGTTGCTATAAAATGTGTGGATAATTGTGCCATTGAGTTAGTATTATTTATAAATGTGGTGGCCGTTATAGAGCAGCGGTTGCTGTATCTGTTCAGTTCCTAAGAAAGGAAAATGTTGAACGTGAGTGAGGGAAGGATGAAGATATAAATTGATATTTGTTGGTTTAGCCTGTTAATGTAACCTCTTACCTGCTTCGTGTGAGGAGACCTTTAGCGAACGTTCCTCGTTTGGTTTGTTGACTGTTATGCTCAGGTCTGTGTAGAGCTGATGTCATTAATTTAATTAGCAAACACCTCCCCTCGCCCATCATGCGAGTGGCTGTTAGGAGTGAGCAGCGAATATCAGACCGTACTGACTGCGGGGTTCCAGTACCCTTCTTTCGCCTTCCCTTCCAGTTCCTTCCTTCTCTCCTCCCGGGGCTCCACCCGATGCTTGCGCTGTTGGGGCCGCGCACTGGTTGAGGAGCACGTGGACTTGGCTGGATGGTCCTGGCCCTGTCCGGGACTTTCCGCGACAACGCCCTGTCCCACGGGAGCCATTCTCCACCGTCCACGGACCTCCTGCAGTGCACGTGACCGGGTGTGGGTAACTCTGTGTCGTGCCATTTTGGGGGTGCGCGTGTGTCAAGGGTGTCGGCCTTGAAACTCTATTCAGGAACAGACCCGGTTTGGGGGCGCCTGAGTCGACCCGGTGCTCTCGAAGGACTTTGGAGAGACAGAGGTGTGGGGGAACCACGTGAAGCATGGAAAGGAATGCGTGTGTTGGGATGGTTGATTGTGATTGTGCATGGTGTGTGTGTTGGAATGCTTGTTTGTGACTATGTGTATGGTGTGCGTGTGTTGAAAAGCTTATTTGTGATTGTGCATGTTGTGTGTGTTGGAATGCTTATTTGTGACTATGTGTGTGCTGGTGTGAATAAATGGTGTGTTGTATCGTGATCTTTCTTGTGTGGTCTCTTGCGAGGCGTGTGAGGTCAGTCACTCCCTTCAATCCCATCTAGACCGATCCTGTCAGGGCAGACCTTCAGGGGTCGGTCGTGACACTGGTCCTGAACTACAATGAACATTAGATGTTAAACAGAAACTCCAGTATATCTCCTTTTTATCTTTTCAGTCTGTATCTCTGGCTTTTGACATAAGTATTATATTGCTTTTTGATTTGTTTACCTCCCCCCGCCCCCCCCCCCCCCCCCCCCCCCCTGCTAAATTAACAGTTGAACTAACTATGATGATAGACCGAAGGATTGTTATGCATGCACACGTTTTTTGTTGTTTTTTGTTTGTTTGTTTCGTGTGGGTTTTTTTTTGTATAGTCGTACTTGGATTCCCATTAATGCTATTTTCCGCTTATAATAATTTATTCCCATGTTAAATTAGTCATGTTCTTTCCGACTAAAAAAATGGTAATCTACGGGAATCTTCCGACACGGTAAGAAAAGATATGTAATGAGTTAATAGGGTTGCCAAATTATTCTGCAAGTAAAACTATGCTTTTCCCTCCTAACACGAATTAAGGAAGAAAGATTGCCAAAAGCTTACCTTCTAAATGAACGAAGTGTAGA
>CM031623.1:53389812-53392312 GCA_018398815.1 Conus ventricosus | reverse complement strand
GAAAGATGGAGCAAAGCTCGCCAGAATTGTCAATCAGGCAAGTAAGGTTATAGGGAAAAAGCAATCTGCTCTCAGAGAAGTCTATACTGTTTCTGTAATCAGGAAATCTGTGAATATTACCTCTGATTCCTCACACCCACTCCACTGCCACTCTGAAAAACTTCATCAGGGAGACGTTACAGAATGCCCAGAGCACAGAAGAATGTCTTCAAGAAGTCTTCTATACCAAGTACCTTTTGCATTTTAAACTCTAAAGCCTGTGATTGACTGCCAAGACCCTTGTCTCTCAGACATGAATAATTCAGTCTGCAATATTATGCTTTTATTATGACTATGACTGTGTGTGTGTTTGTGTGCGCGCGCGCGCATGTGTGTGTGTGTGTGTGTGTGTGTGTGTGTGTGTGTGTGTGTGTGTGTGTGTGTGTGTGTGTGTGTGTGTGTGTGTGTGTATTTATGTATGGGTGTGTGCGTGTGCACGTGTGTGGGGGAGAGGTGTGTGAGTGTTGATGTATATACAAATATATCTATGTCTTATGGATTTCATGTTTATTTCATGTGTGTATGCGTGTGTGTTGTTGTTCTTCAATTTAACGTCTTTTCACTAGATGTGATATTAGACAAGGTGTGTGTGTTTGAGTGTGTATGTGTGTGTGTGTGTGTGTGTGTGTGTGTGTGTGTGTGTGTGTGTGTGTGTGTGTGTGTGTGTGTGTGTGTGAGTGTGTGTGTGTGTGTGTGTGTGTGTGTGTGTGTGTGTGTGTGTGTGTGTGTGTGTGTGTGTGTGTGTGTGTGTGTTTGAGTGCGTGCGTGCAGCGTGCGTACGTGTGTGCGTGCAGCGTGCGTACGTGAGTGAGCGCCCGCGTGCGTGCGTGTGCGTGTATCTGTGATGAGGAGAAACTCTAAGTAAGAATTAAACTGTAAAAAAAAAAAAGACATCAAAAGTAAAAACAAACAACTGTACAAAATAAGATCATGAAACAGCAATTACAGGATTGAGCCAACTGGGCTTAACATAAGAATTCGTACAAAATTTAAGAGAGATATGGTATCCTGGAATATGCACTTTGAAGCATCCTTTCTAAATTCTGACAAATCGGAATCAAAGTAGGGGCAAAAGTATAGAACGTGTGTTGTTGTACAATTATCAAGGGCGCCTCAAGCACATCGAATATTCTTGACATATTTTGTTCTGAATGCATTTATTTTTAACCGAAATAATAAGGAGACAAGTTGTTTACTGTGTCTTGGATATAATCCTATGTTTGTATTACAGTTTACTGGATTTACTGAGGAAGCCCTTTTTAAAAGATTACTTGCTCGAGAGCTCGTACAACAAAGTATAGAAGTGTCGGGTTTGTGTATTCGTGGGAGAACACTTTCTTTGTAGTATTCCTCAAACTTTTCAAAAGAGGCTCTTTGTAAGAGAGAATATCCTTCATGTAAGCTCAAGGGAATATGAATAGTAGCCGTATTGTCAGAATTGTTTGCACCTGCTCGAGCAATCCTGTCAGCCCACTCATTTCCGGATATGAAGCAATGAGAAGGAACCCAACAAAAATTAACTATTATACCTCTTGACATAAGGTTGTGAATAAGTATTTTAATTTCTGATATGATTTCAGCACGGTTTTTTGAATTTGTAGATTCTAAAGCTTGAAGAACTGACTTAGAATCTACACAGAAGAGAATACCATAACAGTCCAATGATAAATCATTTATGTACTCTACGGCCATTAATATGGCTATAAGTTCGGCTGTAAAAATAGACAGATTTGCCCCAAGATGAAAGGACTTCTCAATTTTTAAAAATGGAATGACAAAGCCACAACCAGCATTATTGTTTAATAGAGACCCATCAATATGCGTGTGTGTGTGTGTGTGTGTATGTGTGTGTGTGTGTGTGTGTGTGTGTGTGTGTGTGTGTGTGTGTGTGTGTGTGTGTGTGTGTGTGTGTGTGTGTGTGTGTGTGTGTGTGTGTGTGTGTGTGTGTGTGTGTGTGTGTGTATGGGTGTGTGTGCGTGTGTGTGTGTGCATGAGTGGGGGGGAGGAGAGGGGTGTGTGAGTGTTGATGTATATACAAATGTATACAATAACACAGGCTTTTATGGAACGGTTTATGATGTCTTCTTGTAATGTCTTATGTACTTGTGAAATGATGTGGAGCAGAAGAAAAATTTCCGATGGACAATCAAGTTGATTGAATTGAATTGATTGAATCGATCCCAAACGTAATCCCCCTCTCGATCTCAGTTTTGCGTGTGGGTGCGCGCGTGTGTGTAGAGGAGAAAAAATGGAGGGGAAGGGATTCTTGGGAATGGTGATTTTTGTCATTTCATTCGGATTGTTTATTAGGAAGGGCCGGGCCTGGCTAATTAATTGTCAGGGGATGAGAGGGGGAACCTGACTTTTGGGGGTCCATTGGGTTAACCTTTGGAAAGGTTCAGAGAGAGGGAACCTGTGGGTAATAACCTCAGAAGCTGTCGTTGTTTATGGCGAAAAGATC
>CM031623.1:53377682-53380182 GCA_018398815.1 Conus ventricosus | reverse complement strand
TGCACTTTTTCAACTTTTTTCCTATCTTCTTCCAGTCCCCACACTTCAGCTGCGTAGGTTAATATGGGCTCTATTTGTGTTCAAATAGTTTCCAAAACAGATCTACATCCCCAGTGTTCAATTTTCTCATGGATCTCAATATGTCCATTACCCCCTTCTTCCCTTTTCTACAGACGTCTAATAAACTGCTACCAATACTTAATTTTGTGGTAAAAACCATTCCCAAATATTTGTAAGAATTTGTAACCATCATTTCTTTACCTCCATAAGACCATCTCTCCCTGGCAGCCAAATGACCTCCCTTTCTAAACACCATTACGTTTGTCTTTTTAAGATTAATACTCAGATGTAATCTATCTGTTTCTCTTTTTAAGCTGTCAAGCTGGTTCTGAAGACCTATTATTGTATTCGACAACAGTATGACATCGTCTGCAAACAAGAGAAGAAAGATTTCGGCTGCCCCAGGAATCAATTGTATTCCATGCTTTCCATTCACAGACAATTCTACAGCTAATTCATTAATGAAAAAGGAAAACAATATGGGGCTCAGTAGGCAACCTTGTCTCACTCCCCTAGGACAATTGAAGTAATCAGAATAACAACATTTGTCACGAACACAAGCCAACACAGAATCATAAATACTTCTTAAGGCCCTATACATTTTGCCACTCACACCATTCCTCCTCAAAACTGTCCACAGTGGTACAGGACTGCTCTAAAGGCAGATGAAGACGGTGCTTCTCTGGGTCCTCCCCAGCACCTTCGGGTGTTTCTTTTTCTTCTTTGCCTTAACTAGGCTGACCCTGGAGAAAGGTCCAGAGACGGTGAGGAAAGACCCACTGACCACAGGAAAGTCCTGTTGACAGTGGGAAAGACTACAACTTTGGATTCTCTCTTGAGGGCACATAAGACCGTATGGCAAAAGCTTGGCTGTGTCTGGAGTGGCACTGTCTTCATCTGTCCGTGGGCAGGGGTGGTTGAGTCTGTGGGTGTGCGCGGCAGCTGGAGGGTGGTGTTTTTCGCCGGTGGGCTCTGCAGTCATGAAATACGGGCTGGTACACCATGGGGATGCTACTTTAAGGCTGTTATGAGCTGCATCCTGTAGTCTAATTTACCTCTGTTCAGGAGCAGTTATGTCCCTTGATATCTTAATGGAGTGTCCTGCGCGTGCCTGTACCCATCGTCAACACAGCGCAGGCCTCCAAGGGTGGTACAGGACTGCTCTAAAGGCAGATGAAGACGGTGCTTCTCTGGGTCCTCCCAGCACCTTCGGGTGTTTCTTTTTCTTCTTTGCCTTAACTAGGCTGACCCTGGAGAAAGGTCAGTGACGGTGAGGAAAGACCCACTGACCACAGGGAAAGTCCTGTTGACAGTGGGAAAGACTACAACTTTGGATTCTCTCTTGAGGGCACATAAGACCGTATGGCGAAAGCTTGGCTGTGTCTGGAGTGGCACTGTCTTCATCTGTCCGTGGGCAGGGGTGGTTGAGTCTGTGGGGTGTGCTCGGCAGCTGGAGGGTGGTTTTTTCGCCGGTGGGCTCTGCAGTCATGAAATACGGCTGGTACACCCATGGGGATGCTACTTTAAGGCTGTTATGAGCTGCATCCTGTAGTCTAATTTACCTCTGTTCAGGAGCAGTTATGTCCCTTGATATCTTAATGGAGTGTCCTGCGCGTGCCTGTACCCATCGTCAACACAGCGCAGGCCTCCAAGGGTGGTACAGGACTGCTCTAAAGGCAGATGAAGACGGTGCTTCTCTGGGTCCTCCCCAGCACCTTCGGGTGTTTCTTTTTCTTTTTCTTTTCTGTTCACAGAGTCAAACGCTTTTTTAAAATCGATAAATGCAACGTACAGTTTTAGAATTCTTTTGTAAAGACTTCTGTATAATAGCATAGAGGGTGAAAATATGGTCAATTGTACTATACCCTGCTCGGAAACCTGCCTGCTCTTCAAGAATTTTTTCTTCTTCTTTTGCCCATATGGATAGCCTTTTCGTTAAAATGTGTGTATAAACTTTACTTACAACACTTGTTAAGGCTATGCCACGATAATTATCTGGCTGATTAACGTCTCCTTTCTTATATATTGGTACGATAATGGATCGTGACCATTGTTTAGGGAAAATTCCATGATCAAACAATTTATTGAAAAAGACAACCAGAAAATCGATAACAACAACATTTGCATGTTTCAACATTTCACCTATGATTTTGTCAGGGCCTGCGCTTTTCCCAGACTTGAGATGACCAATACTGGCAAGGACCTCTTGTCTGGAAATCGCTTCATTAAATGATGCATCAGAAACACCAAATGTTTGTTCATCACTATTGACTTCGCATTTCTCATGATGTGGCATTATATCTAATTCATTAAAGAGTGAGAAGAAATGTTCGTACCACTGATCTATAGGTATAGAATTGTAGATCACAAAGTGTTTAGTTTCGTGTGTGTGTGTGTGTGTGTGTGTGTGTGTGTGTGTGTGTGTGTGTGTGTGTGTGTG
>CM031623.1:53355182-53370182 GCA_018398815.1 Conus ventricosus | reverse complement strand
CAGTGATTTGTTGCTTGTTTTGTTATGATCTTAATATCCTCGCCATTGTGAAGAAGACGATGTAACGTTAAGTAGTTTTAAGTCTAGTTTTGCCAGCTATTGTTAATTCATTTTTGAAGGTCAATCACTAACGACCCACAAACCCATCCCTGCACATCTTTAAAGACAGTAAATTTCAAATATCATTGTGAACGTGTCTCCTAATTTTCTGCTTGGAAGAAACTGTAATTTTGTTGGAAGCTTTTTTTACATCTGGTTTCTTTTCTGTGGAGGATTGTACTGTTTTTTTTCCCATACGGCCGTATATTTCAATTTCTTTTACGACTATTATCGTCGGTATAAGATCTTACATTGTAAAGGGCCAGAGATTGATGCGTTTCTGATAACTTTTTTGACGGCCTAAAATGTAATGGGACTTATGAAATTCAAATTTTAATTCCCATCTAAATTATGGTTCTAAGTGCCATTGAAGGTCAGGTTTTCAACTATTTTATATCATACTGGGCCTACATTATTTGCTTCTAGATTGCGTAGTTGTTCTAGTTTAGGAAACCTTTTGTTGTCGTTCAACCTTCTTTGCGTTTATAATTACCTCTCTTAGTGTTACTCAAAACCATACAAAGTGAATATCTCACCATTCTGTTCAAAGTCCGCAAACGTCTGCAAGGTCTTTTAATTCTAATGTTTTATACACCTCACAGGCGCTAATGTATTCCTGGTTTTTTGGCCCACGCGAATTATTTTTTAGTAGCGTATTATTTTATTTCCAAAACAATGTGCAGGTTATCACATTTCACGGACTTTCCCTGTTTTGTCTTTGATTTTTAATTAGATGATCCGACCCTCACATAACTAATCTTTTTAAAGCTGTTAATTTGGGAATTGTATAATTTCTAATCGCAATATGCTGCTTTCCCTGACGAGAAAGAGCTCTTAAAACAGTTGAGGGCCTTTCCATCATATAAGTTTTCATCAGTGCTCAAGCTCTTCCAATGAACTAGAGTAATGAATGTAATGCAGATCGAGCGGATTTTCCCTCATAAGAACTTAGTTTTGTCTGGGCTCAGCAATAAAACTTGAGTTTGGGGTAAAATTGATAGGTTGTAAAGCCTTAACATTTTTAGCTAGCTCTCTATCAAAAGTAAGGATGTCCTTCGTCTTAAGCTTAAATGTTAACATTGTTTTTAGATTTGCATTGTTATGTTTTGAGATTGAGAGTAATGTCAAAGTTACTCATTGCTTCTTTTTTAGCTGAGCAAAACCCGGTAATAACATAGGTATTGTTAACTGGTCATTTGGTCCCTGCTCTGTTAACGTTTAGAACCTTATTATTCTTCTTGGCTTTGCTTATATTAAACCATACGGATCTTGTAAAATATTTCTATGGAGCGCGACCGTTCAGGTTCCGCAGTTGTTATTAAGACATGTTTAAACGAAGGCGGGTCTGGTCTTGAGTTGTTATTTTTGACAAAACTTTTTTTAAAACAAATTAAAAATGAGTGCATTCAAATATTCTGATGCAAATGTTTTCTGTTGGGCCGCACTACAATCTTAAATTATAACAACTGACCACCCTCGACATTTCTGTGACCTGACTGTCGCTTTTCTTAAAAAGGTGAAGTACTCCATTGAAGGAGCTATCTTAACCCCCCTATTATAAAATGACTACATCGCGAAAGCGTGTTTAGCATCGATGCAGTTTTATCGAACCAGTTAAACTTTGCTGTGTTTTGTGCATCAACAGGGTGTAGTGGAGTGTCGTATTGCTAATCACTTAAATCATCCTGATCCTTTGGGTTAGGTCAGTGTACAGATTTCATATTCTATTACCTTCAGACGTATTTTGAAATGAACTGCAGCGCCAATTACCGAATGACAACCGTTTAATCCATTCAGCAAAGAATAGCTTGAAGGCTTTTGAAAGGATCTGTAAACGAATTCATTATTAACACCAAGACGGACTTTAGTAATAGTTGGAAATCTTAATCATGGTCTAGGCACCCCTTATTTTTGGGGCAGGCACAGAAAGTTTAAATTTGACTGGATCCTCCTTACACATCTTTCTCTTCAAGCGAATCAGCTTTTTCACCTCGGGGTCATAGAGCAAAGAGCATTAAAGACAGGCATGGACAACAGTTATCTAGACACTTCTAAGGGCTAACTAGGGCTTGGGAATTGTACGTTTAAACGACTCTGATTCGTACTTACGTTTGGTGTTTGTGATAGGTCGCAAGCACAGGCAAGATCAAGCATAACTGATCTTCTACTGGCTTTGACGCACATAAACATAACTTAGAAAAATTTAGAGGACGCCATTAATTCTACTGTTGATGTACCTTAAAGTATTCAAAGGTACCATACATGTTTTTACTATACGCAAGATCGAAAGTAGACTTTTGCTTGTTGGCAATGGTTTATTACATTTTTGCCTTCTGACTTAGGACTCAGGTAGAATAATAATAAAACTATATTAATGAAATTCTTTATAGAAGGCATGAACAGAGGTTGGGAAAAACGACATAATTTCTGAAGCAGAGTAGTTAATATTGCAAAGCAGTTAAAAGAACACCATGAAATAAGTCATCTATCCCGTTGGCCCAACCCCCAAATGCCATGAAGATCAGCAAAGCTCGCGGGCTCTGTTCGCGATGACCATGATTATGATAAGTCAGAGGCTTGTTTCTTGGATTAACAGGCCTTGGATTACTTTGGTCTTTTTCTTACTAAAAATTAACCCAACGTTTATGAGATATTATGCCATAAGTGCTCGGCCATATAAGCCAACTACTTTGCTTGCAGAAGACAAAAGACAAGTGACAAATACTCCCCAATATTCCTTGGTAAAGCATTCTCGGCTTTACCAGCTAATTTTTTTAATAAATTCCGCAAGATGGATTCCAAGCTGTTTTTTTTACCATGATTTATCAGGCGATGGCGGTGGAGGCAATGGGCTTTGACCGTGCCCGCCCTGTAAGCCATCACAAGTGTACTTATTGCAAATCTAAGGCCGTTTTATAACGCTTTAATAATGTGACTCCTTGCTCTCTCTCTAAAACAGTGTTTGTATTCGTTCTGCTAGTGTTTGTGTTTATCATATAAAATTCTTTGGATATGTTTTCTCTTATTCTGCTCACTTGAGTTTCGTAATTGTTTTCGGTTAGTAGACAGCTCTTCGAGTCTTGCTGATCCTCTCTTGTTAAGATCTATTAGTCTTTGGGCCGATTCTTTCTTTAAATATCATGTCCTAGTTGGCGTCATCAGCCTCAACGTGTTTTTTCTTTTTCCTTATTTATGCTCATTTTAGTTCACTAGTTTTGCTAATATTGTTTGTAATTCGCCTCTAATAGTTCTTAATTGCATGATCAAGGGCCGTTAGTCTGCATAGGCAATGGGGGAATAATTAATTGTTTTTAGCTGTTTCTTCTGAAAACCTAGTTTCTTGCTGCTTTTGTATTTATTAATTCGCTGCTGATTGATTTAATTCTTTAAGTTCCATGTTTTGCATTTGGTTATTGTTTGGGAGTTCTTGTAGTGTGTTTTGAAGTTTTGCAAACTGCCTCAGACTTAATTTTGTGGTCTTGCATGAAAGGCGGATTTTGAATCTTTCACACTGAGTCTAGTTCTAATTGAACCCACGTATAAAAACTTTGATGGGTCGGGTTTAGTTTGTAATGCCGAACAAGTTGCCCTTGATCGTTTTTTACAGACAAATGTCCATCTTTTAATTCTCAAAAATCATTTGGGTCTTAAATTCGGGAGGTTTCTTGACTAAACTTTTGTAAAAAATGCTCCGACCGTACTTTCTGTTAATTCACGCTGCATTGAGAGCGTTGAGCGATGCTGTTGTTGTTTAAGGGATCATTTCATCATGTCGTATCCAGGATTAAATACTTCTTAATCTTCTTCATCTTCAATCTCCTGCCATGTTTTTAATATAATAATTTTTATTTTGCCTTCCTTAAAAATGTCGCAAGCACATGGCTCGTTTTCTTTCTTAACCCGCATAGAAGGACTGAAAGAACCCTTTGGCGTGAAGGGAAATAAGAGGATATTATGTTCCAAAATATTCCATATACTATTGATAGATCAAATTCGTACTGTTAAAATTTCCAGACGAGGAGCAGATGACGTGATTAGGTTCAGGCTTGCGCGTTCTTACTTTCAAATTAGTTTCGATTCAACAACGACACCAACAGGACAGTTAGTTACCAGGAATCTGGGACGGGGCTTTCGTTAAGAAAATTTCTATGAAAACTGGAGGGGCACGGAAATATTTTCTTACCAGCGAATATTTTAAACCTATTCTGATCTATGGCCTAACGGGAATGAAAGGGCTGATTTTGCGTTTCAAGGAATAGAAAATGAAGAAGCACTAAACATAGAATCGGCGTGAAGTACTAAAAGTCGGCAAAAAAGTATGTAGCCGTTAATGGTTTGCGTATGGTAATCGCTTTTCCATTCCCTTAGATTTTGAGTTGTTTAAAAAGGCATGCGCCATACTTTCAAGGGAGCATTAAAAGACAGACTGGCATTTGAACTACTTTTAACGAATACAAACGTTGTTATCAGAAATTTCAACAGACACCGATGCAAATGTACAAGCATTTTCAGACATCTCGTTAGAGTTTGACGTTGTTAGGCAACCTCTAATTTAGCAAGGCTGATTGAGCACCAATATCAGTCAAAATTAGCAATATAATTACGAAAAGAGTGATTATCATACAAACATATCTAGAAGCAGGGCAGACCAACCTATATGGAATTTTAGTTTTAGGCGTCTCAGCAAGATCGCCCCCTTTTTAAAGGGATATTTTATTGCTGTGTGAGATGAAGAAACATTCATCACGCAGGAAGTGAAGAAAAGTTTATTAATCCAAAAATAACGAAAGTACAATGTTTCGTTTGAGGGTAGTCATAACCAAATCTACGCTAGCGGGCTTAAACTTATCAGCATTTGATGGAAATAAGGAAAAACTGTTGGAGGTGGGCGGCAGGTGTAGAAATCCAACAGTTGACCTTGTGGACTAAAGATCACATCCTTCACAGCGTAAGACTTGATGATTATTTTAACAACAAAATACGGTTTTGATTGACCTAAGGTCAACAGAGGATAATCAGTTACATGGATGCGGTGAGGTGAGAACTGTGAGGAGTAATAAACATTCAAATTGATATAAAGAAGAAGAAGATGATAAACGCTTAATGTACATTTGTTTTAAATATATGATGCGCAGATGAATATTGAAATAAGATTAAAAGATATACAATACTAAATTATTTTTATTTATAAAAAGAAGGTCTGTTAAGCAGGTTTATCCAAACTTGCCTACAGCGCGCCAAAAGAAGAGATAGCAGGCAATTCTGCTGTTATAGAAACCCCTAACATAAAATCCTTCAGATTAAACCACATTACCACAAATGCAGCCAAGTACTAGTGCAAGACCTTTCAAAATACAGCAAAACTAAACGAAGGTATTCTGCTGCCTTTAATGCTGTTATACATATGTTAATACTGGGGATCGAATTATTAGTGCCTCTATCAGCCAGGAACGAGCGTAGGTCTCTTAGCAACGGGCATTGGCGCGCCGCAGCTGTACCTCTAGGAGGTTTGTCTTTTAGCTACTTGGACCTGTGTTCATTTGCTGTAGGTGCCGCCAGCAAAAAAATAAACTAACTCCAAAAGACACAGCTATGGTTTCAACTAATAAGGGCTATACTTTAGTTCGTTCAAGTGATAATAAATAAAGCGCTAGTTGACTCAAACATCACGGATGAAGAATATAATCGTTTTTACAGGGCCGATTTTGATGACTACGAAGACAAAAAAGTTTGATCCTTAAAGAAAGCGAGGGCAAGTTTTTCTCAACAGCCAGACGCCGAGCAGAGATAATGGAATGCTTAAAAAAAAGTTAACGAAACATATAAACTTGCTCTAAACAGCTCACATAACAACACAAAAGTGTTTATACTTTAGTTTATGAGTCCAAGCGCAAAAAAAGACGTCGATATTGTATCTGATTAATGTAGTTTTTTTTTTAATTTAAATAAATTTTGGAGTTAGAAAGTGACTCAAACATGGGCTTAAGTATATGAAGGACAGCGATTTTTTGACGCCAATTGCAAGGAAAATTTGACAAGAGCGCTGAATGATATTGATTAGAAGTCATTGAATCCAACAAACGTACGGGCTAGTGTATGCTCATGCTATTTCAAGTTCCAAGTAATCTAACATCGACCCGCCAGTTTAAGTAATGTTAGCTGTTTTAATCGACTATTATTACAATAAATGAAGAAAATCTTAGAAGTCTGGGTCTCAACTAAACAACAGACTATTCTTTCTCATAACGACTTAACCCTGGTTGGGCAGACCGAAATGCTTACGCAGTTGGACGCTGCCGCTGATGAAGTTAAAATGAGTGGCTTGGTTGGTAAGAGGCGAAGTTTTAGTGATCTGATTAAAAAGGACTAAGTAGCACCGATTGTAGGCAAGGCTTACATTCCGCTACCCCAGCTTTAGGTCGCAAAAAGAGCAGTTCTAAACAAAGGAATTCAGCGACAAAATGTTTATGTGGGTGTGTTCTCGCAAGGCTGCATTTAGCCCGCAAAAACGCAGAAGGGAGTGTCTAATCTATCGCCTTTACATCAATGATATTAACTTTTGGGGGGAGTCCTTTCTGTTTGTGTAGATCAAAATTGATCTGTTTGAAGAACAAAACAAACAATACGGTTAATGTAGACTCATGGGATGAGGAAACTGATTTGGTCGATTAAAGTTGTCAGAACAGCCAACGATTGGTCCGAGCCAGACAAAATCAGGTTTGACTTAATGCTGATGCCTTTACCAGAGGGGCTGCCGCATTACTACATTGAATACGCAACAATGGTGGTAGATTATTGGCCCATACTTCAAAAATTGGGCATAATACAAGAATTCTTGCAGATAAAGTTTAACAAGAATGCCAATCTGTTCAAGCCGCAAGCGATACATAAGAAAACATTGTATTCGCCCAGTTGACTGTAATACAGAATATCTACGCCCCACCAGGATTTAAGTTTGTTTTTAAGAAACTGAGAAAAAACGGATGCAAAATTCTCCTACGTAGGTTACGCCAGACTTCGAGTCGCTTATTGTTCCTTCTGAAGGGCCAGCACCACAAAACTTCAAAAAAAAAACAGTCTTTATGTGTAATCATCAGATTTGTTCCATTGGCCTCATTATTGTTAGGTCGGATGTCGCTCATTCAACGCCCAGAATTAGTTAGAGGACAGATGCTGCAGATGCAATCTTAAAACCGCATTGCGCATGTGCGTAAATGATTGTTCTAATAATCTGAATTTATTGAAATCATGATGCGCCTCTCTGAAGGTCCAACAACAGTATGTACTTAGCCAACTTTGGTTGGATTTGCGGTTTTAAGCTAACGCCCAAGAGTGTAAACCCAACAGTAAGAGACCATGATCACATTTGTGGGGGATGTTCAGAGGAAGCGCGCATAACAAATGCAATATTCAACTATAGTTTGAAACGATGACATGGAAGCTGCCCATCTTCTTTCATAACTTGCGAGGTTACGACTCCCACCTTATAATGAAAGCAGTGGACGATGCCTTCAGGGTGTCATGCATTGCACAGTCATCAGAAAAGTACATGTGCTTTAATCTAAATAACATGTCTTTTTATGACTCTATGCAACACATGATGGGTTCATTAGAGTCACTGGCTATGTCCTTAAAGTCCTGCCCAATAACGGAAGAATATTTTGACCCAACGCTTGTTAGAAAGGGCGTTTATCCTTATGAGTACATGAACAGTTGGGAAAGGTTTACGAAGATACACTTCCTCCTAAAGGCGCGTTCTTTTCTAGTCTTAGAGGAAAGGACATCAGTGATTCTGATTACCAGCATGCTCAAGATGCGTGGCAGAAGTTAGATTGTAAAACGATGGGAGACTATCATGACTCCTACTTGATGGCAGATACATGTTTGTTGGCGGACGTCTTTGAAAACTATAGAAAGACCTGCATGAAACATTATAGCCTGATCCTGCGCATTATATTTCTGCGCCCGGGATGAGCTGGGACGCTTTCTTAAAGTTTACTGGAGTACAGATTGATTTATTGTCAGATTTACCAATGATTCAGATGATTGAAAACGGATTGCGTGGGGGAATTAGTATGGCGTCGCACCATTACTGTAAAGCAAACAAAAAATACTAGATGACTATGATCCAAGTAAAAGGTCTAACTATCTCATGTATTTAGATGCAAACAATCTGTATGGATGGGCTAATGGCGCAATCGCTTCCATTACGCAACTTTAAAATGTACACAGGTACAAATAATATTCAAAAGGCATTAAAGTGGTTGGGTAGTTTGGCGCCTGATCACAGCGTGGTTTCATTCTAGAAGTTGATTTAGAATATCCTCATGAACTCCATGACCTGCATAATGACTATCCATTAGCAGCAGAAAGTCTAAAGATGGATCCAAGAGAACCGCCTAAACTTGTGCCTAATCTTCGAGGCAAAAAAAATTATGTCTGTCATTACAGACTTCTACAATTTTATTTAAGACATGGTTTGAAGTTAACAGCTGTTCATCGCATAATTGCTTTCGATCAAGAACAGTTCATGAACCATACATCATGAAGAACACTGATCTCAGAACCAAATCCACAGATGCTTCAGAAAAGACTTTTTTAAGCTGATGAACAACAGCTGTTTTGGAAAGACTATGGAGAATCCGCACAAGCGCAAAGATGTTAGATTAGTCACCAAAGAGAACGAAGCAATTAAGCTGACTTCAAAACCAAATTATCAGGACTTTAGAAGATTTCATGATCAGCTTTTTGGCATAATGATGAAAAAAAAGAAAGTCAAATTGGACAAACCGTTTTTATTGGGTTTACTGTTTTAGAATTATCAAAGCTTTTGATGTTAGAATTTCTTTATGACTACTTTAAGCCCTCGTATCCTGAGTCCAGAGTACTTTACACAGATACAGATAGTTTTGTTATAGATATTCCTACTGAAGATATTTATAAAGACATGGAAATCGAAGTAGCTAAAGGACATGCGGGATGGTATGATACATCAGATTACCCTAAAGATTCACCTTTACATTCAATTACTAACAAGAAGGTTTTAGGAAAGATGAAGGATGAATTATCTGGAAAGGTAATCAAGGAGTATGTGGGGTTAAGGTCAAAAATGTACAGTATTTCGAGCCAGGAGAAATCATTAGAAAGCAAAGGGAATATCTCGCAGCGTTGTGCAGTCAAACATATCACATGACAACTACAAAGAAGCATTGTTTGGCAATAAGACTTTTCATCATGACAACGTAAAACTGCGATCTAATCTACATGAGATCAACACAACAGTTGTAACAAAGAAGTCATTAGATAGAACAAACACAAAACGGGTGTTTGTTAATCCAGAGTTTTCATATGCAATTGGGCACTGGAGAACCGTAAATTAATTAAAGCGGAACTGTGCCTGGCGGAATTATCTGCAGTTCTTCTTTCACAAAAGATCTTTGAGGGGCTGGCTGTTTTGTTGTGTCAGTTTCTCGTAAATAATACACGGGCGGATTCATCTTTACAATTCTTTTTATTTCATATGGGTCAACACTCCAAACTGGATCTGTTGCCCTAATGCGAGTGTCCCCTTCTGCTTCCCCGGTAAATAAAGGTACCTTACTTTCAATCCAAATGGTAATAGTTTGCTGGATGAAGACTCTCCTTCAGCAAATTTCTGTTTTTCTTTGGATTGCTTGTACTAGGCTTTATCCCTTTAAATTCGTCATTATTCATGCTCGCACAACTGAGGCAATCTTCTAACCCATTCTGTGTTGCGAGAATTGTCAATCAGCCTCTCTGTGATACTGGTAAGAAAAAAAGTCTTTCGGGCTAACTGTTGTTAAGTTTTCAACTAAAGCCTGTGATCTATTGAACTCTGGGAATGCCTCTTTATGGTAACTCTATGTTTCAACAATCATTGATTCACTTGGCCTTTAAATTCTTTCACATCTCGACTTTAATCATGCGAGGGTTAAGTTAGTGGACCTCGCTGGTATATCAGCTGTTATGGCAACAGCAACAGCAGAAGCACACTCTTTGTGTTAATGGTTCTTGCATCTTTGTATCTTGAAGCCATGTCAATGACTGTGGAAAGTGCGTACTTAAATCTTTTTAGTCTAATCTATCAGGGAGGGTAAATACAGAAGATCCATTTGATGGGTGTCGTTCGGTATAGTATAACAAAGTGTGCGTCTCTGTATTCTGTCTAGGGGCAGGTAAAACCCAATTCATATCGCCTTGTTTAGAAAACCATTCCTTTGCTGATTGAGTTCACTGACTCCGCTGCTTGGCTTAGTTTTTTAATTGCTTGTGATATGGACCCTTCCAAATCCTTTGACTGTGAATATAGATTTTGTTCATTTTTTATTCAGCCAATAGTAGTGGCAACAAAAATACACGACGGTTCTGCGACGACAATAAACGCGGATTTCTTGGTCTTTGTTTTTTCTGATGGTTAGTGATAAAAGTCATGAATTTTGGTGGGGGCAATGTCGGGATCTGGTTTGCCTGTTACTAGATAAAATTCTTTTCTTGCGCTTGATCAACATTTTTAAAATGTGGAAGCTTGCATGCCCCTGTCTTTTCAGTGTGTCATTATAAAATCTAAGTGCCAGTCTGCCTTTCATAGGCGTCTTGTGCAGCTGCTAGTTCCTCCATAGCTTTGTTATGCATTTTTCTTCTCGCCGCCATTCCCAATGTTTACTAATGCAAAATGTACTGCGCTAAAAGCAAGCGCATTTCACCACAGGCAGCCGCCTATCATTATTGGAGTGAAGGCATTTTTTATAAATGTATTTTTTTTTACATATTTATATTCTCTGGAATTTTCCTTGCTTACTAGAAATCTTTCGCGGGCAACCGAAGCTGCAATGATAGCAATTAGCTTTGCTGAATCCTCAAAGTCTAGTTTGCCAGGATCTGATGGTTTAATTCTTAATGCTTTTACCAAGCATTGAGTATCTACACTTAGCCCTCATTAACAGCAGAATGGCTATATAAGCGTAGGCATCAGTTTTTGCGGTGCTCATTTTTATAAAATAAAATAATTTATAATTTAATAAAAAACATGAACAGCGTGTTTCCTACAGCTACAAGGCGGCCCTCCCTAAACCTTCCTTGAACTTATGAATGACCAAGTTAATGATCAAGCTATTATGCCCCAAAGGAGAGGTTGTATTCTTTGGCAGGTGTGGGAAAACAAAACAGTTCCTCGGACTGAATTCAGCATTGAACAGATTTAAACAGATGTCGCACAAGACATTATAAAGTATATAACTGGTAATGAAGCGCAGCTGGGGTCTAGAATGGTGTGAAGTGTGGGCAAAGGTTCTTGTTTGTACACTTAACTTGTCAGTAGATTGCTCCATTGATCTGAAACAAGATCTTAAGTTATGATTTAACGCAAGCTAGATTCAGTTGTAACAAAGTCATTTAGAGTCTCTGGATGTGATTTTTTCTATAGATTTGGACATTGTTATGCCATAATCATGTGGATTAATAACTTTTAATCATATAGTTTTATTTCCCTTCAAAATGAACGAGCTGGAAAATCATAGAACAGGAGGAAAACATTGAATCAGGTGGAGGTAAAGTAACAAGCCAGAAAAACAGCAGAAATACGCTGACCAGGTGGGGACCATTAAAAAATCCTGGGCGTGTTCGAAGCAGGTAAAAAACTTAGCAGAGTGGAACAAACAAAAAAAATTAATGTTACAGAATATTGACTCATCAGAAAAAATTAACACCGCCCAACGCCAGAAACAAGTTGATTCAATTGCCCAGCCTATAAAAAACTCCATGTGATTCAAGGGACCAAAGTCTTCATGGAATATTGAAACTTAAACTGTTGCCTTTTTTGGCGCCCTTGCTGCTGTTGGGGGCAGTTATTTATGGCTATAAAATATATTCGCTATGGCAACAGAACGAAAGAAGTTAAAACAATCTGAACGTTTAATACAGAAAAATGAGAACTGCACGCCAAAAACCGCCATAACAAAGCATCATTTTGGATCCATTTATAATCGGAATAATATTTTAAATTTTAAATAAAAAATAGAATCTGGCGTATTTTAAAATGATAAAGTCAATAATAAAGACATAGAGTCTATAAAAGACATTTCCATAGACCAGATATTGTCAATCAAATGAGGTTTGCTTTTGGTGTAAGACCTTCCTTAAGACCTAGCAGAGAACGCCTAGGCGTGCAAGACATCCTCAACGTTGAGCGTTGTTTTTTTGAGGCGTGTGTGGTAACTATATTATGACATTTAATATTTAGATAAAAACATAGATTGTATTTTTTGATAATTATAAGAACTTGATACGAACTTGGTTGTTACTTAAAGGCTGACTTAATCAGAATCTTATTAAGAACTTATTAAGGAACTTGATCAAGAATACTTTATTAAAAACTTAATAAAGAACTTATTAAAGAATTGAAGTAACTTAATTAATATCTGGGGGTGACTTGGGGGGTGGGTGTGTTGTGTGGTGTACACCAGGGGTGGGGTGGGGGACGGGCGTGCGTGGGGTGGGGGGGTGGGGACGTGCGTGGTGGGGTGGGGGGGCGTGCGTGCGTGGGGTAGGGACAAAATACACACACACACACAACAAAAAAACAAACACAAACAAATCAAACACACAAATAGGACAGGACGGTGCTTGTATGACTTGGCTAGTTGAGCTGTGCTCCTCTTTCTAAACCAGGCTTGCAACTCGGCTTTGGCAGAGTTACAGCAGTAATTGCTGTAGCAAGCTTTTTTATGGCGGCTCTAATCGCCAGTAGTTTAGTACATCGTCATTGTACTATTTGGAGCATTATATATGAAGATAGTGCTGGCCACCTACTCCTCTCATACTGGTAGTGTACTAAGGGCCTGGCCTAACACTATCTAGTTATCAGTTGCATAAGGGCACACTGGTTTTTTTTAAACAATCAAACAGCGAAGTCAGAGCAGCGCCAAATGTCATAATGGCAGCAAAACGGTATGCATGTAATCGTTACTATATTTAGAGCCACTCATTTTCTATTTTTGAAACGTACATGCATGATCGTTACTTTATTTGGAGCCACGGTCATTACAGGCTGATCCCAGGGAAGATGTGGCCTCCAGGTGTTTCTCAGTGTCAGGGCTAACAGGGAAGTGATGGCCCAGTGTTCCTCAGTGCCGGTGGGTGTTACTTTCTGTTCGTTTCCCGCAAACAAGCACTGTATGTCTAAGACTGGGAATGTGGGCGCTCTGATGTGAGGAATTAACTGCGCTTTGTCAGTACTTTTGTACTCTGCAATCTGAAGCATCTCTTCAATTTGCTTCAGTTTGCTCATAATATAACTGATTGGCAAACCAAACGGTGTAAAATCGGGAAATGCTTACAGTCGAAGCGTTTTAGCAACAGCACGCCGTTTTACGCGCATGAACATCAGAATAAGGCCGTTTTTTCTTTAGCCACTGAGCCTCGTGTTGTCATCTTTCCTTCTTCTTTGTCTCTCCTGCCATGTTTGCATAAAAATTCAAAAACTTTCCCAAATGAATGTAAATCAAGATTTGTTGTGCGTTCTGCTTTGAGATTTCTCACACCCTTTTTGCAGTTCTTTCTACAAGGTCTTGTTCAGTTGCTGTTTGAGCAAATAAGCATCTGTATAAGCTTCTGTTGATATAGCATGACTAACATCTGCTTGGTTTGAAACAAGATGTGATGTCTAAATCACTTAGCGTGGTTGGTTCTACTCGCTTGTTCTTTCCGACTTTTTTCTTCTATATCTAATTTCCATCTTCCTTTTTGGTTTTTTTGGTAGTCTCATTGGTCCTTCTGTTTTAGCCTTAACTGCTATTGAGGCCCATCTGCCCTTCAAATATATTCTTATTCTCTTCTAGGACATGCTGTTCTTCTTCTGTCCATAACGGAGTAGCTTGCTCTTGTTTGATCCATACCTTCAGGAAGAATTAAAGAAGTTTTTTTGTGAGTAAAAATCTAAACAGTTTTTGATTAGCTGCTAGCGCTTCAGAAATTTCTGATTTAATTTCTTGCGAAGAAGGACTACCCAATAATTTGCTTCTTCACTAGAGAAAACAATATCACCCGACTTAAAATCTTTTTACAAAACACCTTTTTACTAATAAATACACCGCAGTCTTTCCACACAGTCCAGTATCGCGGTGATGTATTGTTTTGATTCGGCAACTGTCAACCAATTGTGCAGCGCCATTTTTCTCATCATTTAGCCAAACACGTATTAAAAAATGGCGGTATCTTTGTCATACAATATTGTCTTCAACGAGCCAACATAAAACTTTAAGATACAACATTTCTGTTCTTCAGTAAACCGGTTAGGACACCACAGGCAAGTTAAAAACACAACCTGCTTGCCCAGCTGTCAGTGGAAAGAATGTGTGTGTTAATTAGTCTGACTGAGCGGCCGTCATTGGCTAGCGCTGTGACAGCGACGACCACGCGGGTGATGTCATATGGGGCGATCGAGCAAGCTAGGCGGAAGGAGTGGGGGGAGTGTCAGCAGTATTGATTTTTTGGCCAGATACACTCCTGCAATGTAATCAGGGAGCACGCCTCTGTAGGTAGGGGGGGGAAGTATGCTACTGTAGTCCAGCGGGCAAATTTTTTTAAATTGTGTGTGTGTGTATGTGTGTGATGTGTGTGTGATTGTGTGTGTGTGTGTGTGGGGTGTGTGTGTTGTGTGCGACGTATTTTGTGAAACGCAACAAGTATGCCTATGGCCCCGTGTTTAAATGAAAATATCAACAAAGAGAATCCTTCTCCACACGGTCAGGTTTTCGCCCCTGCCCTACCTTATGGCGCCATTAATTAAGGTCATAGGATCCGTCCAGGGGTTGCCTGCCACAACCCCAAGCCCTATGAATTAGGGTTGTTCGCACAGTCGTATGCGCGCCGTAAATGATGTTA
>CM031623.1:53335669-53355082 GCA_018398815.1 Conus ventricosus | reverse complement strand
ATGATAGGTATTGTTTATTGATGTTTTATTTCTGGCAACAGGTATGACGTTTGTTGGGGATATGAATTGATCGGGGTATTCTATTGGTGATACAATGCGTACGTCCATTCAGGATGATTTAAGATCACGTCTAATAACGCTATTTTTTGATAAGACGCTAATCAAACTAAAACAAAACAAAACAACAAACACACTCATTTCACTCACACACACACACACACACACACACCACACATCATCAACCTACACTCACACTACACTACACCTGTCCTCACTCACCCTCATGGTGTGTTTTGAAATCGTCACACCGTCACAAGAAAGGCACGCCAAACAAGGCAGAGAACAGGAAATTGCAGTCTTCTATTACTCTCTTTCGCCTCAACAGTTTTCGGGGTGAAGTGACCTAGATGCTTGCATTTTCCTGTTCCTCTGACAAGGTAACATAATAATAACGATTTATCTACAAACAAATCCATTACGGTGTAGGGTTATCCGTTTTTAATCTAATTTACTTAAACTTTTTAGATTTTCAGTTTTTGCTTAATCCTATGTTTTTTCTGTCATTTTCAAATTAACATCTTTTTCACGCTAATAATTAATCAAATGCATCTCTGTCTTTCATGTGATACTATATAATTTCAGTCTTTAACTGTTCTCTAAAGTCTTTTAAACCGAGTTATATTTTTGACATAAAAATTCCACTCACTTATCCCAGCATGTCTTCCAATAAAGGCTAAGTTTTGACAAAAGTTTTTCTCTTTTTTATACCATGTCTCTTTTCTGCCGAACAAGTCCTTCTTTTATAAATAGTGTATGCGTTCACTCATATCCAACTATATAATGTGTTCTAAAACATTCACTCAGTTTATTGCTGGGATCAACTAATATATGTTATCATCAGTCCATATAAACCTTTCTATCATGTATGCTTTGTTCCATTTATGTGTTGGTCAGAAAACCCAATATGAATCAATAAATTATAATGATAAACTGTTGTAACAGGTTGAGGTTAAATATTGTTTTTCCACAACCCGATTTGTCCACTAATTATTGAACATTGAGGGGGTTTTTGGTCTTTATGTTTAACTTGCTCCATAGTTTTATACAGAACTTAATCTTAATCAGTTAATTGTTTTTATAATGCTCTCTGTTTAAAACTTGTTCCAGTATAATAATTACTATAAGAGTCTAAATGTGTAAGTTTAATCAATTTAGTTCTGTAAGATTGTTTCTATTTAGGGACGAATATTGATTTTGTTGCTTGTTGTTATGTCCTAATATCCTCACCCTTGTTAAGAACGACGACCCGGTAACTTCAAGTTTTTTCAACGTCTAAGTTTTGACAGCTATATTAGAATTCCTTTTAGAAGGAGTCACTTGACGCCCACAGCCCCATTCCTGTTACATCTTTTAAGACAGAAATTTCAAAATTATTTTTGTGATAGTGTGTCTCCTATTTTCATTTGTGAATAATTGTAATTTTGTAGTGCATCTTTCCATAAACCGTTTATCTTATGTGGAGGATGTACTGTTTTATTCCCATAACGCTTTATTTCCCAATCTCTTTCCAGAATATTGTCATCTGGCATTTGACTTAATGTAAAGGACCAGAGGTTGAATGCTTTCTGAAATTTTTTTGTTGGTAAAAAATGTAAATGGGCTTATGAATTATTCAATTTTCTGTCCCTCATTCTATAATATGTTCCAAGTTGCCATTTGAGGTAAGTTTTCGAAAATATTTGATTATTCATTATGGCCAAACATTATTTGCTTTACATTGCGCATGTTGCTCTAGTTTAGAAATTTTTGTTGTCGCCAACTCCCCATTCTGCGTTTTTATTCACCATCTTTAGTGTACTCCAAAACCATACAAGTGCCTATTCTCACCGTTTTGTTCAATGTCCGCTACGGTCTGCAAGGTCTTTTAATTTAAGGTTATACACCTTACAGGGCGCCATGGAACGTCCTGGTTCTTGGCCACCCGCGACATTTTTTAGTACATGTTTATTATTTGATTTCCAAACAATGTGCAGGTTTTCACTTTTTCACGTCACTTTCCACGTTTTGTCTTTGTTCTTTATTTTTATTGATCCGACACCTTCCACAAACTAATCTTTTAAACGTAAATTAGGTAATTGTATAATTTCTTAATCGACTATATGCAGCTTTCCACTGACGGCTGAGCTCTTAAAAAATTTGTGGGCCTTCCTTCTTATATAGTTTTCTTCAGTGCTTAGCTCTTTAATGAACCATAGAGTAATGATATGTAATGAAAGGTTCGTGCGGATTTCTCCATCTTAAGTAGTTTTGTTTTGTGTAACTATAAATCTGGAGCGTAATGATGTCAGTTGCAAAAGCCTAAAATTTTTTCGTTGCTTGTTATCAAAATAGTAACTTGCTTCTTCAGGTTTGAATGGTTAACATTGTTTTTAAGATTTGCATTGTTAAGTTTGAGTGTAATGTTTAAGTTACTCATTGACTTATTTTGTGAGCACAAAACCCGTAATAACCATCAGGTATTGTTTACAGGCTAAACGTCGTTGCTTCCCTTTCATATTTTGTATCTTTTATTCACCAATTCGGCTTCGTTATATTAAAACCATACTATACATTTGTTGTAGAATATTTCATGGAGCGTGACCATTTTGGTTCGACAATCGTTAACATTCTGCATTGTTCTAGCAGGAGGACTGTGTTGAGTAGCTTTGTGTTACTTCCATTTTTTAAACAAAATTAAAATTGAGGTTTTTTTGCCATTCATAATATACTAAAGATGCAAAATATTCTGTTGGCCACACTACAATCTTTAAAAAATATTTTGCTAATGTTACTCTTGACAGTGCTGTGTCCCAGGACTGTCACTTTTCTTAAAAAGGTTGGAGTTACTCATTATGCAGATTTCTTAACCCCCTATTTAAAAAAGACTATCATCGCGAAAGTGTGGTTTTGTTACATCCGATGCAGTTGTTCAGAAACAGTTAAACTTTGCTGTGTGTAGTGCATCAAACTGGGTGTGTTGTGTGTTGGCTGATCATTTAATTCATCCTGATACTTTGGTTGAGGTCAAGTGTTTTGGATTTCATTGTTATTACTCTTCAGGACGTATTTTTGACTTGATCTGCAAGCTCCATTACCATTTGGACAAAACGTTTATCACTTCTGCTACAGAATAGACATAAAGGCTTTGAAAGGATCTGTGACGATTCAATTATTAGGTCAAGACTGACTGTAGACAAAAGTTGGTCTTATATCATGGGCTAGGCACCACTGATTTTTGGGAGGCGCGTGCACAGAAAGTATAAACTATGGACTGGATCCTCCTTATACATACTTTCTCTTCAGGCACAACTGTTAACTCGGGTCCATAGAGCAAGAGCATAAAACAGCATGGACAAACATTTATCTTGACATCGTATTAGGGCCTAACTAAAGCGGGAATAGAACGAATAAACGACTTGTTGCCACATACTTTCTTTTGGTGTTTGCTAGGCTCGCAAGGACAAACGAGATCGGGCATAACTGTTCCTCTCTTCTGGATGGACGCACAAAATCATTAATTAGCAATTATTTTGACGGACGCCATTATTTATTCAGTTGTTTTCCTTACAGTTATTATAAAATAGGTTCCAAATGTTTTTACAAATACGCAAGATCCGAAAGTTAGACTTTGCTGTTGGCAACTGGCTTTATACATGCTACCTTCTGAACCTTAGACTCCAGGGGTAGTCCAAGGAAACAATAATAAAACTACTACAATGAAATCATTGTGGCCGGAAATGAAAGTAAGGTTGGGAAAAGAAAAAGGAATAATAAAACGACATAATATTAGGGGCCAGTAATGTACAACAAAAAAAAAATCACCTCAAGATTAAGTCATCTAATCCGCCGTGGCCAAAGCCCAAAGATGTTGATGTCAAAGAATTAATGACCTGAATATGAAAAGAAACTGCGCTAGTTGTTGGGATTAACTGTCCTAGGATTACTCGTCTTTATCTTACTAAAATAGTAACCCAAATATTTAAGAGAAATAATGACCATATAGTGCTCGCAATTAAAGCAAATACTTTGCTTTGCTAGAGTAGTCAAAAGCCTGCTTCGATACTCCCTTATTTTCCAGAGTAAAGAGTCGCTTTTGCTTTACGGCTAATTTTTTTAATAAACTCGCAAGATGATCAAGCTGTTGTTTTACCTCCTGAAATTTTCAGGATGATGGCGATTGGTAGGCTCTGATCTTTGCCCTCACCGCACCGCCAGTAATTGCCAATCACACAGTTGTACTTATTGCAAATCCTAAGGCCGTTTATATCGCTTGCTAATGTGACACCTTTGCTATCTTAACTGGGTTCGTATTCGTTCTGCTAGCGTTGGTCTTCATATAATTTTTTTCGGATAGTTTTCTTATTCTGTTTACTTGAGTTCGTAATTCGGTCTCGGTTAGTTATCATCGCTTCTAGTCTTGCTGTTCTTTCTTGCTCAAGATTTTTTTAGTTCTTTGGGCTATTCTTTCTTTAATATCACGCCCTTCGATGCCGGTCGTTCAGGCCTCAGGTGATTTTTATTTGTTCTTTTTATATGCTCATCTAGTTCACTTGTTTTGCTCATTGTTTGTTAATTCGCCTTTAATGTTGTTAAGATACGATCAATGGTTCCAATCTTTCTCATCTCCTGTAATTACTGTTTCTTCAGGAGTCTGCTACGGTATTTCTTTCTGCGTCCTCTGTTTGAATTAAATCCTCATGTGGCGTGAGTTGTATTTGGTGATCTATTGGGAGTTTTTGTTGTGTGTTTGAAACGTTAGCAACATTCATCCGGACCGAAATTTTTGGTTCAGTAAAGCCATGGCGATTTTGCTCGCTCACTCGGAGCCTGTTGTTTAATTGTAATGTCATGCTCTACAACTTTTATGCGTCTCGTTTATTCCGTAAGGGAACACGTTTCTCCTTTGGCGTTTCCTCTACTAATACAATATGGTTATCTTTTATGTAGTTCAAATCAATCAGGGTTTTTAGTTTCGGGGGGTTCTTGTTCTAAAACTTTGTATAATGTCCAATCCAGAACAGTTTGTCTGATTTGGACGGGGCAAAAGCGTTATCCTTCGTTAATTCACGCCTTTGCGCCCCTTCTATTTCATCCCGCTATGAGAAAGTTTGAGCGGTGCTGTGTCAAAGGAGTTCCTTTCATCCATGTCGGCGTCTCAAGATCATAATTTCTTATCTTCTTTCACTCCAATTCCGCCATGTTTTAAATAATTAACTTTTTATTTTGTTTTATATTATTGTCACTTGTTTTGGCTCGATTCTTGACCCGACATAGAAGACGATTGAACACCCGTGCGTGAATGGGAAATATACGGAATATTACTCGTTCCAAATAACTCCATCTAATATTGTTGCAGATTCTTAATTTTTCTGTTTGTGTTTTACTGATAGGAGCGGATGATTTGATTGTGCAGATCTGCACGGCTTTACTTTCAAAAATTGAAACTCGCTTCAACAACAGGTCCAACGCCAGAACAGTTGTCCAGAATTTGGGACGGGCCAACGATTAAGAAAATTTCTGTAAAAACTTGAGGGGCAATAAGTATTTTCTTTAAATCAATGCAGTCATTTTTTTTACCATTTGTTCTTGGCTAACCGCGATATGAAAGGGAAGATCTTGCGATTTCAAGGGAAATCGGCAATGAAAGAAGCGCTAAACTTGAATAGGCGCCGAACTCGCCTATCAGGTGCTAAAAGCACAAAATAGCTTTAGCTGCTCGTATGTTATGCGGTATGGTTAATCGGCTTTTACATTCCCTAGATTTTGAGTGTTAAAGCGCATGCGCCATACTTTCAAGGGGCATTAAAAGCAGATTATATACCGAACTAAATTTTATGATACAAACGTGTTATCAGACAAAGCACGAAGCCCCAAAAGTTACAGCATTTCTGACATCTCGTTAGAGTTTGACGTTGTTAGCAACCTAATTTAGGCAAGGCTGATTGAGCACCTATATGAGGTCACAATTAGGAATATATTACGAAACGTGCGTCATCATTCAACATATCTAAAAGAAGGGCAGGCGCTATATGAATTTTAATCTTCAGTGTCGCAGTAAATCGCTTAAGGTTATTTTATTGCTGTGTTGAAGATGAAGGATCCAGTCGCATGAGCATTGTGATGTTTTTTAATCCAAAAAATAACGAAAGTGCAATGTACAATTGATGGTAGTCCTAACAACTTCTACGCTGGGGCTTTGACTCTTATCATTCATTTTGACGAAATAAAGTAAATTGTTTTGGGGGTGGGTGGGGCAGAAGCCCAACTGCAAGACTTGCGTCTAAAGATCTGCACCTTCACGTGTTAGGCTTGATGATTATTTAACATCAAAATACGGATTATGGATTGACCTAAGGTCAACGAGGTTAATCAGTGGATGGAAGTGGAGCTGAGAACGGTTTAAAGACCGTAATCATTCAATTGAGAAAGAAATAAGAGCCGATATAACCGCTTAATGTACATTTGTTTTTATTAATTGATGCACAGGCTGAATATTGAAAGAAAAAAATTAAAGATACAGAATACTAAATTATTTTTACATTTTTAAAAGCATGTCTGTTCAAGTTTATCCAATGTGCTACAGCGCCAGAGTCGCCAAGAGAGAGTTAGTAGAAAACCCCGGCATAAAAAACTTCTGATTAACTAACATTACACAAATGCAACAAAAACTAGAGCAGGACCTTTTCTAATAATAACCAGCAAAGCCAAACGAAATGTATTCTGCTGCTCTTTATGCTGATTACGTATGGTAATATGGGCAATCGAACTATAAGCGCCGCAATCTGCTGGAATCAAGTGTAGGTCTTTAGCATCAGGCCTAGGCCGCTCCTGCAGCTTTACCTCTAGGAGGTTTGTCTTTAGCTCTCGGCCTGTGTTCATTAGCTGTGGTGCTGCTAGCAAAAAAATTAAAACACTAAACTCCAAAAAGGCACACGGCATATGGTTCAACTAATATCAAGCTAAATCACCATCCCCCCCTAGTACTTCATGTGATTATAAAATAAAGACGCATAGCTGACTCAAAACATCACGGATGAAGAATTTAGTCGTTGACAGGGGCGATTTGATGACTACAAAAGACAAAAGTTGATCTTCAAAGAAAGCTGAGGACAAGTTTTTCTCAACAGCCAGACCCCGTGCAGATAATATGGGAATGCTTAAAAAGTAACGAAACATTAAACTCTGGTTCTAAACAGCTTCACATTAAACAACGCCAAAGGGTATTTATACCTTAGTTATGAGTCTAAACCACAAAATGACCATCGATATTGATTAATTTTTTTTTTGATTTAAATAAATATTTTGACGTTAGAAAAGAAACTCAGCATGGATAAAATATATGAAGGTCCAGACGAATTGTTTGTAAGCAATGCAAGAAGATTTATCAAGAGACTGAATGATAATGATTTAAAAGTCATTGATACTGCAACTCGTACAGGCAAGTTGTTGCTCATGTATTTCTCAAGTTCCAGGTAATCTAACAATAGTCCCGCCAGTTAAAGTAATGTTAGCTGTTTTAATCGATATGTTACATTAAATGTAAGAAAATCTTGATGTTGGGTTCTCAACTAACATACAGACTATTCTTTCTCATAATGACTAACACACGGTTGGGATCAGACGAACTGCTTACACAGTTGATGTGGAAGCTTGAGAAGCCAAATGAGAGGCTTGGTTAGTTCAGAGGGCGAAGACCTAGAGATCTGAATTTAAAACAGTCTAAGTATGCGACGATTGTTGGCATGGCTTTCATTCCGCTGCCTCCAGCATTAGTTGCGAAAAGAGCTGTTCTTTACATATGGAATACAGACAACAAATGTTTTATGTGGTGTGTTCTCGCAAGGCTGCCATCACGCCAGCAAAACGCAGAGAGAGTGTCTAAACTATAAGTCTTACGTCAGTGATTCTTAATTTAGTTGTGGTATATTCTTTTCCTGTTGGTATAGTCAAAAATTGATCTGTTTGAAGATACAAACAAACCAATAACTGTTAATGGATTCAAACTGGGAGGAAGAAAACTAATTTGGTTGCCTTTATGAGTGTCTAAGAACAGTCCAACAATAGGCCGAACCAGACAATTGCCATGTTGACTATTACTACTAATGTTTTCTCCTTCGGGGCTACCACATTACTCATTGATACGCACATTGAGTAGATTATTGTGGCATACTTCAATGCAAGGCTTAAGCAAGAATTCTGTTGAAAATGTTTACAAGAGTTCATATGTTCAAGCCGGAGCGAAACATAAGAATCATTGTATTCGGCACAGTTGACTGTAATACAGAACTAATTACGCCCCAGAAGGCAGTAAAAGTAGTTTAAGATCTGGAACGGGATGCAAATTTCCCAAATTACATTGTTTACGCAGTCTTCGAATCGCTCATTGTTCCTATTGAAGGGGCAGCGCCACAAAAACTTCGAAATCAGTCTTAATGAGTAATCATCTGATTTGTTCATTCGCTTTAATTATCGTCTAGTTCGGATGGCACTCATTACCGCCAGAATTATACAGAGGACCAAAATGGCGGCTAGAAGATTTTTACAACGAATGCAGCATGTGGCAACAATTGTTCTAATAATCTGAATTATCTGAAAAATCTTGTTGACGCCAGAAGACATACAACAGTTTGGCATCAGCCACTTCACTGTTGGATTTGCGGTCTTAGGTCTCTCATCAGACGCAGTAGAATCCGACAGTAAGAGACATGATCACTATTAGACTGATAAAAAAAGTTCAGAGGAGCTGCGCCCACAGTATATGCCAATCTTCAACTAAAAAGTTTGAAACAAAGACTTGGGAAGCTGCCTGTATTCTTTCCACAACTTGCGAGGTTACGACTCTTCATCTTATAATGAAAGCAGTGGGCGATGCCTTCAGGGGTGTCATGCATATGCACATGTTCATCTGATAGTTCATGACGTTTCACTTTTAAAATAACATGCTTTTTTATGACTCTAGGCAGCTCATGATGGATCATTAGAGTCAGGGCTAGCCTTAATGGTACTGCCTACTAACGGAAGATATTTTGATCCAACTCTTGTTAGAAAGGGCGTTTAACATTTTGTGTACATGAACAGTTGGGGAAAGGTTTGACTGATGGTCTACACTTCCACCTAAGGCGCGTTCTTTTCTAGTGCTTAGAGGATTGGATATCAGTGATTCCGATTACCAGCATGACTCATTGCTTGGTGGCAGAAGTTAGATTTCTAAATCGTTAGGAGACTATCATGAATCTTACTTGCTGGTGATGTATTTTGTTGGCGGGTCGTCGTTGGAAAATTACAGAAGACTTGCATGAAACATTATAGCCTGGATCCTGCGCATTACATTTCGGCCCGGGATGTGTTGGGAGCTTTTCTTAATAGTTTACTGGTTACAGATTGATTTATTGTCAGATTTAACCAAGGATTCAGTGATTGAAAACGGATTGCGATGGAGGATTTAGTATGGCGTCTCGATCTTTACTGTAAGCAAAACAACAAATATTTGGAACGACTTTGATCGAGTAATAGGTCTAACTATCTATGTATTTAGATGCAAACAATCTGTATGGTTGGGCTATGGGCATCCTTCCATTACGTAACGTCATGATGTTTACAACAGACGGCTGATCCGAAAAATATATTCAAATAAAGCATTTAAAAGTGGTTGGGCTAGTTTGACGTCGGACGTCAACATGCGCGGATACATATAGAAGTTCGATTTAGTTTATGTAAAATGAACCCATGACCTGCATAATGATATCCATTGCAGCAGTAAAGTCTAAAGATGTATCAAGTGTAGCCGCCTAAACTTGGAGCTATTCTTCGCCGGCAAAATAAAAATTATGTCTGTCATTACAGTCTTTACAATTTTATTTAAGACATGGTATTGAAGTTGACAGCTGTTCATCGTATAATTGTTTTGATCATAGAACAGTCTCATGATACCATACATCAGGTAGTAACACTAATCTCAGTACTAAATCCGCAGATGCTTCAGTAAGACTTTTTCAAGAGTGATGAACAACAGCTGTTTCGGAATGACTAGGAGAATAAGCTCAAGCGCAAATGGGATGTTAGATTGTTACCAAGAGAAGAAGCAATTAAGCTGACATTCAAAAACCTTTTTATCAGGAACTTTCAGAAGATTTCATGACCAGCTTGTTTTGGCTTAATGATGAAAAAGACAGTCTATATTGGACAACCGGTATTTATTGGGTTTACCGTTTTCGTATTATCATAGCTTTGATGTTAGGTATTTCTTTATGACTACTTTGATACCTTGTATCAGCAGTCCAGATGTTCTTTACATCTGATTCAAGATAGTTGGTTTTAAATTTCCCTACTGAAGACATCTATAAAGACTTGGAATTAGAAGTAGCTAAAGGTAGTGAGCGGATGGTACGACACATTCTTTGTTTTCCTAAAGATTCGCCTTTGCATTTCATTTAATAAAGGGAGGTTTTAGAGAATGATGAAGGAGTATTATCTGGAAAGGTGATCAAGGAGTTGTGGGGTTAAGGTGTAATAAAAATGTACAACGTATTTTCGAGCCAGGTGAAATACTATCAAAAATGCAATAGGAAATATCTTCGCTGTGTTGTGCAGGCGAGGCATTTCGATTGACAACTTTATGAAGCATTGTTTGACAATAAGACTTTTCTTCATGACTACGTCCTAAAAATTCGATCTTAATATACATGGTTCAAACACCAACTGTTGTTAACAAAGAAGTGTCATTAGATAGAATCCAAAAAACTAAACGCGTGTTGTTAATCCAGTGTTTTCTATGCCAACCGGGCACTACAGATACGTAAAACACGGAATAATTAAGCGGGACTGTGTTCTGGCGGGATTATCTGCAGTCTATTCTTCACAATTGTTCTTGAGAGATGCGCCATTTTTTAGATATGGATACCATCTCTGCGATAGCACAAACACGTATTAAATATGGCTGTATCGTTGTCAACAAATTGCCTACAACGTTTTCATTTCTTGGAACCAAACAGACCTTAAGATACACAATTAGGGTGCTGCGGCCTTTATCCTCGGTGAGCATGGGTTGAAGTTAACACATCACTCTGCTCAAGTATATCGCTGACGTGCTTGTAACGGACTGGCAGGTGTTGTTGGCACTGGGGGGTTTACATTGGCTGAATCCCACCGTTCCCACCAGAGCGCCGCATTAGCCTAAGATGCTTAAATGTAACCCACGCGATGAGTCTTTCCCTCCCCCCCCCCCCCCCCCCCCCCCCCCTTCCCCCCTCCCCCCCCCCGGCCCCCAGCGCACTCTTCCCCCCGACAACGGGCCATGCAACGTCGGTAGGGTTGACGTGGCAGAGTAGGTTCAAAGAAGGCGATGCAATATGTTGTATTGGGGCCGGCTGGGCGGAGAGTGAGTGGGGTGAGAGGAGGGGAGAAGAGGAGTTGGGTGGAGGTGTGGCGGTTTTTTTTTATTGATTTTTTGGCCCACAGTTTGTCAGCGCAGGCCTGAGCGAGACCGGCTAACTTAAAACGCAGCAATTTTATTATAGATGACTGTACAGCAGAAAAAACTCTTGTCAAACCTGGCTTCAGTGGAGAATGCAGTGAGGAACTAATAAATAGTGTGTGTGTGTGTGTGTGTTGTGCAGCGCGCATACGCACGTATTTGTGAAACGCAGAACACGTAATGTCTTTGGCGCCAAGACTGGTTTTCCTCCGTGTCTAAATAGAAATATCATTTAAACCACATGCAATCCTTCGCCACACGTTGCTCTGAGGGCACTTGACTTAACGGGCTTTGACTGAATAGAACGCCCCTTCTCTGTGACGTCCCACGCTGTAATAACATGCCGGCGTAGCATAAGTAATCGGATAAGCCTTGTGCACCAAGTTTGTATTTGGGGCGCGTTCTGCCAGCGGCTTGTTTTTCCCCTACGTTACTCTATGGGGCGTGTTCAGCAACGGTAATTTCCCCTTACGTTACTCTCTGATTACTTTAGTAAATTAGTATTGAAACGGATAAACCTACACAGTTTGTATGTTTGTAGATATTCGTTATTTTTTGGTTATTGATAGTCTTACTTGTCAGAAAACAGGTAAATGCTGCTTCTAGGTCACTTTCGCCCGAATATGGTTGAGGCGAGTGAGTTAGAAGCTGCATTTTCCTGTTCTCTAAGGCTAATGACTACACGTGGGCTGAAAGGGCAGAAGTGGCCTCTTTTGGTGCTTGCCGCTAATATCTCTGTCTCCGGCACAGGGCTCAGAGGGGTGGTTCGTGTAGGTCTGGCCCCTTGGGTCATGGAGGCTGCGTCTTGGCCATAGACTTGACGCTGATGGCATCGAAGGGGGTTTTGTTTCCCGGAGATCTGCCCTTGGTTATGACGCGCCCGCCTTCTGCGCTCTGGTTTTGACACTCTTTGAGAGAGAGAGAGGAGAGAGGTGAGAGAGAGAGTGAGAGAAGAGAGTGAGAGAGGACTCAAGTTAATTTTTTCTCGTTTTAAGCCATAGCCCTCGTGAAGGGAATTGCGAGTTTAACTACAGTCTTCTTAGCACCTTAGTGAACTTGTTAAAAACTAATTGAGTTGATTTGGGGGGGGGGTGGGGGGGAGATTTTCCTGACCTATTGGTGAAGTTTACTATCAATTATACTGATTCTAAAAAGTATTTGAAGCAAGTTTTTGTGAATGGCACGTTTAGGTGTGTGATCGTGTTTGAAACCTGCCATCTGCGTTGTTATAAACATTTTGCGGAGTTGTGGTGACCATAGGCCAAACCAAGCCGCCTGAGCGTTTATCCGGCCACGTAATTTCGCTTCTCGCGCTCGAATTCCACACGTTGGACGCGTTTTTAAACGATAAAAATGACTGTTAATATCACTACTAGAAGCAAGGCAAACTGACGCATATAATCTACAATTCTGTTCTCATTTTGAACGATAGAATCATTTTGTGATAAGGCAATGTGGACAGCAAAGCACAGCGAAAACATTGTTCAGGTATGGTGCAACGGAATGAGTCCACTATATTTAAATGATGTGCATGCGGTGCGTTGCGTATGTGTGCGTGCGTTTTTGGTGCGGGCGTGCGTGTGTGTGTGTGTGTGTTGTGTGTGTGTGTGTGTGTGTGTGTGTGTGTTGTGTGTGTGTGTTGTCTGTCTGTCTGTTCTGTCTTTATGCGTTGACCTAATCAAGTCGGCGAGGAGTCACTATAGATTTTTACCAAGGGAAGGTTGCGTTACGGCCCATGCCTCATGAAGGACCTTTAATTTGTCACCAAAGTTCTAAAATTTTTTAACCACTTACCATTGAGAATCACCTGGATTAGTGCCAACACTTCGTTGGCATTATCTTTTCTTTCTGATCCATGAGTGTATATCAAATTGTCAGCTTGTCTAACAGTTACCATGCTTTGCCTTTCTTTTTGTGCCCTCCTGCTGGACGAATTATGGCTAGAAAATCCTTAGACAAGTGGATCTTTATGGTGGTCCATCAACATCTAAAGCATCCTTAATTGATTGGGCTGCCTGTGTTCTTTGTCAAGAAGAAACAAACGAAGCTTAAACATTGCTAGCAAGTAGATTACAATGGGGGACAAGGACACGTTCTCTCGATGTCAGAGTAGCACAGTTTGTTGTATGTGGTCTGCCTACCCCCCGTTGGTCTTGATGTTGGTTCATCTAATTGATGGGTCTGTATGTAACAGACGCTAACAGACGTGCTTCAAGGCATACATCAGCCATGATAAACTGAGTCAACGTGGCTTTGACGGACTAAATGGCCACGAAGAGGGGGCAGAGGGGCAGGGGAGGGGGGGGGGGAAGCAGGGCAGATGTTAACACAGAGCTCCTGAGATCCAGCATAGGACCGGGCCAATCAGATGGTCCAGTGGCTTCTATAGTTGTTTTTCAGTGATGTGAGCTCTAGCCTTTCTACACAAGGCATCAATGTTTGGTTTGGATTTGTGACGTTAGATGTGCTTTGAAAGTATTCTGATGACCACTGATGGATTTAGACAACAATGACAGATTGACGATATGTTGCTCGCAGATTCTCAGTTTTATTGAAATTGCTGCTAATCTGTCATTGGCGCGGTTAAAGGTTTTTAGAGAGGAGGTCAAGCAGAAACTGAGAGCCACTTTGCTTTTCATGGAACTGTCTTTGGTGATGTGGTGTCATATAGTCCAGAGTTTTGATGATCACTCAGTGACAGCCCTGGTTTTTCAAATGCCACAGTGATAGTCACTGTACAAGGTGACACTATAGGCTTGGAATGGTGTGTAAGTTGCGCAACTCTACCAAACTCAGTTGAACATTACTTGTTCTTGACTGTTGGCTGTGTCCCTGCAGTATTTCAGGATTTCTTTTTGTCGTTTGTTTTGTTGTCAAACTTCCGCATCTTACATACAACAAAGGGACACAGTATCAAGTGAAAGCTGATATTTTATTCGCGATTCCGATTTCCAAAAACATGCTTCAATGAAAATAAAAAAAGAACACACACACACCACACACACCACACTAGCGCGCGCCGCACGCACAGAGAGTAGAGAGAGAGAGAGAGAGAAAGAGAGGAGAGAGAGAGTAGAGAGAGAGAGAGAGACGGTGTTCGGCATTTAATACAAGCACACTTTCAAACATGGGTGCACCCGACATTCAGACTCATTACTTACCCCCGTCCAAAAGCATCTGACAAATTAGGTGGGATCTCTCACACCACACACACACACACTCACACACACACACACACCTCACACACACACACAACAAACACACACACACACACACACACACACACACAGCACACACCACCCACACACACACAGAGAGAGAGAGAGAGAAGAGAGAGAGAGAGTGAGAGATGAGGAGAGAGATGGAGTGAGAGAGAGACGAGGACGAGAGTGTGAGAGAGAGAGAGAATGAGTCTGTTACGCGCCACTCACGTCAGATTTACAACAACACACACTCTCCTCTCGCATGTCTCTGTGTAAACTTTCTGTCTCTATCTCTCTCTCTTCTCTCTCTCTCTCTCTCTCTCTCTCTCTTCTCTCTCTCTCTCTCTCTCTCTCTCTCTCTCTTCTCTTCTCTCACACCACACACACACAACCACACACCACACACACACACACACACACACACACACATCATACAATCACAATACACACACACACGAGCACTGTTTAGTACATGCACACTTCACACATTTTCGAACCTGACATTTTTTATCATAGTGGTTGGCCAGTTCCGACGTAAATAGTCCCAAGTTTATATGGACATGGCCAATAATGTTGTGAGCGAACTGTTATGGCGTTTTAACTGGTGAGAGGAGAATGGTGGGGGGGGGGGGAGGGGGGGGGGGGGGGGGGGCGGCGTTTTGGTGGTGATGGTCATGATGGCATCAACTAGTCCGGAGTAGGTCCCCAATCCAGCCGAAGTAGATGGTCAAGATTCATCGGGCGCGGTCCATTCTCAGTGTTGGCCTTGTTTTCTTCTCTTCTTTTTCACTCCTGAAGAACAGAAAATCATCAAGCAAAATCATTCAATGTAGACAACATTGTTTGTTACAGTTTCAACATCCAATTAGAACTGAACAAATAAAATAAACATCACACAAACAATAGCAAAAACAAGAAAAATGAGGACTTACACAAAAGCAAAATCAATTGATTCAGAACAGTTGATCATTGAAGGTCATTCCCCTTCACAAAGGGGAAAGCGTAAGAAGAAGAAGGAGGAGAGAAGAGAAGAAGAAGAAGAACACCGATGAAGGAAGTAGAAGTAAAGATGAAGAAGAAGAAGATGAAGAAGAAGAAGGAGAAGAAGAACAACACAAACAACCAACAAAACAACAACAATACAACAACTAACAACAACAACACCAACAACGCAACAACAGACACGACGGACGAAGAAGAAGAATGTAAATGTAGACGGAGAGACTGCCAGTGAAACAGGATTTTTCTTATTGGTTGGCAGGTTGTTTTGTTGCTTTTTTTTTCCTTTTTTTCAAAAATCACGGACAATATAAAAGGCATAAGCGATCCAGTTCATTAACTGAAGGTACAATGCATGCCATACAACATTTCGAGCTGTTACAGTAATCCAATTCATTCGTTTACTTACTACAATCTGTGGGGGTGGAAATATTCTAAAGTTTCTCCATGTTGGGCAGTATTGGACCGTGGGTAAAATTGAGAACAATCCTGTGGGAAAAAAATATTCTAACTAGTTTCTCCATGTTGGGCATAATGGACTGTGGGCAACTTGTGTATCCACTGATTGAGAACAATGTGTTTGGCAGCCAGTGCTGTTCACATGAGTCTGTGAGATGATGTCGCTGGGTTCACACATTGCGTCATCCCGCATTGGAGTCTGTGTGTTGAGGGTAAGGTAAGGTAATTCTTGTGTTTATAGCGCAGCGACCGCAAAGGGTTTCATATCACCGCGTCGAAGTCAACTCTCATGGCATTAAAAAATAATATTATTAATTTTATAAAAAAATAAATAAACAGGGAAAATGAATTTCATCACGCAACCCTTCAAAAATCTTCTATAACATCACCGGAAAATTTTCGTGACAATCTTCCTTTGGCCAAATCTTAGATCAGATGAAAAAATGTCGATTCACCTTTCAGGAACTTCAAAGATCACATTAGGTGGGACATCCCCGAACAAGGTTTTCTTGCAGTCTGCCTGTAAGTTGTTTATGTCTCACATGAGCAAGTCCCAAACAACTCTTAAAGAACATGTTTCACTAAGATGAACATGACGAGGAATGCACCACGGAGCTTCTTCACCTTTCTAAAGAAATGGCTGTGCTGCTAACGGCGCCAGACAAGCTTCGTCTTTACAGGTAAATCGGGGTGGGGAGCGCATGTGAGGTTGCTCAGACTGTGTCCGACTTTGTGAAGGGTTGTCCAAAAAAGTCACGTGTTCATGTGATTTAGTTCGGGTCGATTGTGGTGTTTTGGAGTTCAGATACTAATGCGTTGATCGGATGGTTGGTACATTACAGAGGAGGAAAATCGCTCTGTGTGCACGGATGACAGTCGGTGTAAGCAATTTGAATTCAACTAGCAAGGGTTTGTTGTTGAAATGATGTCGGGACAGTTTAATTAACGTAATTTTCATAGATAAACACACTCACACACACACTCACACACACACACACAACACATCCACAACACACAGAGCGCACACACACCCATAACACTCACACACACACACACACACACACTCACACACACACACACACACCCCACACTCACACACACACACAACACACACTCACAGAGGCACACACGACTCAAACAACACACACACACACACCACACTCACACAAACACAAACACACACACACAAACACACACACACACACACACACATTCCAAAAAACGGCACACACACACACACACACACCACCACCACACACCCACACACACACACCCACACACACACACACCACAACCACAACACACACACCACACACAGGGCGCGCGCTCCGCGCTCCACACAACCACACACACACACACCTCAACACACCCCCCCCCCCCCCCCCCCCCCCACACAACAAACACACACACACTCACAACCCACACACAAACACCCACACACACACCCACACACACACACACTCATCACAACAACACACACACACATTCAACAATCGGGCGCACACGCACAGGCACTACACGTAGTGGCACCTGCCGTGAGGAGAAGAGACCAGGACAGGACATGGACAGGACAGACAGGACAGACAGCCAAGAACGAATATTGCAGAGGGGTGGAAAATGATGCGTCGTGAGGGCAGGGGATGAGGAGGGAAGGGGGAGGGAATATGGAGAGGTTAGGGTGGTATGGGAAGGGGTGGGTGGGGGGGGGGTGGGGGGAGGGTGGGACAAAATGTGGTGGGACAGACTGGAGGGGGGGTGGTGGAGATGCCTCCTCATGGGGACATTCTCTCTGTAACAAGGGCCCTTACCATGTTGGTTGGTTCCTGTCTTTTCTGTAGGGGTCACTGTAGGCGGGCTGAGTAGTATTCCTTTGTGATTCCGTTTTCTTCTTAGCGACCCCTTTTTTTGTTGTTGTTGTTGTTGTTGTTGTTGTTGTTGTTGTTGTTGTTGTTGTTGTTGTTGTTGTTGTTGTTGTTGGTTGTTGTTTATTGTCTTCCTCCCTCATCGTCCCATTTTGTCCTGTTGATTTGACATCTAGAAAGGGAAATCGATTAATTGTCGTCGACGAATACAGTATATCTCAGAGATGTCATATCTAACAAGCAGGTTATTACAGATGTTATACCGATTCACTGCTTGGCTTAAGGCTTGTTGTCTGTCATAAGTGACAGTAGGCTACAACACCAAGGCAAACATCAAAATGTTTGTCTTTTGGCTATGCTTAGTTATGCGGGGATTGTCTTCAGGTCTGTGACAAAGCTCATAGTATCACAATGATTCAGTATCCAATGTTCCCTCGGAGTGTGTGTGGCTGCCCCTCGTGGCGGGGTAAATCAAATAACCGGTTCCACACGTATTGTTCTATTTCCTGCTGATGCATTTGCATTTGTACCCATAGTCTTCAAGCACTTCGGCTATGTTCGGATGATCCCTCTGGAGTCTTTTTGCCAGGGTAAGACAACAAAACAGCATACAGGAATCTCTTGTCTTAACAGACAGAATCAGATAAAAAACGTCTATGTTTAGTGGTCTTGCTTGGTGAAGCAATAACCTAGAGAGATTGCTAATTCTTTTTGTTCGCCCGCAAACAGACTCCAGCATTACTATAAAACTGTCTCAGCAAACAGACAACTGCATTGCTATAATCTGCTCTTAGGCAAAATGACACCTGCAATAATATAACTGCTGTCTTAGCAAAACAGACACAGCAATTACTATAACTGTCGTAGCAAACAGGACACCAGGCCAATGCTAATAACTGTTCAGCAAACAGACACCAGCAATTACTATACTCTGTCTCAGCATAAACAGACACCAGCAATGCGATTTTTCTGTCTCAGCAACAGACACCTGCATTGCTATAACTGTCTTTGCAAACTGACTCCAGGCAATGCTTAGAAAAGTCTTTGCAAACAGGGACATCAGCGATATGATACTACTGTTTTTTTCGGCAAACAGACACCAGCATTGGCTATAACTGTGGAATGGATCGAGGGTTTAAAACTAGATGCTGTTTGGGTGGGGACCCCAAAACCCTGCAGGGGTGCTGCACACACAAATTTAGGTTTGGAATGGAACCCGCAAAAGGTTAGTGGTGTAAAGATTTGTTTTTCGCATGACTTCAATAACTGCAGACACAAGACATTTGCTCAGTGTTTTTGAGCGAGGGGATAGAAGACAAAAAATTCCTTTGTTAGGGGACGATGTTAATTTTAAAACTGCAGACACGAGACATCTGAC
>CM031623.1:53320669-53330669 GCA_018398815.1 Conus ventricosus | reverse complement strand
TCAACACACACACACCACACACACACACACCACAACACTCACACACACACCACACACACCACACACATACACACACACCACACACACACCGCACACACTACTCACAAACAACACCACACACCCCCACCCCCACACACACACACCACACACACACAACACACACATCACACACACACACCACACACAACACACACACACACACACAACACACACACATCACCTGTCCACACACCCTTCATGGTGTGTTTTGAAATCGTCCTCCGTCACAAGAAAGGCCGCCAACAAGGCTGTATGGCTTACAAGGCCGCCAACTAAGGCTGGTGGCTTCAGGCCGCCAACAAGGCTGATGGCTACACGTGGGCTGAAAGGGCAGATCAGAAGTGGTCTCTTTGGGCTTGCCAGCTTATCCTGCTCTGTCTTGGCACCAGGGATCATAGCGGTATGGTCGTGAGGTCAAGACCCTGGTCTTGGAAGGATGCGTTTGGCACGGGCGGATCAAGTAAGCCATAGACTTGACGCTGATGAGGTTTTCTCTTGGCATCGAAGGGGTTTTTTCCGGAGGTCTGCCCTGGTCATTGACGCCGCCCGCCTTCTGGGGCTCTGGTTTTGACCTCTTTGAGAGAGAGAGAGAGAGGAGGAGAGGAGAGAGAGAGAGAGAGAGAGAGTCAAGATAAATGTATTCACGTTTAAACCATAGCCCCTCGTGAAGGGAATTGCGAGTTAACCAAAAGTCATCTTAGCACCTTAGTGAACTTGTTAACAACAATGAGCTTGATTTTGGGGGGTAGATTTTCCTGACTATTGGTGGAAAGTTACTATCAATTATACTGATTCTAAAAAGTAGTTGAAGCAAGTTTTGTGAGGCACCGTTTAGGTGTGTGATCGTGTTTTAAAAACCAGCCATCAGCGTTGTATAAACATTTGGCGAGTTCTGGTGACCATAGGCAAAACAGCCGCCTGACCCGTTTATCCGGCCTACGTAATTTCGCTGCGCGCTCGAATTCCACGTGCACGTTTGGCGCGTTTTAACGACTAAAAATGACTGTAAACCACTACTAGAAAAGCAAGGCAACTGAAGCATATAATCTACAATTCAGTTCTCATTTATGAACGATAAAATCATTTTGTGAATAAGGCAATGTGGCAGCAAAGTACAGCGAAAACATGTTCCAGGTATGGTGCGCGGAAAGCGTCAATATATAAAAATGATTCTCTCTCTCTCTCTCTCTCTCTCTCTCTCTCTCTCTCTCTCTCTCTCTCTCTCTCTCTCTCTCTCTCTCTCTCTCTGTGTGTGTGTGTGTGTGTGTGTGTGTGTGTGTGTGTGTGTGTGTGTATGTGTGTGTGTGTGTGTGTGTGTGTGTGTGTGTGTGTGTGTGTGTGCATGTATTTGTTTGTCTCTCTGTATGCGTTGACCTAATCAAGTCGGAGAGGACTTCCTACAGATTTTTACTGGGACAGGTGCGTTACTGCCCTTTCCTCATTAAAGACCTTAATTTGTCACCAAGGTTCTTAATTTTTAACCACTTACATTGAGAATCACAGGATTAGTGCCAACCACTTTCGTGGCATTATCGTTTTTTCTGATCCATGAGTGTAACAAATTGTCCGCTTGTCTAACGGTTACCATGCTTTGCCTTTCTTTTTTGTGCCCCTCCCTGCAGGATGTATAATGGCTAGAAAATCTAGACAAGTGGATCCTTCTGGTGGTCCAACAACATCTAGAGCATCCATCATAGACTGGACTGCCTGTGTTCTTTGTCAAGAGGAAACAAACCAAACTTTGACATGCTCAGCAGTAGATACAAAGGGGGGACCAAGGACACGTTTCTCTCGACGAAAGCGTAGAACAGTTTGTTGAATGTGGTCTGCCTACCCCACGTTTGTTGATGCTGGTCATCTAAATGATGGGTCTGTATGTAAACAGACGCTAACAAGACAGCGCTTCATGGCATACATCAGCCATGATAAATTGAGTCAACGTGCCTTTGACAGACTAATGGGGGAGAGGGGGAGGGGGGCGGGGGGTGGGACGCAGGGCAGATAGTACACAGAGCTCCTGAGATCCAGCAAAGACACGGCCATCAGATGGTCCAATGGCATCTGAGTTGTTTTTCTGTGATGAGAGCTCCAGACATCTATACAAAGCATCTACGTTTGGTTTGGATTATGACGTTAGATGTGCTGATAGTATTCTGAGTGACCAATGTTGGGTTTAGAAAAAATGACAGCTGGCGATATGGTTGCAGCAGATTCTCAGAATTACTTAAATTGCTGCAATCTGTCCATTGGCGCGTTAAAGGTTTAGAGAAGGAGGTCAGCAGAAACATGAGAGCCACTTCTGCTTTTCATGGAACTGTCTTTGTTGATGTGGTGTCATATAGTCAGAGTTTTGATGATCACTCAGTGACAGCCCCTGTATTTCAAATGCCACAGTGATAGTCACTGTACAAGATGACACTATAGGCCTTGGAATGGAGTGTAATGTGCACTCTACCAAACTCAGTTGAAACTTACTGGCTGCTTATCTTCAATGAGAAGAGAGTAGCTTAAGTTTTGGGAACGACCACACTCTTGTTTTTAAGCTCGATGTGGAGAACGCTCTAAACAAGGTTGTTGACCATGATCCTGATGCTCTAGTGCTTGTATGTGCTGCTGAAATTGTCCGCAGAGATAAGCTTCTAACACAGTCAACTTTCAATGGAAACGTTTTAGCTAACTGCCAAGAAAATGTCGCACTATCTGTGTTTAAATCTCTTGTTCGTATGATTTTAGATGGACCTGGAACTTCACTGAAAACAAGGAAATAAACACAAGAAGAAACTGTGCGGAATCCAAAGCAGGCACAAGCAGTACTGACGATGTCTCAACTTTCTCATATTTAAAAGCAGAAAGTCTGCACCAAGAAGTGCTCACAAAGAAACTAGTCGTTACCATTCTAAGGAAAAAGAAACACCAGTTCTGTATATTTCAGGGCTGAAAGTGCACGCCATAACCAGCCAACAGCGGCTTGTTGACACACTGTACAATTCAGGACTGTCGGTGTCATATGATGGAGTGTTAAGCATTTCATTGTAATCACCAAGTGCTCCAAATTTCAGAATGATGATGGCGTTGTTCCCCCACAACTTGAGAATCATGCATTTACTGCGGCTCTGTTTGGTAACACTGATCACAATCTGAACTCCAGACTAGCCCATGACTCCTTTCGCGTAGCCAGCATATCAGTAGTTCAGCAAAGATCTGATGCTGAATCGAGCACAGAAGTTCCTTTCATTGAAAATGCTGTTGAAGGACGAAGGTAACGTTTATCATTTCCCACTCCATGGACGCTTGTCTCTCCTGTACAACTGAAAAAGAACTCGTAGTCCATTCTATATTTGGGCTCTGTACACCCCTGCAAGCAGAGAATCACACCAACATTCTCAACGGTGCAACTGGCCAGACACAGTGACAACTCACATCTATTGCTGAGAGGAAGATGATGGGAAACTGTCTCATGGGGAGCGTACCATGCCAGTAAAGAAGACAGTGATCAAAGAGACGACAAAATGGCTTCTGCCACTTTCAGTGGACAATGCACACTCTCCATTACTCTTTAAGCGTGTAGTGCAAGTGGTGGAAGATGGCACCAATGTATGTCAATCCAAGCGAGTAACAGTTGTAGCTTTTGATCAACGACTTCATGCCACAGCCAATGAAATTCTGTGGCCCTTCATGCCCTGCTCTCTGTGTGACCTTAGTTTCCATTTCTTCTCCACGTCTATGCCCTCAGTTGGGTTCTGTTGGTGTCATTCCGACCCCCCCCTCCCCCCCCCCCCCCCCCCCCCCCCCCCCCCCCCCCCCCCCCCCCCCGTCCACAGCCACAGCCACAGCCACAGCCCGGCCCTCCGCACCCCCAGCACTGACAATCCACAGGAAGCAGTCAGTGTCAAGTCGTCAAGAGACAACCCACCGAAGGAGACACTGCACTGCTGCCGAGTCACTTCGGGGTATTCAGTGGTGTCTGTTCTGATCCAGCATGCGTAGGACACCACCTTCTAAGCCCGTATTGACGACAATGATTGCTTAGTGGCGGAGTCGGCGTGAATGCTCCGAAAACAGGCAAGTTGGAACACCACCGGAGAGACTCGACAGCAGTGGAGCGTGTCCTTTCATCAGCTGCCCCATGATCACTGGACATTGCTCCCTGTGGAGTGCCAGTGCCGGGTTTGTGGCGGAATGGGCCAGGCTGGGGCTGTGGACGGGGTTCGGGTGGGGTGGAGGGTGGTCGGTGTGGGTGGGCCGGATTGAGTGGTACAAGGCCAATGAAGTGGCCCGGAAAACAAGAAAGAGTGGACAGTGGAGGCTCGGCTGCTGCAGCTCCTCATTCCTGCTGGGAGGTGGCAGCCACCGGCAGAAGACGCCGAGGTGACAGATAGGCGTGGGGCGGCACTGATTTCCTTCCACGCACCACGAGTGACGACGAGACTAGCCTGTGTCGCCGGGGGACGGCTCTCGAGGCGGCGGGGCACTTTGACGACGAGGCGCTGCCACTCTGCGACTTCCCCACGACCAGCAGGGCCCTCCCTTTGGTGGTGGTGGTGGTGGTGGTGGAGGGGGGGGGGGGTGGTAGGAGTGGCAACGCCCCCCATGGGCGCAGAGTGGGCATGGATCTACAAGCAGCGGCTCGGTGACTCGTGTCCCGTACGTCTCCCGAGTTGGCCTCACGCGGCACAGGACCGTCGCCACTCAGCATGAAGATGGCCGCCCGGTAGCCCTGACGACGGCTTTGGAGGAACCGCCACGACGACGACGACGACATGAACAACATTGACCGTCGCCGAAGAACAACATGCAGACGACCGCTCGGGGGTCCTAACGACTCATCATCAGCTTCACCGAGGCTCCTACCTGACGACGCCATCTACCCCAGGTCCCTCCGCCCGACCGCAAACACCAACCTCGACCCAACCTGCCAGCCTACAAAGTCTTGCCAAGACAAACACCAACCTGCCAGCCTACAAAGTCTTGCCAAGACAAACACCAACCTGCCAGCCTGCAAGGTCTTGTTAAGACAAACACCAACCTGCCAGCCTACAAAGTCTTGTCACAACAAACACCAACCTCGACCCAACCTACCAGCCTACAAGGTCTTGCCAAGAGAAACACCAAGCTCGACCCAACCTGCCAGCCTACAAAGTCTCTGCCAAGACAAACACCAACCTCGACCCAACCTGCCAGCCTACAAGGTCTTGCCAAGACAAACACCAACCTCGACCCAACCTGCCAGCCTACGTCTTGCCAAGACAAACACCAACCTCGACCCAACCTGCCAGCCTACGTCTTGCCAATATAAACACCAACCTCGACCCAACCTGCCAGCCTACGTCTTGCCAAGACAAACACCAACCTCGACCCAACCTGCCAGCCTACGTCTTGCCAAGACAAAACCAACCTCAACCCAACCTGCCAGCCTACAAAGTCTCTGCCAAGACAAACACCAACCTCGACCCAACCTGCCAGCCTACAAAGTCTCTGCCAAGACGATCGACTTCATCTCGGCGACACACTTGTCCCCAAAAGCTCATGCTATGACGTAAAACTCATCCATTCCAGGAAATAGTGGGGTTGGACAATAGATGAGAAGGTGTAAGTGGTGTATTGGGAGAGAAGGGAGAGTAGAGTGAGGTCAATAGATGAGGAGGTGTGAGTGGCGTATTGGGGATGAGGAGGTGTGAGTGATGTATTGGGAGAGAAGGGAGAGTAAAGTGAGGTCAATAGACGAGGAGGTGTGAGTGATGCATTGGCGATGAGGAGGTGTGAGTGGTGTATTGGGGATGAGGGGGTGTGAGTGGTGTATTGGGGATGAGGAGGTGTGAGTGGTGTATTGGGGATGAGGAGGTGTGAGTGGTGTATTGGGGATGAGGAGGTGTGAGTGGTGTATTGGCGATGAGGAGGTGTGAGTGGTGTATTGGGGATGAGGAGGTGTGAGTGGTGTATTGGGGATGAGGGGGTGTGAGTGGTGTATTGGCGATGAGGAGGTGTGAGTGGTGTATTGGGAATGAGGAGGTGTGAGTGGTGTATTGGGGATGAGGAGGTGTGAGTGGTGTATTGGGGATGAGGAGGTGTGAGTGGTGTATTGGGGATGAGGAGGTGTGAGTAGTGTATTGAGAATGAGGAGGTGTGAGTGGTGTATTGGGGATGAGGAGGTGTGAGTGGTGTATTGGGGATGAGGAGGTGTGAGTGGTGTATTGGGGATGAGGGGTGTGAGTGGTGTATTGGGGATGAGGAGGTGTGAGTGGTGTATTGGCGATGAGGAGGTGTGAGTGGTGTATTGGGGATGAGGAGGTGTGAGTGGTGTATTGGGAGAGAAGGTGAGCAGAGTGAGCAGAGTGGGATGCAAAGAAAGATTAGATAGAATAGAGTTGGGTAGAAAGGGACAGGACTCTGAGACACATTACTCTGTGTGTGTGTGTGTGTGTGTGTGTGTGTGTGTGTGTGTGTGTGTGTGTGTGTGTGTGTGTGTGGTGTGTGTGTGTGTGTGTGTGTGTGTGTGTGTGTGTGTGTTGTTCCTCAATTTAACGTCTTCTTACTAAAAGTGATATCAGACGATGTGTTAATGGTGTGTGTGGTATGCGAATGTGTGCTTATGAAAAGAATGGTGGAGGGATAGGGGGAAAGCGTGTACAACTTTGGATACTAAAAAAAACAAAAACAAAACAAAACAAAACAAAACAAAAACCCATATCCTGCCATTCCAGCGAGATTACGTTAAACTTATCCCGTGTTTTCTGCTCACCGCGACAACTGATTTTGAGAGGAATGTGCGTGACCCCAATACCAGACGATGTTCTTGATTTTCGAGAGTTTATTGTGACCATGTCTGAAATAAGCTCAGAATTTTATGGGCTGGTTCCTGTGCATTAACTTGGCTCCAACTTGTCTGTCCGTCTGTCTGTCTGTCTGTCTGTCTGTCTGCCTCTCTCTCTCTCTCTCTCTCTCTCTCTCTCTCTCTCTCTCTCTCTCTCTCTCTCTCTCTCTCTCTCTCTCTCTCTCTCTCTCTCTCTCTCTCTCTCTCTCTCTCTCTCTCTCTCTTCTCAAATAGCAAGCAGGTCACACGCGAACACACACACACACAAGCGCACACACACACACACACACACACACACACACACACACACACACACACCACACACACACACACACACACACACACACACACACACACACACACACGCATCCACATACCACACACACACACCACACACACACATACACACACACACACATACACGCGCGCGCATACACACACACACACACACACACATACACACACACACACACACACACACACACACACACACACACACACACACACACACACACACACACACACACACACACACACACACACACACACCACATGGGCAAACGCGCGCTCACGCGCCAATATCGTCTGTCTTTGATACTGTTTGAATTTGAATTTTTGAACTATTGTTAAATTTATTTACTCTTGAAACGCTGATCTGAGCGGGGCACTTGGCTGGATTTACGGATGTCTTTTTGGTATTCTTTTTGCTTTGACAAGCTTGTTTTGTTTACATGTATTTGTGATATTTTATATGTTTTTTGCACGTTCTGGTTTCAAATGCATACTCTATGTCTCTCTATTTATTTTGTTATGAGGTCAAGCTGGTTCTGTAGATATTATGTAATATTTTGGTTCTGTAGATATTATGCAATATTATGTTATTTTCATCTAAGCATCTGGTTGGTGGCTTTTTCATAGTTTTACAAATTGTGCGCATTGAACAACATGGATAGTACAGTCTCAGTTGTCTCAGTCAATTGTCAGGGGCTGAATGATAAACAGAAAAGAAGAGATGTATTTCATGACTTAAAATGCAAAAAATATTCAATTTACTTTCTGCAGGATACACACTTCGAAGAAAAAATGGAACGCTATATACAATCTGAATGGGGATACCTAGGATATTTCTCTAGTCATGCTTCTAATGCAAGAGGTGTGGCAATACTTTTCAATAACAACTTTGAAACTAAAATTAAAAATGTTCACAAGGGCGATGATGGGAATAGCCTCATGGTCTTAGCAGAAATTAAACAACACGATTTTTTGTTTGTAAATGTATATGGACCAAACAGAGATGACCCAGAATTTTATAATACCTTGAATCAACAAATTAGTAACTTAGCTATAAGTAATGTCGTAATTGGAGGAGACTTCAACTTAGTTTTTGGACCCCGCGAGAGATTACTGTAATTATAAAAGGGTTAATAATCCCAAAGCGAGAGAAGCAGTAGACAACATGATAAACGATTTAGAATTAAATGATATTTGGAGGGACTTAAATCAGGATTGTCACAGATATACCTGGAGAAGGAATAATCCTTTCCAGCAAGCACGGTTGGATTTATTTCTCATATCAGATCACGTTGTTTCCTTTGTCGATGATGTAGACATTGAATGTGGGTATAGAACAGACCACTCCATGATTGTGTTAAGGTTACGGTTTGGTAAAAGAATTAAGAGTAATACTTTTTGGAAATTTAACTCGTCATTATTAAAGGACAAGGACTATCTCGACGAAATTAATAAAGAAATTGAGAATGTTAAACAAGAATATGCTGTAAGCCCATATGCAAAAGAAGCAGTACACACGCTTCCTCTGACCGAATTTCAGTTTACAATTTCTGATGATTTATTTCTAGATTTTTTACTGATGAAGCTTAGATCCAAAACTATTTCATACGCAACTATGAAGAAGAAAACCACGAATGAAGAGGAACGTAAAATACAGCAAGACTTACAATGGCTCGAACGAAAAGAGACAAAAGACGAAGAAGAGATCAACGCTATAGAGTTAAAGAAGGAAGGGCTAAAGGTTATTCGGGAGAAAAGAATAGAAGGGGTACTTTTAAGGGCTAGGTGGATAGCTGAAGGGGAAAAGGTGACGAACTATTTCTGTAACCTAGAAAAAAGGCATTTTATAAGTAAGAGTATGACTAGATTAATTGATAACCATGGCAATATTCTAAATGACCAAACAGAGATTCTTCATGAGGTTCAAGGATTTTATGAATCACTGTACAAAAAATGTGAAGTTGACGACTGTGATTTGGATGAACTCATTGTAAATATTCCACATTTTAGACCGTGACGAAGCAAATAATTTAGATGGTGAAATCACACTGGAGGAGGCATGTATAGCATTAAAGAACATGAAAAACAACAAAAGTCCTGGCACTGATGGTTTCACAACAGAATTTTTTAAGTGTTTTTGGAGCAGAATAGGGGTTTTTGTTGTCAGAGCTTTAAATGCCGGATTTAGAAGGGGGGAGCTTTCTTGTGTTCAAAGACAGGGACTAATTGTATGTATACCAAAGGGAGATAAACCAAGACACTTTGTGAAGAACTGGAGACCAATTTCGTTGTTAAACGTGGTATATAAAATAGGGTCATCGTGTATAGCCAACCGTTTAAAAAATGTGTTAGCTGGTCTCATCAATGAGGATCAAACAGGTTTTGTTAAGAATAGATACATAGGGGATAACATTAGGCTCATTTACGACACAATCGCTTATTTAGAAGAACACAACTTACCAGGGCTTTTATTAAACATTGACTTTGAGAAAGCATTCGATTCAGTGAGCTGGGATTTTATGTTTAAAGTATTGAAAGCGTTTGGATTTCAACAGGGCGTCTGCAAATGGATTGAAACATTCTATAAAAATATCAACTCATGTGTCCTTGTTAATGGCCAAGTTTCTAGTTGGTTTGAGATAGACTGCGGATGCAGACAAGGTGATCCACTATCGCCATATTTATTCCTATTATGTGTTGAAATTCTAGCATTAATGATTCGGGAAAATGTAAACATACGTGGAATAGTTATAGATACAGTCGAACATAAGCTTTCTCAGTATGCAGATGACACGGAATTTCTTTTAGCAGGCGACATTAAATCATTTGAAACATGTATAAACGTACTGGAAATGTTTG
>CM031623.1:53305669-53315669 GCA_018398815.1 Conus ventricosus | reverse complement strand
CACAAACAAAAGCAAAAACAAGAAAAATGAGAACTTACACAAAAGCAAAATCCAATTGATTCAGAACAGTTTGCAATCAGATGAAGGTCATCCCCATCACAAAGGGGAAACGGAAGAATACGAAGAAGAGGGAGAATAAGAAGAAGAAGAAAAGAAGAAGAGAAGAAGAAGAAGAAGAAAAAGAAGATCAACAACAATGACAACAACAATGACAACAAGACAACGACGAAGAAGAAGAAGAAGATCAACAACAACAACAACAATGACAACAAGACAACGACGACGAAGAAGAAGAAGCATGTATTGTAGACGGAGAGACTGCCAGTGAAACAGAATTTTCCTTAATGGTCTGGCTAGTTGTTGATGTTGCTTTTCTTTTTCTTTTTTTTTTTTTTTTTTTTTTTTTTTTGGGGGGGGGGGGCATTTAAAATACAAACACATTTCAAAATCACGACAAATAAAAGGCAAAGCGATCAGTTCATTAACTGAAGGTACAATGCATTCCATCAACATATCGAGCTGTTGCAGTAATCCCAATCAATTCGTATACATACAACATCTGTGGGGAAATAATATTCTAAAGTTTCTCCATGTTGGGCAATTATTGGACTGTGGGTAACTTGAGAACAATATGTGGGAAACGTATTCTAAAATTTCTCCATGTTGGGCAATTATTGGACTGTGGGTAACTTGAGAACAATCTGTGGAGAAAAAAAATATTCTAAAGTTTCTCCATGTTGGGCAATTATTGGACTGTGGGTAACTTGAGAACAATCTGTGAAAAAAAAAATATTCTAAAGTTTCTCCATGTTGGGCATACTGGACTGTGGGTAACTGAGAACAATCTGTGGAGAAAAAAAAATATTCTAAAGTTTCTCCATGTTGGGCAATTATTGGACTGTGGGTAACTTGAGAACAACATATGGAAAATAAAATATTCTAAGTTTCTCCATGTTGGCAGTTATTGGACTGTGGGTAACTTGTGTATCCCACTGATTGAGAATAATAGTTAGGAGCAGTGCTGTTCACATGAGCCTTTAAAGTGATGTCGCCCGGGTCACCGGGTATTGTTTCATCCCGCAGTAGAGTCCTGTGTGTGAGGTAAGGTAAGGTAATCATGTTTATAGCGCAGCCGACCGCAAAGGGCCATATCATCGAGTCGAAGTCAACTCACAAGGCATTAAAAAAAAAAAGCATTCATTCACGCAACCCTTCAAAATATACCTTCTAAAACAACACCGGAAATTTCGTTGACAATCTTCCTTTGGCCAAATCTTAGATCAGATGAAAAATGTCGATCACTTTCAGAAATTCAAAGATCACATCAGGTGGGACATCCCCGAACAAGGTTTTCATGATGTCTGCTGTAAAGTGTTTATGTCTCACATACGTGCAAGTCCCAACACTCTAAAAGAACATGTTTCACTGAGACTCGTACATGACGTGGAATACACCACGGAGCTTCTTCACCTTTCTAAAAGAATGGCTGGACAGACAGGAGGGGGGTGGGGAAGAGATGCACCACAATGACATTCTCTCCTGAACACAAGGGCTTACCAAGTTGGTCGTTCCTGTCTTTTCTGTAGGGGTCACTGTAGGCGGGCTGCTCGTTTTCTTTTGATTCCGTTTCTTCTTAGAGACCCCTTTTTTCTGTTGTTGTTGTTGTTGTTGTTGTTGTTGTTGTTCTTGTCTTCCTCCTCATCGTCCCATTTGTCCTGTTGATTAGACATCAGAAAGGGAAACGATTAATTGTCGAAGAAAACAGATATCACAGAGATGACAATCTAACAAGCAGGTATTACAGATGTTATACCGAATCATCGCCTTGGCTTAAGGCTGTGTCAGACCAAGTGACCTAGGCTACAACACCAAGGCTACATCAGAATGTTGTTATGCTCTGCATAGTTATGCGGGGATTGTCTTCAGTCGTGACAAGATCCTAGCATCACATCATCAGTCTCCAAAGTCCCTCGGAGCGTGGCTGCCCACGTGGCGGGGTAATCAAAAACGGCCACACACGTAATGTTCTCATCCCTAGCTGATGCATTTGTACCATAGTCTTCAAGCACTTCGGCTGTTTGGAATGTCCCTGGAGTCTTTTAGCCAGGGTACGACAACAACAGCGTACCGAATCACTTGTCTCAACAGATATCAGAAATGCTATGATTCTCTTGTGAGCAAACACCACAGAGATTGCAATCTTTTGTCGCCGCAAACAGACACCAGCAATACTATAACTGTCTTAGCAAATAGACACCAGCAATACTATAACTGTCTTAGAAAACAGACATCAGCAATACTATAACTGTCCTAGCAAACAGACACCAGCATTACTATAACTGTCTCAGCAAACAGACACCAGCAATACTATAACTGTCCTAGCAAACAGACACCAGCAATACTATAACTGTCTTAGCAAACAGACACCAGCAATGCTATAACTGTCTTAGCAAACAGACACCAGCAATACTATAACTGTCTCAGCAAACAGACACCAGCAATGCCATAACTGTCTAAGCAAACAGACACCAGCAATGCTATAACTGCCCTAGCAAACAGACACCAGCAATACTATAACTGTCTTAGCAAACAGACACCAGCAATACTGTAACTGTCTTAGCAAACAGACACCAGCAATGCTATAACTGTCTCGGCAAACAGACACCAGCAATACTATAACTGTCTCAGCAAACAGACACCAGCAATACTATAACTGTCTCAGCAAACAGACACCAGCAATGCCATAACTGTCTTAGCAAACAGACACCAGCAATGCTATAACTGTCTCAGCAAACAGACACAAGCAATGCTATAACTGTGGATGGATCGAGGTAAAACTAATGCTGTTTGGTTGGGGACCCCCAAAACCCCGCAGGGTGCTGCAAACACAATTTAGGTTAGGAATGGAACCCGCAAAAGTCACGTGTGTAAGATTGTGTTTTAGCAATGACTTACAAAACTGCAGACACAAGACATTTGCTCAGTGTTTGAGCGAGAAGACAAATAAGTCCTTTGTTAGGTGACGATTTTAAAACTGCAGACACGAGGCATCTGCTCAGTGTTTGGGTGAGAAGACATTTAAGTATTTAAGGTAGGGTGGCGATTTTCAAACTGCAGACACCAGACAGTTGCTCAGTGTTTCGGTAAGAAGACACGTAGGTCCTTTAGGTTGGGTGGCGATTTTACAATCGTTTTTTTTTTTTTTTATCAAAACTTATTCACGTATGGCCCTTACTTCCTACCCCAGACACTGTCTTTCAGACTTCACGAAGATATTATCTTAAATTTGTGTGGAGTAACAAACCAGACAAAATGAACTGGGAAAACTGCTCATTAAAGTATCAAAAGTGGTAGTCTTGGACAACCTGAATTAACAAAATTTCCTTTTTCTTTAACACTAACTTGACTGCAAAAATCCAGACCACAGACAACAAACGGAAAACCGTCACAACATCTGACTTTCCGTTTCTTGACACTATAGACAACATCGACCATGAATTGTTTTTCCTGGACAGAGATATTAATTGCACACAAACATTTTCCCCATCAGGTTAGCAGTAAGAATTCTAGCGAACTCTTCGCAAAGCCAGTGATTCTTAATGATTATAGAGTACAGGTTGGGAGTATTTTGGTGAAAGCATAGATCAACGAAGGGATACATTGCTTTTTTCATTTTTTGGTTGACAGCAGCCACTCATTTCTTATCGAGGATTAAACAAGCACACGATGTAAATATGAACAATGTTACTATTTCTGGCTGTAATTCAGCAGTAATGAGCATCGAAACAAAAATCACCGTGAAGATAATAAATGTTTAAAATCAACATGTCCAAAAAGTTTTGGCGATTTTAAAAAGTCAAACCTATTTATGACATTTTAAGACAACGTATTCGATCATTTCATGCAAAAATCTGACATAAAAAAAAACGGCTCCAGTTAAGAATAATACACAGATCCTTGGAGAAATGTTGTACTGCAAAAAAACTGGTGTACTAACAGTGTCTTCTTTACCTTACTTAATAAAATAGATCACGTAGTTTTGTCACTGAAAAGGTAGCCGAGTTTTCAGCAATCCTTTGGATCACGACATAAAAGGTGTGTCTGATTCATTTGCCGATACTGAACTATCCTAAAACAGATTGACAAAAAATTTGCAAGTGGCTTTTTTTATCAGACTCAGCATGCCTATTCGGGCCAAAACAAAAAGGGGGGGGGGGGGTTCCCCCATCCAAATATTACCATAACCCAAATTAATACCAAAACTGAAGGTAATGCTCAAAAAATTCAGAAGATTTTATACCCAAAAGGCTCCAAATAAGATAGTATACAACATAATTAAAATTGAATTTCTGCGTTTTTACATTGTATTTTATCGTTATATAAACCCCAAACCCAAAATTTATACTGATCTCACAATCATGCAAACTGTAAGGCTTTAAAACCAAATTAATGCAGGCCATCCACGCCAACCCCAATGAGGGGAGAAAGGTTCGTTTTACGTCCACAGCAAAAGCTTCTAGGAAAATTTATTCTCGCGTAGTCTTGGACTAAATGAGTAGGGCTTCGTTTTATATCCCCCCCTCCCCCCCCCCCCCCCCCCCCCCTTTCTCTCTCTCCCCCTTCTCTTCTCCTCCCCCTCTCTCTCTTCCCCCTTTCTCTCCCCTCTCTGGCCCCAGTTTTTAAAAGGGGTTTTCACGAAATGTAAACTTAATTTTTAAATTGTCTAATGTCTATTCAAAAAAAGCTTTTTCCTATTTTTTTTTCTTCTTTCTTTTTAAGTGGGGTACCTTGAGTTAGGTATCGTAAAAATTTTTTTCAATTAAAAAAAAAAGTTTTCAGCAGCTATTTTTGATTTATTTACTACCCTCCCCGCCTATGAAAAAAGGAACTTTGCAGTATGAAATGATTGTTCGACTTTCCTTTAACCTAATCGAAGCGAATAATGAGCCAAAGGACACATCAATTTGTCAAATTTCATTGTTTAAACAAATTTTTAACACATCTGAAATACACGGGGGTGGGGGGGGCAGAGAGAAAAAGAGAGAGAAAAAGAAGAGAGAAGGAGAGAGAGGACTCAAGACCAAAGCTAAAAAACTTTATTACTCAAGGATAGAATTTAGGCATCCTATTCTTCCAATCTGCCTTGTTCAACAACATTCAACTAAAAAAACTGCACATTTTAATAATTAAAAAACAAAAAGAACATAGCAACATTAAAATAAAAATAAAAATTTTAAAAAAAAAATGTTTAAAAAAAAAAAATCCTTACAAAATTACACAAACAAATCAGGACTACGTGCGCGCCCATGCACCACATGCCCCCAAAAGCACGCACCACGCTACAACCCGCCCCACCACCACACACCACCCCCCCACCCACACATACAAACACTTTTCATCAGCAAATTTTAAGGGGCAAACAAAAATTTGGGGCTTGAACTATGATAAAAAAGGTTTAGATTTTTTGTTAAAGAAATTTTATTTTTGCTGTTTTTGAGGACGGCAGTGATTGACATGTTTTGGCGTGGGGGAAAGAGTTCCACACAGAGGGCCCAAAAATGCAAAATAGATTTGAACAAATCATGGGGGCCGGTAAAATGAAAATTTATTTGAATCATATCGGTTTTTGCCATTTGAAAACCCAAGTATGTTGGCGCCAGTTTGCATCTTTAAAAATATCGCCTTTTTAAAATCATTGGCCTGCAGGGGTGCTCATTATTTTGCGAATTTGCCCGGGGTTGATAGAAACTTGTCGGAAGAATCACTTAATTCCCGCTATGCATGAGTTGTCTTTTTTATGTGTTTTTCACGGCACCACCCCAACGTGGACGCATAGTTGAGTGAAAAGGAATGGGCTTCAAAAAAAAATTTCCGGATGGTTTTCAACAAAATACTAGTTTATTGGCAAAAAAAAAATTGCGAGCCAACTTTCAAACATATTTATAATAGTTTTGCCTTTTAAAATTACATAAATAATCACCCAAAACACGGTTTGGGAAACCTCTCGATCAAGTTTCCTCATTTTTAGGCTAAACAAAGACTGTCGTTATTTTCTGCTCGATGCAGACCTACATTTTTTTTGTGCGAAAAGGACCATTCGTTTCGGTTGAAAAATTTCTAAACTCATTTATACTTTGTTGAAACGATTTTTGTAAAAAATATGTTGATCACTACAGAAAAAAGAACTGTCGTAGCGAACAGATCACAGATGACTATTGTGAGATATTCATCGTAGGTATTTAAAAAAATCAGAAGAGAAAGGTCCAAGGACAACCCCGGGGAAAACGCCCACAGCCACTACCTTCAGGGGAATAATACCGTTTAAGTAAACACCTGGCCTTTTTAAAGATATATGAAAAAAGGGTGATACCCCGGTTTTTTGAACATTGCAGCATTTTGTTTAAAAATTGTTTGGTCTACAAGACAAACTTTCTTAAAATCGGGGGAAAAACATTTCCCATGATTTTCTTTCTGTTGGGTGATAGCCAGTATCACAGAGGCTTTAAAACTTGTGGCATGATGATTTCGAAAAAAGCCTGCTGAAAGGGTGGAACATTTTGGGAATGTCCTTATTTTTATTTGGGGTTTTTGGAATTACTCAAAGGTTCGAAGAAGGGATAAAAGAGATATTGGTCAAAATTGTTTAAACATGAATCTCTTTTTTTGGGGTAAGGAATGATTTTTCTGCCTTTAACCACATGGGAAAAACTTTTTGATCAATACACAAATTATAAAAATACGTAAGGGGACACAATGAAAATAAGCAATTTGAGTTAAAGCTTTTGTTTCTGACCCATGCTTTTTTATTTTAAGTTTTGAAATTAAAGGGAAACCCAAATTATTTAAAAAACGGGGGGGCAAATAATCCTAGTATTCAAACGTTCTTGGCAAAAAAATTGGGGAAAAAGCTGGAGTCCATACGATTTAAAAAATTCACGGCACTGGGTTTTTTGATTCCTTCTGAAGGGAAAAAAATTTTTAAAGTGTTTTGCAGACCCCATAGTCCAGTATTATCGATTCTTTCTCGATTGTCAGTTTTTTTCTTAACCACGCCATAATGAGCTGATCCCCGTTTGCGTTATCATTTCCTAAAATGCCAATTTTGATTTTCTAAATAGACTGATCCTTTTTTCTCTGCTTTTATATCACACTTTTTTTTTTGGGGTTTAAGTGCATCCTTTTGCCATTTTTTATAATAATGTCTTTTTTTTTAGCCCTGGGAAAACTCTGTTTTTTTACCCCTTTTTTTTCAAAATGGGGGGTTTTTTCAACGATTAAGGGAAAAATATTTTACCATATTTCCTTCATTTTGGGTCTGGTAATTGATACCAAAAGGAGCTAACTTAATTTGAGGAAAAATTTATCCTTACTGAAATTTTTTTAAGCACGATATTTAATGGTTGTGTGGCCCTTTTTCTGTTGCTTTTGGGAAATTTACAAACCAAGTACACAAATGACATGGGTTTCCCGTCTTTGTTGCCCACGTTTTATTGTACCCTGGCTTTGTTTTCGTGTAAAAATGATCCCGCAATGTAGAAAATGTCTTTCGATTTCTAGTTTTTTGAATAAGTGTCAAAACCAAAAGTGTGGTTCGATCCCAGGGTCCGTTTTAAAAAAAGATCAATGTTTTAAAACACCGAAAGATATATTTGGGTACTCTTTATACATCATCCTCATTTACAAAGTTTCTACCCAAAAAAAGGCAGCGGTTTTGTACCATATCCCCAAAAAAAGGGGCGATTGGGGGGGGGTTTTACGCACCAATACATTTAAAATTTCAGGTCAAGTCACGCCGCCTTTTTGTACAGTACGATGCTTTGTAAATATATTCCCAAATCCTGTTTTACCAAGGTTGCATCCGTCGGACAAATTATAGTTAGTTTTGGGAAAAATTGTTCAGTGAAACGGGGTCAAGGGGATTTTCCCAAGACCAAGCAGATGAATAGAAGGGGGGTTCGTTTTTTAAAAAAAACAACTTTCAGAATCTTATTTGGGAGATATAAAAAATTTAGGGGGCAAATGCGTAAACCATATTTATAATTCATTCAAGTCCCTTTATTAAAATTTTAAGCAAAGTCCCAGAATAAAACAAAAAAGAAATGTTCAACAACAAAAAATAAAGACAGAATTATAAAATATCCAAAAAAAAAACAAAAACCAGAAAGCAGGGCAAAGAAGCACCCCAAAGGGCAATTTAAGTATGTACTGATGTGATGATTTTAGGGGACACATTTTGCACGTTAACTGTCGTTAAAATTTGTATATCAAGGGAAAACCATAAAAAGCACATAAAAAAGAGGGGAAAGGGGGTGGTTTAACCCGAACAACTTGGGGAAAAAGAACGAAAGAAAGACAAAAAAAATCCCAGAAAGGGCCTAAGCCCTCGGGCAAAAGTAACTTACAGAAACACTTTTTTGAAATGAAAAATACACACAAAGGGAAAACTTCAAAAAAATTCGATGAAGGGTAAAAAGAGAGATAAAGAAAAAAAAAATAAATGAAACTTAAGACAAAGCAAAGAACCAACAACCCAAAAAAAACAATAGGGAAAAAAAAAAAAAAAAAAAAACCACTCGCATACAAATACACAAGTCCGTATCGTTCACTTGTAACTGCGGTTGGGAAGCACAAAATTGCCCCTGCGTAAATAGTATTATTGCAAAGTCTCCTGCCAGAGGGGTTTGTTCATTCTTTTTTTAAAGGATTTTTTTTCTCTTTTTTTTTACTTAAAACAAACACAAAATTTCCTATAGTACCACACAACAGAACAACTTCAATCAAAATATAATGAAATAAAAAAAACAAAAGTTAAATTAAAACAATTGTGCAACCATTACAAAAAAAGTAAACAATTTCAAAAGGAAAAAAAAAAAATGATATGGTCTATGATGAAACTGGAGTCTCTCAATACGCACGCTCACACCCCTTGTCCACATTTGTTCTGTCTTTTTTAACCACTGAGTGGCGCACTTCGATGTCGACGCACCAGTTTTTGTTTCTCTTTCAACAATCCCCAAAGTCAGCACTTTTTCTTTCTTTTTAAAACCCCTAGTGAGAGAAGAGAGGAGAAGAGGAGAGAGAGGGGTTAAAAGGGGCAACAGAAAATAAAAAGATAAAGTGAAAGGGAAGGGGGGGAGGGGGGGGGGGGGACAGACAGACAACTTACAGAAAAGGGGGAAGAGAGAGAGAAGAGAGAGACAACAGACGACAGATAGACAGACAGAACAAAATAGACCATAAGACGACATCGACAGACAAGGGAAATGAAACGGGCACTACTTTTCCGTTGCGATTACGCAACGTTTTTTCCTTTTTTTACCTGGGGGGGGGGGGGGGGGGGGGGGGGGGGGGGGGGGGGGGGGGTTTGGGGGGGGGGGGGGGGGGGGGGGGGGGGGTGGGGGGTGGGGGGGGGGGGGGGGGGGGGGGGGGGGGGGGGGTTTTGGGGGGGGGGGGGGGGGGGGGGGGGGGGGTTTTGGGGGGGGGGGGGGGGGGGGGTTGGGGGGGGGGGGGGGGGGGGGGGGGGGGGGGGGGGGGGGGGGGGGGGAAAACCCCAGGGGCCCCCTTTCCTATTGGGCAATTCCTCAACCAAAAATTGCCTCCCTTCCCCTTTTAAAGTTTTAAATTGTCCCCAAAAGAACAGGGAAAAAAAAAAAACCCTTTTTTTTTTTTTTTCCCGAAGAGAGAAGAGAGACAGACAGACAGAATAGACAGACGAGACAGATAGATAGACACATATAGACAGACATAGACAGACAAGGAAATGAACACGGTCACTACTTTCGTTGCGATTACTGCAAGCGTTTGCCGTTTCTACCTGGGGGGGGGGGGGGGGGGGGGGGGCGGGATAGCTCAGTGGTAGAGCGCCGGACTCGAAATCTTGGTGATCCTGGGATTGCGGGTTCGAATCTCCGCCGGGCCGTTTCGGTACAGGGGGATTTTTCCGTCGGAGTTAACATTGGTTCTGACTCCATTTCCCATACAGTCCTTCGAATGAGACTAT
>CM031623.1:53282167-53287830 GCA_018398815.1 Conus ventricosus | reverse complement strand
AGAGGGGGAAAAGTTGGAGAGAAAGAGTCAGTGCAGAAGGAAGGACTGAGGAGAGATGTGGAGAGAGAGAGAGAGTGCTAATTAATGAAGAAGAAAAAGAAAGAAAAGAAAAAAGAAAAGAAAAGCAACCATGTCCATTGATAAGAGCAGACTAGAGAGAGAGAGAGAGAGTGCAATGCGTTAATGCAGGAAGAAAGAAAGGAGAACAGATCGATGTTGATAGTCACTGTTCTATCCTAACCGGGGTTCGACCCATACCTGGCAGCGTCACTTCGCCAAGCAGAACCACAGACCAACGCCAACAGTCTCACCTGACCAGGCGCCATCAGACCAACACCAGTGCCGGCAGTTGTGTCGTGTTGTGAAAGTGACAGTGAAAAGAAAAGAAAAGAAAAAAAAAAGACAGTGTTTTCGTGAATAGTTAAGATCACCTGGCCAGGTAAAGTAGAAATCTGTTTATACCGGGTTAGTTAATGATGTTTTAGATAAATGATTTTGTGAAGTTCAGGAAGGAGAGAATGTTTTATTTCATTTGATTCCATATGCATTGATGTTTCGTTCTATGATCATGTGTAGTAAAGTTATAGACTTTACTAGTGGTTTGATGTGACGAATGCATGATATATGAATGAGATTGTAAGCAAGCTGTGAGTGTGTTTGGGCTGTGCGCTAGTCCTTCCTCCACTGACATCACCCGAGGTTGACAATTTATTGGCGAGCTTGCCAGGATATTCGGGCCCCAAATTATTATAATTGTTCAACTTCTCAGAGAGAAGCTGGGTGGGATTCAGTATTGTAATCCTAAGACAAGGGGTTGTCTTACTGTATGTTCCCAAGATAGTTAAATACTAGGCTTGGCATTGCTTCCAAGATAGTTAATACTAGGCTTGGCTTTTCAGCCCCAGAGTACTCATTCGCACAGATTGCCTATAATTCGCTCTCATAGTTGGGTCAGGCGCTGGGCGTCTTATAAAAACTAATTACGTTGTCCCAAGCTAATATCATCATTCATAGGATTGTGCTATTACGTCACTCGTGTCGGCAACCATCAGTTTGGCTGTCGTAGTTATAAAATCTTGTTCAAAAAAAAAAGGAAGAGAGATATAATGGCGGAAAAAAAGAAACCCCTATTGAACAACTTGTGAGCGTCGCTCGTGATTTAGGTTATTCGGGAGAAGAGTTGCGAGCATTTGTTGAAAACCAGCAAAGAGGGAAAAGGGGATGAACGCGCGGAAAGACGACGTGTCGCGGGAGAAATAGCAGAGCAGGAAACAGAAAGAATGAAGCAGGAAACAGAAAGAATAAGGGGAGCGCAGGAAACAGAAAGAATAAGGGAAGCGCAGGAAACAGAAAGAATGAAGCAGGAAACAGAAAGATTAAAGGTTCAATTAGAGTTAGAGAAAGTAAGGATACAAAGGGAGACCACCGAGGATGGAGTTCGCTTTCCAGTGACTCTGTGCGCAGCTATGCCCCCCGACCCAAGTTGCCAAAATTCTCTGAAGGAACCGATTCGATTGATGCATACATCAGTCGTTTCGAAACGTTTGCGACCAGTCAGGGTTGGCCTTCAGAAGAGTGGGCAGTCATTTTGTCTGCGTTATTGACGGGTAAGGCATTACAGATTTTCACTGCATTGCCAGCAGAACAACATCTGATTTGGGCGCTGTGAAGGAATCATTGATGAAAGGATTTGACCTCACAGAGGAGGGTTCGGGAAGAAATTTCGTTCAGCTAAATTACAAGCAGGTGAGACGTACACTCAGTTTGGTGCACGTTTGGATCACTATTTTGAGAAGTGGTTAGAGTTGAGCGGTCGAAGAAGGAGTTCGCTGAATTGAAAGAGCTAGTTATGAAGGAACAGATTTTGTCAGGTTGCGGCCCTGATTAACTATACATTTGAAAGAGAGACAGCCAGAGACAGCAGGGGAGTTGTTGAAGTTCGCAGAGGTGTATAGAGAGGCACGTTTGGGCACTAAGGTGCAGGAGAAACAGGTGCTGGGCACAGGTGAGAAGAGTGCAAGGAGACTAGGAGAGTTTTCTGCAAAGTCTGCAAACCCAGTGGTGGGGCAGAAGGAAGGGCAAAGGACATTAGGTGTTTCATTTGTCACAAGAAGGGACATGTGGCGAGGGATTGTCGCATGAGGTTCCAGAAGGCAGCAGCCTTGCAAGAGGTGGATAAGGGTCGCCAGGGGAGACGACCTGCAGTGGAACCAAAAGGGATTCAGTCTGAAGAGGGTGGAGTGCAGCCTATGGCTAGCACTGGACAGCAGTCAGTGTCAGGGATCGAGGGCACTAGGCTGAGCGGTTCGTTACCAGTGGAAGAAGGGTGGATTGGCCAGCAGAGGGTGAAAGTGTTACGAGACACTGGTTGTTCATGCGGGGTAGTACGAACAACGCTGGTCGATAAAGGGGATTTGACAGGGCAAATCCAGACCTGTACTCTAATCGATGGCACTGTGAGGGAGTTTCCAGTTGCTAAGATAGAAGTACGTACCCTTACTTCTCAGGCGAGTTGTCTGCGTTGGTGATGGAGAAACCCCTTCATGACTTGATCATTGGAAATATTCCAGGGGCAAGGGTCCAGGGATCCCGAGTTGTTGACTGCTACAGGGGCAGCAGTTCAGACACGGAGCAAGAAGGAGGAAAAGGTTGTTAAACCGTTAGTTGTTCCAGGAAGGAAGGTCGGGCATAGACGTGTCGCCTGATGAGTTTAGGGCTGCACAGGAACAAGACCCTTCGCTCGTGAAGTCTTGGGAGTTGGCAAGAGGTGGAGAGAAACAGGAGGTTAGAGGAGGTGAGACAGAATTTCTTGTGAAAGGCGGGCTGTTGTACCGAGTGTTCACCAAGGGAAGACAGGTAAGGTGACCACTCAGTTAGAGGTACCGGCAGGTTATCGTGACACTGTCATGTCAGTGGGTCACGAGTCGCTCATGGCGGGTCATCTCGGCACCAGCAAAACGCTGACCGAATCTTTGATGACTTTCATTGGCCAGGAGCAATGGCAGACATCAAGCGTTTCTGTATGTCATGTGACGTGTGTCAAAGGTCAGCCACAAGAGGGGTGAAGAGGAAGGCACCTCTTAAACATCCCCCTTTAATTGACACACCATTCAGGAGAGTGGCTGTTGATCTGATTGGCCCAATCTCGCCCTGTTCCAAAGGTGGGCACAGGTATGAGAACACGTAAGGTTGAAAAGGAAAGTTTGCAGGAGGCTAGGGTCGTTCAGAAGAAGCAATATGACGGGAAGGTGAGAAGCAATCCCTCAAGGCGGGAGATCAAGTCCTGGTACTGCTTCCCACGGGTCACAACAAGCTGCTGATGCATTGGAAAGGACCATTCACCATCACTGAAAAGGTCGATCGGGATTACCGAATTGATGTGAATGGGAAACCAAAACTTTTCCATGCGAATTTTCTCCGCAAATATATTCAGCGTGAGACTCAGCACATAGGCGCAGCAGCAATCATTGATGAGGTGAAAGAGACCCAGAAGAAGAAGGGAGATTTTGTTGCCTAAGTTTCCAGAAGAGTCATACAGGGATGTGTCACTGTATGAAGGGCTAGACAGTAGGATTCCTAGGTTTTGTTGTCGGAGGTGACACAAAGCCGGGAAGAGGAAAGGTGGAGAAGATGATGAATTCAGAGAGACCAAGACCAAAAAAAGAAGTCAGGAGTCTGCTAGGTTTTATTGGGTTCTATAGGGAGTTTGTCCCAAATTTTGCTGCAATCACGAGTCCTCTCAGTGATTTGGTCAAGGCAGGGAAACCGGCAGTGGTCGAATGGTCAGACGCTGCAGAGCAAGCACTGCAGACGGTGTTGGAAAGACTAGGTTCCCGTCCCATCTTGAAGCTACCAGATATGTCCAACCATTTTTGTTGCGGACAGATGCATCAGGTGGTGGGATAGGTGCAGTATTGCTGCAGGAGCATGAAGAGGTCGAGTTTCCTGTGAGATATGCTAGCAGGAAGTTGACAAAGTGTGAAGAAGGGTACGCGACGGTGGAGAAGGAGTGTTTAGCGGTCGTGTGGGCCCTGCAGAAATTCCACAAATACTTGTATGGGAAAGAGTTCGTGATCGAGACGGATCATCAACCACTCAAATTCCTGCAGGAGGCGCAGTTGAAAAACAGCAGAGTTCTGCGTTGGGCAATGGCACTGCAGCCCTACAGGTACCGAGTGCAGTACATTCCCGGTCGACAGAATGTCGGAGCTGACTATTTAAGCCCTGTAGTCTAGCAAGCTGCAACTCAGAGGAAGTCAGTCATATCCGGGGTGCTTTGTTGATAATATGTGTGATGACAGTTATGTTGATTGGATATGGGTCCATTCCCAGTTGGCTATGGTTCATATTATTTTTGTGTGAGACTTGTTCATATTTTCTTTGTGAGACTTGTTCATGTGAATGTATTATGCTTGGAGCATACAGTCGCTTGTGTAGTGATGCATATTTGCAATAAGTGAGGATGGAGATTCCTCAGTGAAGTGTCATGGTCGTGATCATATTATATTGTGCTTTTCATAAGAATTGTGAAGAGAAGATATGGCAAATCCGCAGGTAGGGGAATGGCATAAGTGCGCACAGAGGTCGTTATAAAATGAGTTGAAATAACGCAAGAGCGCACGTCAATGATAACTCATTGGAGTGGTATTCACTAATGATATATTTTATAATTTATAAACCGTTGGTTGTAAAGTATTTTTTTCAAACTTTGCACGTGTAGCTGTGTGTCAGCAAATTCGGTTGTTGTCCTTTTTTGTACCGTTGTTTTGAGACAATGCGGAGCATGGTCTTTTGCAAGGGGGAAATTGTCACGGACAAAAAAAGAAACAACCCAACTTGGGGAGTCGCCAGCCAATTTGTCTGGACATAAGTCCAAACGCAGACATCTTGGCGCCACGTAGACCGGGCCCATGGTTCGGATCCGGCCAATTAAGCTTAGTGGAGAGGCCTCACAGGACGGTACGATCCACCCAGACTGACTAAGCCGTTTTTTACCGACGCCTCGATGTCTAGCGAGACGAGTCGTAGCGCCGGGCTCAGACTCATCTGGCCACTTTGTGGAACCAGCGTCATTGTTACTCAGACGTCGTGGCGCCTACCCAGACTCAGCTTAGCCACTTTAGATTGACCAGTGTCCACTGACTTAAGTCACACTGGGCTAGTTAATAGGAAAGGGGGAAGGTAGTGTGTGGTGGGGGTGAAATCTAGCTAATCAATTAAATGACCAATTGACCACACAGAGAATAAGGTGTGTAGGCGTGACTGTCATGATTTGAACATCCAATGGAATTAGAGGGGGATAACTTCGGGTGTCAGGGCGGTAAAAATACTGACCAATGGTACTCGCCCTTTTCGGACAGATCGGAACGAATAAGAAAGATGTGAGAGGGAGAGAACGGCAGAACGAGGGGGGAAAAAGAACAGAGAAACAGAGAGAGGGAGAGGTTCTAGGTCTGCTTGAGAGAAAAGCAGAGAGATGAGGGGAGGAGAGAAGGGGAAACCCAAATTGAGAGATTAGCATGAGATAGTCTGCAGAGGAAGGACTGAGGAGAGATGTGGAGAGAGAGAGAGAGTTGCTAATTAATGAAGAAGAAAAGAAAGAAAGAAAAAAGAAAAGAAAAGCAACCATGTCCATTTGATAAGAGCAGACTAGAAGAGAGAGA
>CM031623.1:53274667-53277167 GCA_018398815.1 Conus ventricosus | reverse complement strand
TTCACAAGAAAATGTAGCTTGTTTTGCTCTTTTATGATTTTCTTTTGCTTCTTAGATGGCACCTTTGGTTGGTTTTTTGAAAACTCAACAAACATACTACGGTATTGCACACCAACCTTTTCTGGGATTGCATTCTTCTTAAAACTGAAAAGGCAGAGGAGTCAAATTACCACTTTCCGCGGTCACTGAGGAGAAACCACCAAGTTTCGAAATATCGGTATATGACCAGGAGTTATATGTTAGTGAGTTTCCCTCCCTATTGGAGGATGTCTCTCCCCCTTGGAGAATGTAAGCTTGCTGAAGGCTCATTTTGAGAAGCGTTTATTTTATTTTTCCCCATTCACCCACTCAAGCACATGCTGTTAGTTAGGCAGAATCATCTACCACTGCAGATATGAATGCGTATTTCCCCCTATTTCTTCAATCTAAGACATAAGAGCAAGCTTTGTTTATAATTCAATATATATATATATATATATATATATATATATATATATATTCCCTTTAATCTATACAGCCACTGCGGCGGCCATGAGTTCGAATTTGTTGTTTGGTAACAGAACACAAAAAGATAGGGCGAGTAGAACTTGTAACGACTTCAACGTTTGAAGTATTGGCGATGAGTTTCACGTCATTCTAGAATCTGTTATAATTATTATGGTGTGTAGAAATAAATGGATACCCAGAAAAAAAAAGATTACTCGTCTTTTCATTCAATCTGTCATTCATAACACTTATTTCAGACTGTTATAAAACTAAAAGATAATATCACCACACTTACCCATGGAATGTAAACCTTGGGAAGTATATTTAAACCTCTTTTATTTGAAGATGTTTAGTGTATCTAATTTCGAACACGCACGCACGCACTGTTGGCATGGTACAGGAGTTTTTCAACTTGTAATTGAGAAACCTTTTTTGTTCTTCTTTTTTTGCAGTTTTCGCATTCTGGTAGTACATGTAGTCCGTTGTGTGGCAGCATAAATGATGACGTTCAGTTTTAGTTGATATTTTCGTTTGCTTGCTCTCTGATGGATTTCGATGTTCGTCGTGAATTTGTGCGATAGGAATCTGTCCAGTTTGCTACTATCGCAGCCAGCCACACTTGAAATGAATAACATTATTCAATCTTGACGGTCAGTCTCGTACTGGCACTGTGCAGTTTTTCAACTTGTAATCGAGTAACCTTTTTTTGTTGCTGTTGCAAATTTCGCATCCTGGTAGTACTTGTAAACATTCAACAACAACAAAAAACATACAAATGAACAACAACAACAACAACACAGTCGGTCAATATAAGATCCAGATGATGGACGACTGATGAAGGCACTCTTCCCCCAAATAGCATATTCCCGCAGAAATCGGGATTACATACCAACAGATTAGTGAATGGTGCGTGTGTACATGTGTGCGTGCGTGCGTGCGTGCGTGCATGCGTGTGCGTGTGCGTGTGCGTGTGTGTGTGTGTGTGTGTGTGTGTGTGCGTGCGTGCGTGCGTGCGTGCGTGTGTGTGTGTGTGCGTGCGTGCGTGCGTGCGTGCGTGTACGTAAACGGAAGCCTGTGTGTGTGTGTGTGTGTGTGTGTGTGTGTGTGTGTGTGTGTGTGTGTGTGTGTGTGTGTGTGTGTAAAGGCGAGGTGGGGGGGGGGGGGGGGGCGGGAGAGGGATGCGCGCGCATTTGTGTACGAGGGGAAAACGAGGGCACGAACACGGCGAAAGCGGTCAGTCAGGTGTGGAGAATTGATGGACCAGCTGGCCGATCCATGACCTACTCATTGGCCTAACGCACTGGTCAGTGCTTCCGGCCTCACCTCCTGCCAAAATCGTGATAATTACATTCAGCTTCAACGGCCACATGCTGCAGAGGTCACTCTAGATTCGGGGGGGGGGGGGGGGGGGGGGTAGGAGGGGGGCCCATGGAGAAGGGTGGAAGGTCATAATCACAGCAGAACGGGAGGGTAGGAGGGTGATGGGGCAGCAAGGAAGGGGGAGGAGAATGGGACTATCTGTACTTACACCAACACAGCGCAACGAATTCGGAGGGGCACGGAATATGGCCTCTTTTTTTTTTTTTTAATGTTAAGCGCTCTGCGAGAATCGAACGTTCAGCACGTCAGTGCGAGCTGTTCCACTGAGCTAAGTAGTTACCCTGCTTGTGAACGTGCTGTTTGATCAGCAGCCAGTGGTTAGTGTCACGTGTTTGTAGTCGAAATATTGTAGGTTCAAGCCTTTGTGAGAGACGCCATGCCATTAGCTGGATGTCTTAATCCTGGCTGCATCATTAACACGTTGAACTGTGACCCTGACGTATTGATACGTGCCCAAAATTCCTGTTCTATGTCCTTGAAATGGAGAACTGAGAACTTAACAGCATAAGATGCATTCAATTGTCTTAATTTAACCTTTACCGTACTTCCTGGGTCTTCCATGACCCAGTGACTCAATGAAAACATCATATCTTATAAATGGATAGAGCTATGCTCATAAAATCTTAGGAGTTTA
>CM031623.1:53262167-53267167 GCA_018398815.1 Conus ventricosus | reverse complement strand
CATGGTATTGATCTTATATCACGTAGCATTACTGATCTCCAAGTTTTCAGTTTCAGCTTCATCAAGGAGGCGTCACTGCGTGCGAACTAGTCCATATACGCTACACCACATCCGCTAAGATTTGAGACCACACTACACATGATTTGAAGCTGATGGGTAAATGAATTAACAACTAAGATGAGACAATTGAAGAAGAGGGTCTCGTGGCTATGACTTAGCAGGTGTCTGACCTACGCATTAGCCCAATGCGCTGGTCAGACCTTGAGTGCCTGCCTACCATTGGTTGTCTCTTTTCTTTCTGATCTCTAAACACAGCTGAAGATTCTGTACAATACTGCTAAAGCGTAGTCAATCCAACTTGATCGTGAACTGTCATAGATCAAATACTATGATCTTCAGAAATGATGGGTGTCTTAATGAACATGAAAATTAGCCACTCAAAAAACATACTCCAGTTATTGTTTGTGTGTATGTGTAATTATCACGCATTATTTCATGGCTCTACATCTATTTCAAGCTTCTGAGAACGTGCTGGGAAAGATGTTGTAGCTGTAACAATGTCACAATAGCTCAGTTGGTAGAGCGCCGCACTCGTAATCCAAGGGTTGCGGGTTCGAAACTCCGCCGGGCCGTTTCGATGCAGGGGGATTTTTCCCTCGGACTTAACATTGGTTCTGACTCCATTCCCCATATTGTCCTTCGAATGGGACTATAAACCGAGGTTCCGTGTGTGAACGCACGCACAACATCTTGCACACACGTCAAATCCCATCACCAACTTTCGGAAGACAAGGCCAGTTTGGCAGTTGGTATCGATGACACGTTACACATAACATGCACCTTCCCCGAAGTTGGAGTATGGCTGTCTTAATGGCGGGATAAAAAACGGTCATACACACAAAACTCCGCTCCCTTTGTTGGGCAGATGGGATTAATCCTTACCTATCTATACAGGGAGTGTCCACAGGAGTATCAGCCTGCGTACGCAGAAGAAGACGACTTATGTAAAACATCAAGCTCAACTATCTAAACTGTTGGCAGTCAAATACAACCCGTTGCGTGGGTACACACACACACACACACACACACACACGTGATCAAGATGGCGACATCAGAACAGTAACTGTTAGCTGCTCTGCTGAATCTTTGCAACTCTACAACTAACATGAGGAGATCCCGGAGAACAAAGATTTCGTGTAGTCACGCGTCAAACCCGAAATCAGAAAATGCATGCAGGTGCCAAAAAAAAAAAACTTCAACAACTCTGAATATGGGAAGTGAAGATTCGGAGCGACCAACCCAAACCAAGGCCTGCCAAACCACAGGCAACCCAGAGGAGCGGTCTGAGAACATCTGCTCCACTCATGCACTGCTGATTTGATAAATGAGGTTGGTGATTTAAAAACGCATGTAACAAATATGTTCGATCGAATTTCCGTGCTCGAAAAAACAATAGCAAATCAAAACGAGTTGATCCGAAAATTGAACACTCCTGAACCACCTAACAATCCAAAAGCTACTGCTTCGAGTTGGAGTCTCTCAAATGTATGCCTACATTTGCAGAGATGGTGGCATCGGTTCCATCAGAAAAAGATGCTGATAGGCCTAAAGAAAAACAAAACAAAAGCGCAAAAGATAAAGAAAAAATGAGAAATCGAACTACTCCGACCACTACGACAGAAATTTCCTCCAAAAATGACGCAAAGAAGAAGAAGAAGAATGACGTCACAAATTCGAATTCTGGAAGGAAGGGTGTAAAAAAAGAAAACAAGCAGGACTTGCCAAATGTTCTTCTGCTACATGACTCTGTACTGAAAAGAGTGGATGGGGAAAGACTGGGAGCCTCATATGGTTTTCAATCAACATCTATGAAAACTTTTACGACCAAAGAAATCCTACCGTCCCTGAAAACATCAACGTCCACAGACAAACACCCAGAAGTAATCGTAATCCATTGCGGCATAAACGAAATAAAAAAAACACAATGATGCTACCAAGACAAGCAAAACCTTCACTGAAACAATCAAGGAGATCTCAAAAGAAAACCCCCATCAAAGATCGTTGTGAGCAAAATCGCCCCTGTTAAACACGAAGAGTTGGAGATGAAACGCAACCTGTTCAATGCGACCACCACGGCAGACCTATTTGACACCCCAAACGTGAGCTTCGTCAGTCACGACACTCTTCGGGCAAACACTGGAACCCAGCGTGATGGCATTCATCTGACATGGACGGGAACCAGCGTCGTTGCCCGTAACATCGGCAGACACCTCAACAGAATGTTATGGTCTAAACCCAAAGAGGCCCCTGAAACAAACACCCGCACGGTATCCATCATGGGAAGATTCCTTTCACTACAAACCTAGGGAACTCGGCCGCCCCTTCCATGGACCCTGGTGGAACTATTTTGACGTGCTAACACAGTGGGAATAAATACTTTTAAACAGTCTAAGATGCTGAAGACATTTATTCTAGCACAATGATTTGTAGAGTTGTTATTTATTCAGCATCAGAAATGTTTTGATCGTTGGAGATTGACATTCAATTTTTTGTGCCATTTTTCACAATCCCTGGAATATTTTCCCCCTTTTTTTTCCCCTATCTATCCTTGTAGAAATTTGTTGTGTATTTAGTTTTGTTACTTTCTTTTCTTTTTTTTTTAAATTCTGGTAATATAGTATTCAATTATAAAGAACATGACAAGACCAAAAAATGTAAACATACTGCAATGGAATTGCAGATCAATATTAACAAATATTCTGGAGCTGATTCAACATCTCTCAGATCATACCTACCAAGCATTAGTATTACAATCTCTTAATGTACATGAACAAAAGCTTCCAAAAATCCAAAACTTTTACTACCCACCAATACACCAAAACAACGATGAAACGGGAAGGGTTGGTACCGCATTGTACATTCGACAAAATGTAGAATACCTCGAAATAGATACACCTTTTCAAAAGACATTTAAAAACATAAATGCTTGTGCAGTAAAAGCAAAATTCCATGGATCATTGATACTTAACATATTGTCGGTTTATTTGCCAAAAGGTCCTGACAATCAAAACACAGAGTGGATTCGTACTTTACAAGACCAAAACGATAAGTGGCTAATTGCAGGTGATTTCAATTCACACGCCCCCCTTTTGGGATAATGAGTGCAAAATCATAACGCATAACAGATTCCTTGAAAATGTAGTAGACTCTTCACTCTGTATACTGAATGATGGTAGTGTGACTCGAATCCCGGATATTTCATATCATCGGGCTTCAGCAATAGACCTAACTCTCATGTCGGATGCTATCGCTCCAAGTTGTGAATGGGACACACTTAAAGACTCACTAGGCAGTGATCATTTACCAATAGTTATTTCCATCAAAGTAAAACAAACTAGTTCTGATCTCACAAAAGATCAAATCCCAAAATTTAACTACAACAAAGCTGATTGGGATAGATTTGAAAACATGTTTTCTATTTGCAATTGCGAGGACATGATGGTTGATGATGTTGATACAAGCTACATGAAATTTGTTGATACTGTTTTGCGTGCAGCTGAGCTTTCAATCCCTAAATGTAATCCTGATAAAACAAGAAAATATACAGGAAATGTTTGGTGGAATGTTTCCTGTGAAGAAGCAAGAGAACAAAAAAAAATGGAGGCTTATAAAATGTATCTAAAAAGTAAAACGGACCCAGAAAAGATTGCTGAAAAAAAAAAACAAAGCAAAAAATCATAGTAATAGAGTGAATGAAAAGGCAAAGGAAGAATACTGGTCAAATTTCTGTGAAAATGAGGTTCAAAATCACAAAGATCTTCAGAAAACTTGGAAAAAAAAAAAAAAGAAATGAAAAATGGAGTAAGTCTTCCTGGGTACCCCTTAAAATTGGAAAATAACGAATTTCCTTCCAATTTTGAAAAGGCTGAAGCATTTGCAGATGCATTTAAAAAAAATAGTAACTTCGAAGGCCTCTCAGAAGAACAAAAAGAGCTTAGAGAAAAATGGACGAAACGAAGACAATGAAAAAAGTCCCAATAACAATCACTATACAATGCTCCCATTACTTTTCAGGAAACAAAAGATGCAATTTCAAACCTTGGATCAAAGAAAAAATCAGTGGGACCAGATGCAATTTCCAATGAAATGATAAAGCATTTACCAGTTAATATAAAACTTTTTCTAAGTTCATTTTTTTTCAAAAATGTTGGTTTGAAGGGATTCAGCCTTCTTTATGGAGACAATCAACTGTTACCCTATTCCCAAGGAGGGGAAAGTCAAAATCAGATGAAAATAATTACAGGCCTGTCGCTCTTACATCACATGTGGGAAAACTTATGGAAAGAATAATTCTAAAAAGGCTTGAACATTTCTGTGTAAACATTGATATAATACCAATACAACAGGCGGGTTTTAGAAAAGGTAAATCATCAGTTGATCATTTAGTAAAAATTACCACACAGATTAAACATCAGTTTTCACGTAGAAAAAACGTACTTGCCACTTTTTTTTGACATTAGAAAGGCATATGACCAAGTTTGGCATTCAAAACTTCTAAACAAACTAAGAACAATAGGCATTTCAGGTTGTATGTATAATTATATAAAGGCATTTTTAAGTGAAAGAACAATACAAACTAAGGTTGGTAATGCCTACTCTAATCAAAGACGTACACAGATGGGAATCCACAGGGAGGTGTAATAGCCCCAATCCTTTTCAACATTTTTGATGCATGATCTTCCAAAAGTGGTCTCAAACAATGTTGAGTTTGCACAATATGCGGATGATATTTGCATATGGATGAAAGTCACTCTAAAAAAGCTTACACCAATTAGATCAATTAACTATATTAAAAAGGTATATCAAAATGAACTAGACAAAATCAGCAAATACATGATTGAAAACGGACTAACCCTTTCATATGAAAAATCGCATATGGTTCTCTTCAACTACTAGGTATGATCCTAAACCTCTACCCTCTTTTTAAATAAATGGAATGC
>CM031623.1:53247167-53257167 GCA_018398815.1 Conus ventricosus | reverse complement strand
TCTAATTCCACTGCCCGTGCAATTCATCCTGCAGGTTCACGGGTGGCTGGTACCTTTCTCTCGAACTTGCTGTCTATCGGCCTCTCACCTGTCTTTTCACCTGCCGCACGTGCAAGATTCCTCTTGGCTTGAGGTATTCTCACTGTGACGTAGGGTGGCATGTTGGCCGCCATCGCTTAGGCAGGTTTCTCTTCACTCGAGCGGAAGATGTCTCTGGGAGCGCCTGCTCCGGTTCTGGTTCTTCACCACTTCGTCGAAGTACGGTCGGTACCTTCATTCCTACAGTCGGCCTGTAGAGGAGGGACATCATCTCTTTTCCGCATCTGCTCTGCTGTCCTCTCGACTGGACAGAGGGCAGAGAGTCGCTTGACCCATCACTTCTGGGTCACCCAGGGGTAGCTGGTAAGCATCAGTTTCGTGGTTTGTTTGGGTTTTTTTGTTAGCCGGCTAATTCTTCTCTTTTGCGCAATTTTCTTTTGTTTTCAAAATTATAAAAGAAATATTGTTTGAGACCGCTTTTCTGGTTAATTCAATCTTTAACCTGGCCATTCTAAATTATATCCAAAATTCTTTCTCCTTTATATGCATCTGGTGATGCGGTAGTCGGTGGGGATGGGAGAGAACCGGGTGATTCAGGGTTGGTACTTGCTTGGTCTCGCTCGTCCGCCCTGTCACAATTGCCGGTCTCTTATTCTTCGGCCACCGTCTGTTTGTGTGTGCAAGGGGAACGAGTTTTATGTTTGCGAGCGTGCGTACGCATGATTAGTCGTTTGGATGCGTGGTTGGAGAATTGTGTCGTTTTGAAATGTTGCTATAAAATGTGGTGATTGTGCCATTGAATTATTATTTTGCAAATGTGATGAGTTATAAAGCAATGGTTACTGTGTTATGTTCAGGTCTGTGTTGAGCTGATGCTGTTAGTTTAGTCAGCGAACCTCCCCTCGCCCATCATGCGAGGGGCTGTTAGGATTTGACAGCATATGCCAGACTGTACTGACTGCGGGGTTCCAGTACCCTTCTTTCTTCTTTCCTCCCAGTTCCGTTTTCCCTCCTCCCGGGGCTTCACCCGGAGCCTGCACTGGTTGGGGCCGTGCACTGGTTGGGGCCGCACACTGGTTGGGGCCGCGCGCTGGTGGAGAAGCACGTGGGATTTGCCGGACGGTCCTGATCCCTGTCCGGGACCTCCAGCGACAACACCTCGTCCCACGGGATGCGCTCCTCCACCGTCCTCGCACTTCAAACAGCCCATGTGACCGGGTGTGGTAGCTCTGTGGCGTGCGATTTGGGCGTATTGTTGTGTGTGTCAGTGGTGTCGGCATCGAAGGACACTCCGTTCAAGAACCGACCCGGTTTTGGGGCACCTGGTGCGTCAGGGTGCTCCCAGTGGACTTTGGAGAGGCAGGGGTGTGGGGGAACTACATGAGACACGGAAAGGGATGGGTGCTGGAAATGCATATTTATAATCATGGTTATGTTGTGTGTGCTGGAATGCCTTATTTATAATTATGGTCATGTTGTGTGTGTTGGAATGCTTAATTGTGTGTATGTCGTGTGTGTTGAAATGCTTGATTGTGATTGTGCATGTTGTGTGTGTTGGAATGCTTAATTGTGATTGTGTGTGTTGGTGTGTGAATAAATGGGGTGTTGTATTGTAATCTTTCTTGTGTGGTCTCTTGCGAGGCGTGTGAGGTCAGTCACTCCCTTCACTCCCATCTAGACCGATCCTGTCAGGGCAGACCTCCAGGGTCGGTCGTGACATTTGTGGGGGCTCGTCCGGGATGTGAAGGGCTCTGACTGTCTCTCTCTCGTTTTCGCGGAGTACCTGTCCAGTTCTGTCTATTTTGTATGTGTTTAGTCAGTTTGTCATGTTTGTTTGTGGGTGGTTGGCTGGGTGACTCTAGCGTGTAGGGAGTCTTGCTGGCCTGAAGGAAATCTGGGGTGACTGGGGAGTCGAGGTGAGACCAAGGGGAGTCGACCGCGTCCAGACCTCTTTCCGCCGGTGCCTCACGCAGATACGGCCGTAAGACTTTCCTTTCTGGTGCCACTCAGTCTGCCGTTCCTGTTTTGTATTTAACCAGTTTTTTTTTACCGGGTTATGGAGTACAGGTAGGTGTATCAGACGTTAGTGTTACATTTTTTTTTTTTCCGGATTCCTTCTGTCATTGTTTTTTTTTTGTAGGTGAGCCCCACCGCACTGTTGCTCGTGCTGTGGAGCGCGGTGTTGCCAGAGTGGGAGCAGCCTGGACATTTTTTTGTTTGTTTTTTTCCGGTGAGCCCCACCGCACTGTTGCTCGTGTTGTAGAGCGCAGTGTTGCCAGAGTGGGAGCAGCCGGACATTGCACGTTGACATTTTTTTTTATTTGCTAGTTTTCAGTTAGTCACCAAGAGACGTGACATATCCGTGCGGTATCTGTTTTTCAAGTGGAATTGTCTTTCTCCTGTATTTGATAACCGTTAGGATATAGTTGTCATGGCGACGTCCGGTGCTGGTGGTATGGCGACGCATGCGTCGAAGAAGAAAGGTCTTCAAAATGTAGTCCCTACTATTAGTACCAGTACTGCGACTACAGTGACTTCTACTTATTCCAGTGCTGTAGCCGATAGTCCAGCGAGTACTTTCACTACCTCTTCGCTAGGGGATCTTCCTGTTGAGACCCCGACTGGCACTTCCGCTCGGAAGCGTCAAAGTATAGCGAAGCAACTGTGGGCTTCTGTTGAGTCACAGAAATCAAAACCCTCTTTTCTTCATGCTTCCCCTCGTAAGGAGTATGCCCCGGGAGACTTTCCTCATGGGAAAGTCGAGACCCAAGGGACGGGTCAAACGGGTCATCCTCCCATGCCGGGAGTGGTGAATCCTGCCCAGGACATCGCCTCCGTCCTTATGTTTCTGGAGCGGCAGCGTAGTGAAGAGGCTGCTAGGCAGGAAGCTCTGCATAGGGAAGAGGCTGCTAGGCAGGAAGCCCTTCGTAGGGAAGAGGCAACACAGCGTAGTGAAGAGGCTGCTAGGCAGGAAGCTCTGCGTAGGGAAGAGGCTGCTAGGCAGGAAGCCCTTCGTAGGGAAGAGGCAACACAGCGTAGTGAAGAGGCTGCTAGGCAGGAAGCCCTTCGTAGGGAAGAGGCAACGCTCCGTCGGGAAGAGCTAGATAGGATGGAGGCTCTGCGCAGAGAGGAGACTGACAGACAGGAAATTCTGCGTAGGGAAGAGACTATTCTGCGTAGGGAAGAGGCTACGCTGCGTAGGGAAGAGGCTGTCAGACAGGAAGCCCTCCGTAGGGAAGAACTAGACAGGATGGAGGCTCTGCGTAGGGAGGAGATGGAACAACTTCTTTCGCGGACTCCCGCATCTGTAAATCAGGGGTTAATCACCAGGCAAGTGATAGGGTTAGAGGCCCAAAGTTAAAGCTTCCAGAGTTCAGACCTAGTGAGGACATTGATATGTTCTTAGAGCATTTTGACAAGGTTGCGAGTTCATACCAATTGTCTGAGGAACAAAAGGCCATGCACCTTTTTTCTGGATTATCAGGTACTGCAAGGGGGTGTGTGCTCACTCTAAATGAAGGCGCGTCTTATGCAGACATGCAGTTGGCTCTGCGTAAGCGTTTCCACCTTACTCCAGAGACGTACAGGAGGAAATTCAGGTCCATGAAAAAGAATAAACGATGAGACCTTCGTGCAGTTTGGAGATAGGCTGCGCAAAACGCTAGGTACTGGCGTCAGTTGGCTAAGCTGGAGCTTGAGGATCTGATTCTCATCGAACAGCTGACCAACACTGTGTCCCCAGAGTTGAGGATCCGTATAGGCGACACACACTCAGGATTTCGCGGCTGCGATTCATACCGCTGAGGTGTTTGCTGAAGCCCGTAGAGCGCATCGCCCAGATACGGACAGGAAGACCCCCACCGGATTAGTGCAATAGGGGGCCGACGACGGCTAGCGGGTCGAGCAAGACAGGCAGTTCAACGGGGACCTCAGCACCCCGACTGTGTTTTCTTTCTGGTCGTCCCGGCCACATTAGGAAAGATTGTCCTAAAGCCGCCGGTAGTCATGGGCTAGTCCTTTCCAGCGTCCTCGTGCCTCGGCTAACGTAGGGTCCATCCCGGCTTCTGGTGGTACGGAGTGTCCAGTGTTTCTTTCTGTTGTTGGTTCTTCCTTGGTCGACACCATCAGGGACTCGGGAGCATCAACGCTCTTTGTGGACAAGGATTTGGTTTCCTCTGAGGCTCAGCGGGGCGCCAGTTACGATGTGTGCGGGTTGGAGGCTGGTTTTACCTCCACCCCTCCTTCTGTACTCATTTCTATCTCCACCCCTACTTCTGTGGCGAAGTATGGGCCATCGCGGTGGAGCGACCTATGTATTCCCTTCTTATAGGGAATACTATCACCTATGCGGACGGACGCAGTCAGTCTGTGTCTACGGATCTGCCTGTACATGCGTGTGTGGGAGTTACCACGCGCGCCAAAGCCAAGAAGCAGGAGCAGGAATTGCGTCCCGTTCTGCAGCCGATTTCTGACGAGGTTCTGGCTAGGGCTGATCCTGCTACAATGGTTCGTCTTCAGGCCAGGGACTTGGATGTCCAACGCCTGCGACAACTGGTGGGTCATCCCGCTCAGTTGGCCCGACACGCCAAGGTGAGCTTTAAGCTCCACAAGGGGATCCTCTTTAGGGTTTTCACTCAGGCAGATAGGGTGGCCAAGCAGCTAGTCGTTCCCCAAAGCTTGAGAGAATCTGTTCTCCGGCAGGCCCATGATTCACCCATGGCAGGTCATATGGGCCCAAAACGGACTCTCGAGCGAGTTAGACAGGACTTCTTCTGGCCGGGGATGCATTCTCAGGTTAGGCAGTACTGCCGCAGTTGCGATGTCTGCCAACGGACAACGTCACCCTATCATGCGCAGGCCAATGGCCTTGTCGAGCGCTTTAATGGGACGTTGAAGCAGATGTTGCATCGCCTGTGTGCAGAGCAACCTCGTGACTGGGACTATCGGGTTCGCGTGCGAGGCAAGGAACGCCTGTATCATGCCAACCTCTTGAAGGCGTACGTGCGACGAACTCGGTGCCAGGCAGGATACACCCCTGTCGTCGTGGAGAGTGGCGATGAGGATGCAGTGTCCGTGATTCAGGACATCCCCACTGTTCCTCTCGTCGAGGAAGAGTCGTGGCAGGATGTTTGCTTTGGTTCAAACCTCTCCTCAGCTCAGACAGATCAACGGCACAGGTTATGCCAAGAGTTCCAGGGCGTACCCAAGAAGAAGTACGGCTGGAAGTTTGTACTGGAGAGCGATCATCATCCTCTCCAGTGCCTGGACCGGATCCGGCCAGTCGGTCGTCGACTCATGAGTTAGGCAGTGGAACATCAGAGTCATGCGTTCACTTTTCGCCATATCAAGGGTTCCAGCAATACGGATGCTGACTATCTCAGCCGAGCTCCGTAGTCAGCACATTGGAGAAATCAGTCAGAGGGACACTTCCCCTCAACCAGGGTTATATCCCCTTTTGTCTCTGTATCAGGTGTAGTGACAGTTTTCACTTCAGTGATGTTAACGTAGTGAATCACCACTGATTCGGATTGCTACTTTTTTTTTTTATTGGAAGGTTTGCATAGTTGTTTGATAAATGTAGTATTATGTATCTCCCTGTGCAATTCTATCGTGAAACGGTTGTATTGGATTTATCGTACTCTGTCGGTCACAGAGTGTTGGGTTCGGTCCCATTGTTGTGATTTTGCACATGCGTCAAGGTTCAAAGGAGCACTGTATCTCAGAGAAACAGATGCTTTTAGAAGGGGGGTTTGTCACGAGTTTGTCACGAGGCCTACGACGATTGACCCATCTGGGTGGCGGAATTATTCATTTATTTATTGTCGTTGCTGTGGTCGTGTATCCGTCCCTTAATGTGGCTTGTGGTGCGTTTGCACCTTAATGTCGTTCAGCTCAGGTTAGGTTTGCTTTCTCTCTCTCTCTCTCTCTCTAATTCCACTGCCCGTGCAATTCATCCTGCAGGTTCACGGGTGGCTGGTACCTTTCTCTCGAACTTGCTGTCTATCGGCCTCTCACCTGTCTTTTCACCTGCCGCACGTGCAAGATTCCTCTTGGGCTTGAGGTATTCTCACTGTGACGTAGGGTGGCATGTTGGCCGCCATCGCTTAGGCAGGTTTTCTCTTCACTCGAGCGGAAGATGTCTCTGGGAGCGCCTGCTCCGGTCCTGGTTCTTCACCACTTCGTCGAAGGTACGGTCGGTACCTTCATTCCTACAGTCGGCCTGTAGGGGAGGGACATCATCTCTTTTCCGCATCTGCTCTGCTGGTCCTCTCGACTGGACAGAGGGCAGAGAGTCGCTTGACCCATCACTTCTGGGTCACCCACGGGTAGCTGGTAAGCATCAGTTTCGTGGTTTGTTTGGTTTTTTTTGTTAGCCGGCTAATTCTTCTCTTTTGCGCAATTTTTTTTTGTTTTCAAAATTATAAAAGAAATATTGTTTGAGACCGCTTTTCTGGTTAATTCAATCTTTAACCTGGCCATTCTAAATTATATCCAAAATTCTTTCTCCTTTTTATGCATCTGGTGATGCGGTAGTCGGTGGGGATGGAGAGAACCTGGTGATTCAGGGTTGGTACTTGCTTGGTCTCGCTCGTCCGCCCCTGTCACAATTGCCGGTCTCTTATTCTTCGGCCACCGTCTGTTTATGTGTGCAAGGGAACGAGTTTTATGTTTGCGAGCGTGCGTACGCATGATTAGTCGTTTGGATGCGTGGTTGGAGAATTGTGTCGTTTTGAAATGTTGCTATAAAATGTGGTGATTGTGCCATTGAATTATTATTTGCAAATGTGATGAGTTATAAAGCAATGGTTACTGTGTTATGTTCAGGTCTGTGTTGAGCTGATGCTGTTAGTTTAGTCAGCGAACCTCCCCTCGCCCATCATGCGAGGGGCTGTTAGGATTTGACAGCATATGCCAGACTGTACTGACTGCGGGGTTCCAGTACCCTTCTTTCTTCTTTCCTCCCAGTTCCGTTTTCCCTCCTCCCGGGGGCTTCACCCGGAGCCTGCACTGGTTGGGGCCGTGCACTGGTTGGGGCCGCACACTGGTTGGGGCCGCGCGCTGGTGGAGAAGCACGTGGGATTTGCCGGACGGTCCTGATCCCTGTCCGGGACCTCCAGCGACAACACCTCGTCCCACGGGATGCGCTCTCCACCGTCCTCGCACTTCAAACAGCCCATGTGACCGGTGTGGTAGCTCTGTGGCGTGCGATTTGGGCGTATTGTTGTGTGTGTCAGTGGTGTCGGCATCGAAGGACACTCCGTTCAAGAACCGACCCGGTTTGGGGCACCTGGTGCGTCAGGGTGCTCCCAGTGGACTTTGGAGAGGCAGGGGTGTGGGGGAACTACATGAGACACGGAAAGGGATGGGTGCTGGAAATGCATATTTATAATCATGGTTTTTGTTGTGTGTGCTGGAAATGCTTATTTATAATTATGGTCATGTTGTGTGTGTTGGAATGCTTATTGTGTGTATGTCGTGTGTGTTGAAATGCTTGATTGTGATTGTGCATGTTGTGTGTGTTGGAATGCTTAATTGTGATTGTGTGTGTTGGTGTGAATAAATGGGGTGTTGTATTGTAATCTTTCTTGTGTGGTCTCTTGCGAGGCGTGTGAGGTCAGTCACTCCCTTCACTCCCATCTAGACCGATCCTGTCAGGGCAGACCTCCAGGGGTCGGTCGTGACAATGGTAAAACAGGGGTGATGGCGAAAGATTTTTCAACTAGAAATTCAAATATCAACGATGTACTTCCGCTGAGTAAGACAGGTTCAACAGAAGATACATGATGACACGGTTTACATCTGAAAACGATTCTATCAACTGAGCTGGACATTCGGAGACAGGGGTTGGCTTTGAGGGCCTGTATCATGCCAACTCTTGAAGGCGTACGTCGACGAATCGGTGCCAGGCAGGATACACCCCTGTCGTCGTGGAGAGTGGCGATGAGGATGCAGTGTCCGTGATTCAGGACATCCCCACTGTTCCTCTCGTCGAGGAAGAGTCGTGGCAGGATGTTTGCTTTGGTTCAAACCTCTCCTCAGCTCAGACAGATCAACGGCACAGGTTATGCCAAGAGTTCCAGGGCGTACCCAAGAAGAAGTACGGCTGGAAGTTTGTACTGGAGAGCGATCATCATCCTCTCCAGTCCCTGGACCGGACCCGGCCAGTCGGTCGTCGACTCATGAGTTAGGCAGTGGAACATCAGAGTCATGCGTTCACTTTTCGCCATATCAAGGGTTCCAGCAATACGGATGCTGACTATCTCAGCCGAGCTCCGTAGTCAGCACATTGGAGAAATCAGTCAGAGGGACACTTCCCCTCAACCAGGGTTATATCCCCTTTTGTCTCTGTATCAGGTGTAGTGACAGTTTTCACTTCAGTGATGTTAACGGTAGTGAATCACCACTGATTCGGATTGCTACTTTTTTTTTTTATTGGAAGGTTTGCATAGTTGTTTGATAAATGTAGTATTATGTATCTCCCTGTGCAATTCTATCGTGAAACGGTTGTATTGGATTATCGTACTCTGTCGGTCACAGAGTGTTGGGTTCGGTCCCATTGTTGTGATTTTGCACATGCGTCAAGGTTCAAAGGAGCACTGTATCTCAAGAAACAGATGCTTTTAGAAGGGGGTTTGTCACGAGTTTGTCACGAGGCCTACGACGATTGACCCATCTGGGGGTGGCGGAATTATTCATTTATTTATTGTCGTTGCTGTGGTCGTGTATCCGTCCCTTAATGTGGCTTGTGGTGCGTTTGCACCTTAATGTCGTTCAGCTCAGGTTAGGTTTGTTTTCTCTCTCTCCCCTCTCTCTCTAATTCCACTGCCCGTGCAATTCATCCTGCAGGTTCACGGGTGGCTGGTACCTTTCTCTCGAACTTGCTGTCTATCGGCCTCTCACCTGTCTTTTCACCTGCCGCACGTGCAAGATTCCTCTTGGGCTTGAGGTATTCTCACTGTGACGTAGGGTGGCATGTTGGCCGCCATCGCTTAGGCAGGTTTTCTCTTCACTCGAGCGGAAGATGTCTCTGGGAGCGCCTGCTCCGGCCCTGGTTCTTCACCACTTCGTCGAAGGTACGGTCGGTACCTTCATTCCTACAGTCGGCCTGTAGGGGAGGGACATCATCTCTTTTCCGCATCTGCTCTGCTGGTCCTCTCGACTGGACAGAGGGCAGAGAGTCGCTTGACCCATCACTTCTGGGTCACCCACGGGTAGCTGGTAAGCATCAGTTTCGTGGTTTGTTTGGTTTTTTTTGTTAGCCGGCTAATTCTTTCTTTTGCGCAATTTTTTTTTGTTTTCAAATTATAAAAGAAATATTGTTTGAGACCGCTTTTCTGGTTAATTCAATCTTTAACCTGGCCATTCTAAAATTATATCCAAAATTCTTTCTCCTTTTTATGCATCTGGTGATGCGGTAGTCGGTGGGGATGGGAGAGAACCTGGTGATTCAGGGTTGGTACTTGCTGGTCTCGCTCGTCCGCCCCTGTCACAATTGCCGGTTCTCTTATTCTTCGGCCACCGTCTGTTTATGTGTGCAAGGGGAACGAGTTTTATGTTTGCGAGCGTGCGTACGCATGATTTGTCGTTTGGATGCGTGGTTGGAGAATTGTGTCGTTTTGAAATGTTGCTATAAAATGTGGTGATTGTGCCATTGAATTATTATTTGCAAATGTGATGAGTTATAAAGCAATGGTTACTGTGTTATGTTCAGGTCTGTGTTGAGCTGATGCTGTTAGTTTAGTCAGCGAACCTCCCTCGCCCATCATGCGAGGGGCTGTTAGGATTTGACAGCATATGCCAGACTGTACTGACTGCGGGGTTCCAGTACCCTTCTTTCTTCTTTCCTCCCAGTTCCGTTTTCCCTCCTCCCGGGGGCTTCACCCGGAGCCTGCACTGGGTTGGGGCCGTGCACTGGTTGGGGCCGCACACTGGTTGGGGCCGCGCGCTGGTGGAGAAGCAC
>CM031623.1:53188638-53219567 GCA_018398815.1 Conus ventricosus | reverse complement strand
GGGGACAGTCTGTAACACATGGGTGGGAATGGGGCAGAGCTGTAACACAAGTGGGGGATGGTGAAGCTGACAAAAGTGGTAGAATATGCAGCTGTAACACACGTGGTGAAAAAAGGGGACAGGCTGTAACACAATTTTGTGAGAAAGGTACAGCTTTTACACAAATTGTGAAATATGAACTTAACACAATGTTGAAATGGTGACGAGCTGAAACACAATTGGGGGAAGGTGACAGCTGCACACAATGTGGGGAGAATAGTGCCCGCTGTAACACCTGGTGAAATGGTACAACTTAACCCAAAAGTGGGGAGAATGGTGAAGAGCTGAAAACATTTTTGGTGAAATTGGCTGTCACACAAATGGTGGGGAAAATGACACTGAAAAACACTTGGTGGAATGGTGACGGCTGTAAAAACAATGTGGGGAAAGGGGAACCTGTCCCCAAATGTGGAGAATATGGCAGCTGTAAACACAGTGGTGAAATTCAGGCGGGAACACAATTGGTGAGAATGTGACAGCTGTAACCAATGGGTGTAAGGGACAACTGTAAAAAGAATGTGGGGAGAATGGGGACAGAGCTTTAAAACAAATTTTGGGGGAAAAAGGGGACAGGTAACACATGTGTTAAACGGTGACAGAGCGAACACAAAAGGGGGAAAAGGGGGGCAGAGGTTTTTTTGGTGAGAATGTGGGCAGCCCCTTTAAAACAATGGGTAAATGTGACGCTGTAAACACAAGTGGGGAATTTACAGAGCTTCACAATGTGGAGAATGGTGACAACCACACATGGGTGAATTTTACAGACTTTAAAAAATTGTGAAATGGTGACAACTTAAAAACAATGTGGTGAGAATGGGGGACAGAGCGTAACACAATTTGGGAAATGTACAGACGTCACACAAAGGGTAAAGGTGACAAGCTTCACACAATGTGTGAGAATGGTGACAGAGCGTCAACAAGTTCTACCTTGAAAAACCCCAACATAGCACAAAGACCACCCAAAACCCCTTTGTGTCCCCCCCTCCCCCCCCCCCCCCCCCCCCCCCCCCCCCCCCCTTTTTTTTCCCCCCCCCCCCAACCCCCCCCCCCCCCCCCCCCCCCCCCCCCCCCCCCCCCCCCCCTCCCCCCCCTTGAGGGGTGATGTGTTTTAAGTCCTCTCCTCTTTTTTCTCTTTCTCTCTCTCTCCTTTCCCCCCTCTCTCCCTTTTCTCTCTCTCTCTCTTTCTCTCTTTTCCTTTCCCACAACTCCCCCCCCCCCCCTCTCCCCTCTCTTCTCCTTTTCTCCTCACCCCTCACAAACCCCACACACACTCTCTCTCTCCTCTTCTCTTTTTTTTTTTAAGTCTCTCTCTCTCTTTCTCTCTTTCTTTCTCTCTCTCTCTCTCTCTCTCTCTCTCATCTCTCTCTCTCTCTCTTTCTCTCTCTCACTCACACACACACACACACACACACACACTCTCTCTCTCTCTTTCTCTCTCTCACTCACACACACACACACACACTCTCTCTCTCTCTCTCTCTCTCTCTCTCTCTCTCTCTCCTCTCTCTCTCTCTCTCTCTCTGCGTGCATGCATGTGTGTGTGTGTGTGAATGTGTGTGTGTGCGCGCGCGCGCGTGTGTGTAAGTCTCTCTCTCTCTCTCTCTCTCTCTCCTTCTCTTCTCTCTCTCTCTCTCTCTCTCTCTCCTCTCTCTCTCCTGCGTTCGTGCGTGCGTGCATGCATATATGTGTGTGTGTGTGTGTGTGTGTGTGTGTGTGTGTGTGTGTGTAACTCTCTCTCTCTCTCTCTCCTCTCTCTCTCTCTCTCTCTCTCTCTCTCTCTCTCTGCGTTCGTGCGTGCGTGCATGTGTGTGTGTGTGTGTGTGTGTGTGTGTGTGTGTGTGTGTGTGTGTGTGTGTCTGTGTGTGTGTGTGTGTGTGTGTGTGTGTTGGTGTGTGCGCGCGCACGCGCGCGTGTGTGTGTGTGCGTGTGTGTGTGTGTGTGTGTGTGTGTGTGTGTGTGTGTGTGTGTGTGTGTGTGTGTGTGTATGCGCGCGCGCATGTGTGATCTTTCCTTTCCTCTACCTAATGGGTGCTACACCGCTGTCTCTTATTAGTCAGCATGATATACCGTCAATACTGCGGCAATTTCGTGGCACAGAACCCTAGCAGGTGTGGAATGCGTCCAGAAGCATTATTTAGTTCTATGTTACCGTATCGTATGCAGCCAAACCTCCCCCGCCCCAGCTAACGTACCGTACAGACTGTCCTTGACCTTAAGCATCGTTACAAAACTACCCACCCCTCTTTTGGAAACATGCCACGTCAAAACCCGATAATGACTGCTTTTTTAAAAACTGGGAACCCCGCTAGCCCATTACCTTTTCCCAAAAAAAAAAAAAAAAAAAACTTTCTGCTATAAACCCCCCGAGGTTTCACATCTTTTTTAAAAAGGAAAATAACATTTTTCCTGAGGAGAAAAGAACGCTGTGTGGGGTGTGTGTGTTGGGGTGTGTGTGCGTCTTTTCCTACCAACCAAGAGAAGTCTTTGGGGGTGAAAGCTCTTGTGTTTTTTTTTTTCACTTTTGGGGGGAAAGTTTTTGGGGGTCCGTTTTTTTCTATCTGGAAGTTGTGGTCCTACCTTTTTGGGGTGGGCCTGCGAGGGAGGCGGCGTTTTGGTTTTCTTCCGTCGTTTCTTTGGGTGTTCTTTTTTGTGTCTGTGCGGGAGGGTTTTTGGGTCTTGTTGCCGTGGCCTTGAGGTGGTGTGATCCGGCAAATTGTCTGGGGCCCTTTTCCCTGGACTTTTAAAAACGCCCGGGGGCTTTTTCCTTTGGGGTTTGCGGGGGTCCCCGGTTGGTCGGTCTTCCCGCCATCGTTGCTGCTCGCCCCTTTGGATTGTGGGGGCCCCGGGGGCTTTTTTCTCCCCGAGAACAAGACTGGGTTTTTTTGCCCTTGGCAACACCGTCCGCCCGGCTAGGGAAAGGGGGAAGGGCCTCATCCCCTTTTTCCCCGGGTGGGGGGGCCGGCGCCGTTTTTGCGCCTCCGCTGACGCGGGGCGCGGGGGGGTCTTGCGTGGTTTGTGGCTCCCCCCGGGGGCCCCTACGAGACTGCCGGGGGGGGAAGTTTAAATTTCCGGCTTCTTTTTGTGAGGGTCCCCTTTTTTTTTTTTTTTTAATCGCGCCACCGATCATGACGTAAATTAACACGCAAAATTTGCGGGGCGGGTGGTGTTTGTCTTTTTTTCCCCCTTGCCAAAACGTGAAAAAATTCCCCTGAATTCTCCAGTCTAAAAATAAGGGTCGGGTGGGGGGGTTTCTTTTCTTGCTTTTTTCCCACCCCCTTCTACTTTTTAATTTAATTCCAAATTGTTTTTTTAAACACTAGAATTAGAGAAAACCGACGGCGGGTCAGGCCTTTTTAAAATTGGCATGAAGGCTTGAATTTTTTCATATACCCGGGTACAGGAAATTGGGCGCGTTATTAAATTTGCAACCCTGATAAAAATTTTTTTTTTTTTTTTTTTTTTTTAAAAATCTAAGCAGTATTTACTTTAAAGTCACAGCCCCTGGGCCGGATGACTGAAAATTTCCCGTCCTTTTCCAAAAATCCAAACAAACGGTGGGTGGTGTGTTGTGTGTGTCCTCCCCCCCCCCCCCCCCCCCCATTTACTTTTTTTCCCCCCCAAACAACAACAGCAAAAAAGGATCCTGAAAGGGGCCCCCCAAGCTCAGGGGCAGTTTTTAAAATTTAAAAAGGGAAATTTTTGGTTTTTTCTAAAAATGTTTCTCAAAGTTTCACAACTTAAAAGAATCTTATTTTAAAAAAACCCTTTCCTAAAAGGGCAAAAAAAAAGCATCTTATTAATAAAAAAAAATCAAACCTTGGTGAGGAAAAAAACAGTTTCCTGAAAAGAATGTCTGTTGATACCTTTTTTAAAAAACCCAGAAAAACCCGTCAAAAATCTTGTTTCTTTTTTAAATTCGCCAGATGTATCATCGTAAATTCGTCTGCATCATCATCCCCTACCCACAACTTTTTGATGTGAACCCCTTTTTTCCAAAAACCCCCAATTTTTCTAAAAAGAAATCATTCCCCTTTTCGCTTTCCAAAATTTCTGGAAATACGAAAAAAGGATCTGCCACACGAGTGGTCTGGGCATTTTGAAAAAAAAGCTTTGGGTCAATCCCCGGGACCCATACCGGTCAGAAACAGCCCCTCCTCAGGAAAGGGGGGTTGATCGGTTGTCCTTCCCCCCCATCAACAAAATCAAACACAAAAAAAAAACCCAAATTTGGGCAAAAATTTTTTGAAAAAATGTTTTTGTACCTGAGGGGGGCCCCCCCGGGAAGGTGGGTAAACCCCGGTTCCTCTTGACTTTTATCTTTCTGACATTAAGAAAAAAACGAGTAAAGTTTTTTCTTTTAAAAGACTTCCCAAAAAAGATGGTATGAATAAAGAGCCATAAAAATCACTTTCTCAACTTAAACCCACTCCCAAAAAAGGAAATTTTTTTAAATTTGGGTTCCAGTTTTTTCCTCTGTGGATCCTTTTGAAACCACCTTTTTATCTTTTGTACTGGGTAAAAACAAAACTGGGGCACAAAAATCCGCGGTGGGGCAACCCGGGACTTGTGGAAAATTTTGGCACAATGACCTTTCCCTTGGAATCGTGAAACCGGGGGGCCAAACTTTTGAAATAAACGGGTTTCGGAGATAAATTCACCCTTTTTACCATGGATCCCCAAAAAAATAAAACCTCCCGTTTTTGGGGGCCGGAAAGCTAAAGTCTTCCAGCCACATGCCATATTCGGGGGCTCTCAGACAAATCAAACCAAATGAGCAAAGGAGAGGAAAAGGGGGTTACAAAATTTAAAAGAAAGACCCCGGGGGTTGCCGGAAACGATAATTCAACCAAAGCAATCACCAAAAGCAGGGCCCTTTTTCCCTTTTTTTTTAATTTAAAGGGAATGATAAAGGCTAATGAACAAAACCCGGTGCCCACTTCTTTGGACTCTCCCCCCCCCTTCAATTTTGGGGAACCCACTATTTTCCAAAACCTATACTGCCAGTTTCAAATCAAACTAGAAAATTGTTTGTCACAAATCAAAAAGTATGGGACAGAAAATCAAAAATTTCGAAAAACACCCTTGCCAATACCCTTAAAAAAAAGCCCTGACTCTTCAATTCTTTAAAAAAAAACAATCTGAAAATTTTTGATCTTAAAAAGTTTTAATGTATCTTGAAAAATCTCTCATTGAAATTTCTAAACCATCCTAAAAAACCCTTTCTGATGTCATGATTTTTCGTAAACATTAAAATTGAAAACAATTTTTTGTCCAGTCCCTGTCTGAAACCCCAAAAATGAACAAACAAAGAAATTTTTTCGGGTCAAACTTTATCCTTTTTTTGGGTGTTCTCTGTTGCTGGTTTTCCCTCAGTTAAGCCCTTTTCCCTTCCCGAACAACATCAGGGTGAACAAAGGCCTGAAAAAAAGTCAAACCCTTTCTGGTTTTTGCTTTTTTTCTAAAATTTGAACTGTGGGAAGAAAGGTGCAATTTTGTATATTTGGAAAAATTTTTGCAAAAGTTTTCTTTTGACGTAGTTGTGCTTCAGTCATTGAACCCCAAAAAAAAGATTTAAACCCAAGTTAAACGGTTTTTTCTACCCACCTTTTTAAAGATGAGGTAAAACCCAACGTTAAAATAACAATGCTACATTGTAGCTTCCCAATCTTATGTATCAACCGTGCAAAAACCCCCGTGTTTTAAATTAGATTAAGGGTTATTCTTGCGGGAAAATAAAAAAATTAAAGGGTTTGGGAGGGAAAAACCCTTAAAAAATTTTGAACTTTTATTACCAGATGGTGTCAAAGGTAAAGCTGACTGGTAATGGTTTTTAAAAACTGCTCTAACAAGGGGGTTTAAATTTTTGGGCGTTTTTTAATTTCCCATCACGCCTTTTTGGTCCGAAAACCCCAATAATATTGTTAACAACAACGAATCCCTTTGGGCCATTACAATAATCAACGCCTTTTTAAACCCATTTTAAATGAGGGCTCTATAACAAAAATTGCTGATCGATCAATCAACTTTTTCTTTCGAAAAGTTTTTGTTTTTATTTTCCCCCCAGACAAAAAACCCCTTTGGGGTGTATTTGGCGGGTTCATCAAATACCTTTAAGGCAGTAAACCCATCTCCCCTTTTGAAATCCAACTTCAAAGGGGGCCCTGAAAAAACAACTACAATTCTGAATCCTTAAAAATTAAAATAAAAGATAAGGCAAATTTGGGGGGCGTTTTTAAATAAAATTTTTTGACAGCAGGTTCGTTTTTTTCCAAAATTTCCAATCAAAATACATTTTTAGGGGAAGGTTTTGGGAAAATTGTTATTTTGAACAAAGAAAATTTTTCCCTTTTAAGGCTGCAGATTCCCCAATCCCAAAACAAATTAAAAAATCACCCAAAAGGAAAGCATCAAACCCATGGTGGAATTTTGGGCGTGTGAATCGCAGTGGGTGCGAAAACTAAGGCCTTCAAAGCGGATGAAAGCCGTCATCCCAAACCCTTTAAAAGTAGAGTGGAACATTTACACGCTAATACAAAAAAGCAAACCCCAAATTAGAAACAAAGTTGTTTCCCTTTTGAAAAGGGCCAATATTACAAAAACCAAAATTACCCACTTTTCCCAAACCAACCCAAACGATAGCGTTTAAAATTTTGGGGAAAGAAATTAGAAAAATCTAAAGGATCTTTCATCTCCCAGAGCCTGTCTTGATCAAAAACAAAAAATCTGAAAAACCCAAACGAGGGAGAAATTAAATTTTTAATTGCTGACAACTTTTCCCCGGGCCAAGGATTCAGACTGGAACATCTGCCTAAAGAAGAGCAAGAACAAAGGGAAGAAATTTTGGGAAAACAAGGGGGAGAACCATTGAACCGCATGACAATAAACATTTTTATATATTAATAAAAATCTAACAATAAAAGGAGCTTCTGTACTCACTTCCCCCGGGTCAAAAAATCGGGTTTAAAATTGCGCCCAGGATTTGATCCCATTTCAAAACAACATGTAAATTTTTTTTCCCACAATGCTTTCTGAAAAAATTTTTTAATTTTCTTTTCCAAATTTAAATTTTTCGGGAAATTCTGAAAGCTGCCAATGGTTTTGGAAGAAAGCAACATTGTACCTATCCAAAACGGGAAAAATCAAAAAGAAAATTTTTTCTAATTTTGGGCCCCATTTTTTTAAACCTTTTCCTCACTTTGGGAAAAAACTTTTTTGAGGGATAAAAAAATTTCCCAGATTAAACTTCCCCTTAAAAAGAATGGATTTTGGGCCAATTTTTCCCCAAGCGGGTTTTCCCGGGAAAGGGGGGGGTGTAAACTGATCATTTGCTTTTAGCTTCACAAAATCAAAAAACCTTGCTAAGCGAAAACTCCATTTTAGCCACGTTTTTTTGATTTTTCCAAAAGAGCGTACGTTTCCGGGGGCTTTTAAAATTTAAATTCCCCCAAAGGCTCAAAAATTTGGGGATTAAAGGTCTTTTCCCCCACATGTTTTTACAATCATTTTTATCTGAAGAACGCAAAAAGAAAACTAAATGGTTTTCGGTTCAAAAAAAGAAATTTAAAAAGGGTGCCCCCTCAAAAAGGTAATTTCCCCCAATTTCCTTCTAAATTGATGTTTTAATGATCAAAACCAAAAATTAACACAAAGGGGCCAACTTTACTGTTTACCCAAGATGATATTGCAATGGGGAAAAATGAAAATTTGGGAAAATTTTAAAAAAAAACAAAATAAAGCGAAAATAAAATTTTTTGGAACATTTTTAAATTTGCGATCAGTAAACTTTTTAAATTTATTTGAATTCAAAGGGTTTTAATTTATAAACCGGACAAATGGGTTTTTATTATTTTTCCCAAAAAAAAAATCCGATTTTGAAGGTGGGGCCCGGCTGTAAAAGTAAAAATAGGTAAATTCTTTCATTTTCCCAAGTAAGCAAAAAAATTTCTAGGCGTTTTTTTCCCCTATAAATTTTTGGTGAAAACCCAAAAAATCTTCTCGGGAAAAGGCAAGAAAGAAAATTGCTTTTACTGCGACCCCCAAAAGGGAAAACCCTCTGAAAAATTTAAAGGAAATCAAAACTTATCCTGTCCCCTTTTAGGGACAGTTTCGTTCAAATTGTAATTATGGCCCAAAAAAGTTTTTTTTAAACTAAAACCAAAGACAAAATTTCCCAAAGTTTAACTAGATTGATTCCTTACATTTAAAAATTTTGCTTTTGGGGCTTCCAAGATGGGCATAAATTTGATATCCCTTTACAAGAGGAAAGGAGTTTTACCTTTAAATGAACATAGGATCTCAGGGTTTGTAGCTACTCAAAACGAGCAAGAACAGCCCCTAACTTTTTTTATTTCGGGGAATTTGATAAAAGGGCCCCTACGTTTCAAAGAGAGTACGGAATAAAAAAGCATAAAACTTCTTTGTCTGATTATGAAACCCCCCTTTTTACATGCATGCACTTTTCGTTTGACAACATTTTTAAAAAAAGACTAAATCCCCTTTTTTCCCCCCCTTTGGTTTGATGAAGAAAGGGCAGATTTTTTTCTTTCCTTTGGTTTTTACAAAAAATGAGAATCCCCCCTTTTCCCTTGTTTTCCTCTTGTTAAAAAATTGATTTACACTGAAAATAAAATTTTAAATCTGCATATTTTCACTAAAGGGTTTTCATTTTCGTGACTTTTGGGGTTTGGTGCTGTTTTTCGTTGAAAACCTTTTCCCTTAACATTAAAAAAAGTTTTTCATAAAACCAAAAGGTTTTTCTATTTTTAAAACCGTTTGAGTTATTTTCCTCATGAAAGCTTTAATTTCATTCTTGATAGCAAGTTTTAAAACCAAAAAAGGAAACTGATTTTGTAAATTTTCCCCAAAGGGCTGCTTTAACGGCTTTCCCCCTTCAAAATACATCAAGTCTCCTAAACTCGCAGTAAAATTTTTTATTTTCAATTAAACCAAGGTAATGACCCCAGGTTCAAAAATTTAACATTTTTTTATGGGTCCCCCCCGGTCACTGAAATCTTCGGGGGGAACAAAGGGGGGCTGATACCGGGCAAAAGAGGCTTAAAAGGGGTGCAAATCGAATACATTTTGTATTGAATTCCAAAATTCGGTTTTTAAAAATAAACAGTATTCAAAAAAAAGCACTCTGGGACCGGGAGAAGCCCACAGTACCTTGAACGCCTTTCAGAAAAACAGAGGGGTTTTTTTTCTGCCCCCACAGTCATTGTATAAGTCCGCCATTTCTTTTCCAACCAAAATTTTAAATTGCACAGAATGGGGTGCCGGCTGGTTGGGCGGGTTTTTTAAACCATCCCTTTTGTGTGTCGTGGTAAAAACCCTTAATGATCTCATTTTTTACTTGAATGTTCATTAACAAAAGCGTATTTTTCATTGTTTTTCATAATAAAATTTTGCCCTAAAAACCAAACCTTTTTTAACATTGCATAGTGTTTTTTTTCCCCAACCCAAAAAATGGGGGGAGTCTACCCAATTTTTGGCTGTAAATTTTGATCAAGTCTCACCAAATTTGCAGTTTTTTTCAAAACGGTTTTTTTTTTTAAATTTTTTTTTTCTTGGTTTAGTGGTCGATGTACACGTGAGCAAAAAAATTTGTTTCCCTACATAGCTGTCCAAACTCCCCACAAAAACTGGGTCGCATTTTTTCCCTTTAAACCAAAAATTTTTGCATGGGTTGTGCCCCGCGTTAGACAAAAAGAGAGGAGAGAGAGAAAAGGAGGAGAGAGAGAAGAGGGGGGGGGGCAAATTTGGGGGTTTTTTTTTATATAGTGCATGTTGAGCGTAGGGCCCTAAAACGTTTTTTGTGTGAAAAATTTTTTGGAATAAAGGTAGGGGAGGGGGCTTGGTGTGTGGTGTGGGTGTGTGTGTTGTGGTGGTGTGTTTGTGTGTGTGTGTGGGGTGTGTGTGGGGTTGTGTGTGGGGTGTGCCGCGCGTACGTGCAAAGAAAAGTTTTTTGGTTTTTGTCTGAAATTTGGGAATATATGGGGCTCGCACACACGTGAGTGGGGGGAAGGGGGAACCCGGGTTGGGGTGTGTGTGTGGGTGTGTGTGTGTGGTGTGTTTTGTTTTGTGTGTGTTGTGGGGTGTTTTGTGGTGTGTGGTTGTGTGTGTTTTGGGTTTTTTGGTGTGTTGTTGGGTGTGGTGTGTGTGTGTGTGTGTTGTGTGGGGTTTGGGGTGTTGTGTGGTGTGGTGTGTGTTTTGTGTGGGTGTGGTGATGGTGTTGTGTGTGTGTGTGTGTGTGTGTGTGTGTGTGTGTGTTTTTTTTGGTGTGTTGTGTGTGTGATTGATGGTGTGTGTGTGTGTTTTGGTGTGTGTGTGTGTGGTGTGTGGTGTGTTTTGGTGGTTGTTGTTTTGGTGGTTTGTTTTGGTTTGTTATGGTTTTCTTTTTTTTTAAATTTTTTTTTAAATTTATTTTTTTTTATGGTGTTTTTAAGAGAGAGGAAGAGAGAGAGAGAGAGAGAGGGGAAAGAGAAAGAAAAGAGAGAGAGAGAAGAGAGAGAAGAGCGAGAGAGAGATTTTTTTTCAGTACTTTAAAAGGGGAAAATTTCCCTTTTTTGTTAAAATTTTTTTATATTATTAGGTTAACTTAAAAATTTTTAAATTTTCCCTTTTAAATTTTTTCCTTCATAATTTTTATGTTTTTTCCATTTTTTTAAATTTTTGTAAAATTTCGTTATCTCAAAAAATTTAAAAAAAATTTTTCTTCTTTTTAAAATGCCCAGTAAAACAATAGGGGGGGTTAAATTTCTGACATAAATGGTTTTCATCCCCTTGTTGGTGTGTGGGGGTGTGGGGTGTGGGGTTGTTTTTGGGGGTGGTTTTGTGGGTTTTGTGTGGTGTGCGAGCGTGCGTCGTGCGGCGTAGTCGGGGCGTGCGCGCCCGGGGCTTGCGTGTGTTGTGTGTGTGTGTGGTGTGTCGTGGGGGTTGGCGTCCCGGCGGGTCCCGTGCGTGCGGGGGCGGGGGAAATGTTTTGGTGTTTTGTGTGTTTGTGGGGTTGTGTGGGGTGTGTGTGTGTGGGGTGTGTGTTGTGTTTTATGTGTGGTGTGTGTGGTGTGTGGGTGTGTGTTTTAGTGTGTGTGTGTGGTGTGTGTGGGGTGTGTGTGTTTTCCCTTTTCCCCCGATAAAAAAATTGTAATCATGGGTGATTTTTCGAAAGGATCACAAGTGTATGTTTGTTTCTCCCCGGGGAAAACAAGTCAAAACTTTTTAATTAAAGGGAAAAAAACCCCGACAGTAGGGGGAAAAACATTTTGGGAGTCTCCGGGGCACATTTTTTTCCCCCCTTTTTGGGCAGGCCTATTTTCTTTGGGCGCCTATAGTTTGGGGGTTTTTTTTGTTGCTGTTGTTGGGTTTTTTGTTGTTGTTGTTTTTTTTTTTTTTTTTTTTGTTTTTTTTTTTTTTTCATCTGACAATTTTTGGGGGAGATAACAGCTGATTTTGCTCAGGAAAACGATCTCCCAAAGGGAAAATAGGGGTACAATTTTTGTGATTCCCCGGAAAAAAGGGGTAAAAATATAATCATTATCATCTTAAACGAAAAAAATCCCAAAACAGTTATCGGGTATGGGACCCTTTTTTAGAGCAAAATTTTCCCAAAAAACGGGCCTCTCTCTCTCTCTTCAGAAAAGGGGTCGATCCTTAAAGGAAAAATAGCACACAGGGGGAAAACCAGTTATTACCCATTGTGGTTTGCAACTGATTTCAAGGATAAACGACATTTTACCTTGTTTTTTTTTTTTTTTTTTTTTTCTTTTTTTTTTTTTACGGATAAAAAACCTTTTTCCCCTTCCTTTTTCCTCAGGGCCATAATTGTCTTCCCTTTTTTCGGAGGGATGAAAAATTTTTAAATCCTTGCTTCCCCTCAAGAGAACGGGTATTAAAATTTTTTTTTTTTTTTTTCCCCCGGGGGGAAAGCAACGGAAAAACAGACGTGATCGTGTTTACCATGACACGCGCACGCGCGCGTGTGCTGGTATTTTTAAATTTCTTGGCGGAAAATTAAAAAAAAAAAAAAGCTATTCACCGAAAATCACAAAACTTTTCCACCCCCCACCAAATTTTTAATTCTATTAAAAAAAATTTTCCTTCCCCCCCCCCCCCCCCCCCCCCCGGGGGCCCCCCCCCCCAAACCCCTTTGTTTGGGTTTTTGTTTTTTGTTGGTTATTTGGGTTGTTTAAGGGGGGGTGGGGATGGTGAGGGGGCTGGCGTCGTCCCTATCGCGTCGTCATCGTCAAAGTCGGTCCCGTTTTTTTGTTTTTTGTTTGTTGTTTTTTGCTGTTGTTGTTGTTGTTTTTTGGGGTTTTTCCTTAAAAGGTAAGGGTTGGGTTTCTCCGCGAAAAAAAGGGGAAAACCAAATTTCAACAAAACCAATGAAAGACTGTTTTTTTCCCTTTGGGGAAAAAGGGGAAAAAATTTGAAGATTTCCCCTCCCGAGACCACGGGGAAAACGGCTGTTACTGGAGGGTAGCAGTCCCGATCCCAGGTTAAAAAGTTTACCAAATTTTTGCCGAAGGGTTTTAAAACTTTTTTTTTTCCCCCTTTTTTTTTCTTTTTCTTTTTTTTTTTTTGTTTTTTTCGGGGGGGGGAAAAGGGGGGGGGGGAAACTAAATTGGCGTATGGAAAAAATGTTTCGCGGGCCTTAGTATTAATTTTGACTCAGCCTCCCCCTCCTCTTTCCCCGCTCTCTATCTCTCCTCTCCCCCCCTTTTGCCCCACACACACACAACACACAAAACACACACACAACACACACACACACACACACACACAACCCCCACACACCACACACACACAGACAAAAACAAAGCAACCCGACACCCCACAAAAACCACAACACGCACACACAACACACACACACACAAAACACACACACACACAACACATGGGGGATGTATTGGTAACAAACAGGTTGGCATTCCTTTAAACCCAGCCTTGAGGGTGGGGAAATCCCTTTTTAAAATTGGATGTAACAATCCAATTCCCAGCTGAATTTAACCCCAATACTCATGGCTTTGAATTTTCCTTTTTAAAATTTTCCCCCCAAAAAATATTTCAAGTTCTGTTTTTTGCAGATTCAAAATTTAGTCCTTTTAGGCGCAAAAGATTTTTATCGCATAAATAACCGAAATGATTTTGAGGTCAGGGTGTTTTTTATCCCATGCTTATTGAAGGGGGCACCCATTTATCCCCTTTTGGGGTTTAAACCCTTCAAAAAACTGTTCCTTTTATTATAAAGATAAAGTTTGATAGGGCAAACTAAAGGTGGAAACAAAAAATATTTTCTGGTTCCGGGAAAATCTTTAAAAAGCCTTATCGGGACATGAGCAAATGCAACCTAGTTAAAACACCCTATTTTGAAAAAAATCAAAAATAGAATGATAGAACAAGAAATCAAAATCAGTTTGATACTTTTTATAATTTAAAAATTTTTCAACTTTAAATTTAGGTTTTAAAAAAAAATATACTTTTTGTTATGTAAAAAGGGGGGAAAATTGATGCTTTTAAAACAAAATATGTTAAAAAAAATAGTGGTTTTATGTAAAAAAAAAAAAACAAAGTGAACATAATTTTTTGCATGTCAAGGGCCCTGAAAAAAAAAAATTCCAGGGGTTTAACAAAATATGCACAGGCCCCTATTTTAGTCACCACCTAACACATGAGGTTTTTTTGTAAAAGCTTAAGCGCACTCCATTTGGGGGAAAATAATTTTTTAGGTTCCTTTTTTTATGTATGTGGGGCGGGCATAAGTGTGGGGAGGGAAATGGAATAATGAAAAAAGCTTAAAAGTGACAAAGACGGGAAAAGTTACGGTTCCCGTGCCTTGATGTTGTTAAAATTTATTTGTTTTTTTTGGGTTAATTTTTTTTTTTTTCCCTTTTAATTTTTTTTTTTTTTTTTTTTTGCTGTTGTTTTAAAAATTTTAAATTCTTTTTAATTCCATTATTAAAAAATAAAAGCCCTCAATAAGCACAAAACAAAATGAAAACACCCCACACAATCAAAAACACTCGCAAGTATCCCACACGCGCCCTCGCACATGCACCATACATGTGCGGCACAAACAAAAAGGGAAACACGTAAGAACTTTAAAGTTTATTCCCTTTTTTTTTGCAAAATAACTTACACATTAAAATTTCAATTTTACCACTTTTAAAACCCAAGAATTTTTTTTTTAATTTTGAAATAAAACCAATTGGTCCCCTACATATCTGAATTTTTTTTTTTTTCTTAATAAAAAGGGTGGAGGGGAGGGAGGGAAAGGGGAGAGGGAAAAGAGGGGAAGGGAAAAGGGAAAGGGGGTGGGGGGGGGTGGGGTGGGGGGTTTTTACTGATTTTTTTGTTGTTATATATATATTTTGGGTTTTTTTTTTTTTCCCCCTTTTGTTTCTTAATTTTTTAATTTTTGGTAGTTATATCCCTTTTTTCTTTAATCAGATATTTTTTAAATAAACCGCCCCAACACCATAATGTACACACATTCACACCAAAACATGGGATGCCCTACTTGGGAAACCCATAACTTTTAGTCAAGCCCCAGGGGCCTTTTTTCCCCTGACACCCTTTCCCCCTTTTTTTTAAAACGTCAATATCACGCCCCTTAAATGGAAAAACTTTAAAAGAAAGACAAAACACACACACACACACCCACATACACAATTGCGCACCCTCTCTCTCTCTCTCTCTCCTCTTTTTCTCCCCCCTCCCCTTTTCCCCCCTCCCCCTTCCCCTCCCTCTCATCTCTCTCTTCCTCTTCTCTCTTCCCAGAGTCCTCTCTCTTTCTCTGTCTCTCCCGTCCCCCTCTCTCTCCCCCTCTCTCCTTTTCCTCTCTCTCTCTCTCTCCTCCTCTCTCCTTTTCCCCTCTCTCTCTCTCTCTCTCTCCCCGTTCTCTCCCCTTTTACTTTTCCCCCTCTCTCCCTCTCTCCTCCCTCTCTCTCTCTCTCCTCTGTCCCGTCTATGCCACCTGATAGAAAAAGTAAATTGGGGGAAATAGGGCAAGAAACATGTGAGGGATGTTGTCCTCCGTCGCTGGCCCGGGGCAGCCTCCAAGAAAAGGGGGGGACCTACCCCATTCCCGGGGGTCCCTGGGCTTGGCCTTTACTTTCCAAATACTTTCTCCGGTTACACAACAGCCCCACGGGGTGGGGGTTTGGGGTGTGTGTGTGGGGGGGGGGGGGGGTGGGGAGGGGTGTTTTGGGGTGTGTGGTGTGTGTGTGTGTGTGTTGGGGGTGTGGGGTGGGGTGTGTGGTTGTGTGTTTTGTGTGTGGGGTGGGTGTGTTTTTGTGTGTGTGTGTGGGGGTAAACCCCCCCCATCATACTATACAAAACAAAATAAAATGTAACACAACTATGGCACTCAAAACATGCTACCCCTAAAAAAAAAAAAAAAAATTTAAAAAACGAAAGAGAGAGAGAGAGAGAGAGAGAAAAGAGAGAGGAGAGAGAGAGAGAAAAAGAAAGGACCAGACCCGAAAAGACAACCCGACAGAGACAGGGAAAAAGGGCCCGACAGAGACAGAGAGACAGACAGACCCGACAGACAGACCCGACCGACAGAGACAAAGAGAGACCCGAGAGGGGGACACAGATAAGAGAGAGAAAAGAGTCAAACCCGGGTAGAAAAGACAAGAGAGACACAGAGAGAGAGAAGAGACAGTCCCGGAAACAGAAAACATCCGAAAACCAAAGGGTAAAAGGAAAAAGAGAGAGGGAGAGAGAGGAGAGAGAGAAGAGAAAGAGAGAGAGAAGAGAGAGAGAAGAAGAAAGAGAGAGAAGAGAGAGATACTGGGGACACAAGGGGGGAGAAATCATTTTCCCTTCTAACAAGGGCCCGCCACTTTTGGGGGGACAGACGAACCCGGCCCGGCCGACAGAACCATGGTGGTGAATGCCAAATTTTTTCAGGGAGAGTTGGAGCACGCTGGGGCCTCCTCCATTCACGACACAAACCAAGGTGTGCTTTACGGAAAGCAGCGCAAGCCTTGGCCCCCTTAAAAATTTAAATTTACCTCTAAAAAAAGCCCTTACCAAAGGGGCCCGGGCCCTTTCGTAAAGCATTCCATAAGCTCTCCTCTCTATCTTCCTCCTCTCTTTCGCTCTCCCCTCTGGGGGGGGGGCCTCTTTTCGTCTCCCTCTTCCCTCTTCTCTCTCTCCCCCTCCCCTCCTTCTCTTCCCCCTCTCTCTTTTGCTTTGTCCCTCGCCCCCCCCCTCCCACCCCTTCCCGGGTTTTTTGTTTTTACAAGATAACAGTTTTATTTTTTTTCTGTCTTTTTTCTCCCAAACCCCCCCTCTTCTCTCTCCCCTCCTCCCGCTCGCCCCGCGCGCGTGGGGGCCCTGCACTCGCTTTGCTCACTTTTTTTTCCCCCCGCCCCCTCCCCCTCCCACACCACCTCCCCAGGGTTTTTATACAACTTTTCCCGACCATTTTAAAAACCCCTCTCTCCTTTTCTCTTTTCCTCCCCCAAACCTCTCTCTCCCTCCCCTCCTCTCCAATCTCTCTTTCTTCCCCTCTTCTCTCTCTTAAAAAGAAGAAGAAGAAGAAAAAGAAAAGCGGCCGCGGGCGCACGCACACACAAAACACACACAAACCCCACACAACACACACACACACAAAACACACCCCACAAAACACACCCCCCCCACGGCCACGCATGCACCCTGCACACACAAAACACACACAAGGACACAACACACACAAAAACCCCACACCGCACGCACGCACGCCCCGCACGTAAAGCAAGCATACACCCCACGGACGCACGCACCCCATAAGAAGAGAGAGAGAGAAAAAGAGAAGAGAGAGAGAAGAAGAGGAGAGAGAAAAAAATATCTATAGTGTTTTTGGGCGTGGTGTGTGCGTGCGGGGTTTCGTGCGTGCGGGGCGCGCCCTGCGTGCGTGCGGGGGTGCGTGCGCGCGCGCGCGCGCGCGTGTGTGTGTGTTTTGGTGTGGGGTGTGTTGTGTGTGTGTTTGTGTGTGTGTGGTGGTTTTAAATTTTAAAACCCTCTTTTCATCCGGGAGATGATAATTTGACAGGGGGAAAAAAAAAGGAAAAAAAAAGGGAAAGGGGGGGGGGGGGGGGGGGGGGGGGGGGGGGGGACTAAAAAAAAACAACAACCAATTAAGGGGCATTTTTAACACTACATCGCATACAATTTATGAAAAAAACGCATGTCAGTTAAGGACCCTTTATAATATTTTAGCTACATCAGAACTGGCTAAAGTGGCGGCAAACTCAATTATGCATGATTTAGGGCAGAGGTTTACTCTCATTTTCAATTTGTCAAGATTTATACCTTTCCCCCTTAAAACATTTTAGTTAAAACTGGGCAAACTAATAGAAGTGGCACAGAGAGAATTTTTTCCACAGACACACACAACTCCCGGGAAAAAATTTTGGGCTTCCCCTGGTTCACCTTAATTTTGTGATAATCTTTGCAAGGAAAGGGGGTGAGCAGCCAAGGCAGGGGTGTAGCATTTTTCAAAAAAGGGAAAAAAGGTTTTTGTAAACGTTTGGTTCCAGGGGGGGAAAAGTATTTCACACTTGGAAAAAAATTTTGGGGAAATTTAAACACACATTCTGACATTTTTTTTCACCAATTTAGCAATATCTGCTATTTTTATTCCCTTCTGAGACCACAATGGAAGGGGAAAAACCAACAGAATTTCCCAAAGAAATTTTACCCTGAACATTTAAAACAGTGGGAAACAGGGACCCCCTTTTTCATATAACAAATCTTTTCTGGGCCTTTCAATCCCCAATTTGCATGCTTTCAAAACTTTCTTGGAATCAAAACAAACACCCCACTAAAAAAGGGTATTGGAGAAATATATACACAAAATAAAGCCATCCCGTATAAGGGATACAGTTTTTTGGGAGTGAATATTGAAATTTTCCCCTTTTCCCAATGAAAATGTTTTTTCCCATATTTAGACTTGGGGAAAAACGAAAAACCAGAACCGCGTCCCGCTGGGTCCATAACGAACCAACAAATTAGATTTTAAAGGGAAATTTGGGTATGAATTTTCTAGGTGTTCTTTCAATTTGGGGTTTACTAGATTGTTTTAATATTTTCTTTTTTTTTTTGAGACCGTTTACCATAAACAAAATTTTTCCCCTCAATGTTTCCCAAAGGGGGCAAAATCGGAACCGTGGGGAACTCTGGGAAAACGTGTTTTTTATCTACATTTTCACTTTTGAAAATAAGTTTCAACGGGATAATTCATTATTGGGGTGAATATATGAAAAATTTTCCTTTTGGGTCTACTTGGAAAATCCCTTTTTTTCGAATTAAAAAAAAAATATCCAAACCCCAACGAATTTTTTTACTGACAAGCTTCGAATCACGTAAATTTTGGGTACTTCTAGCCAAACTTTGCCCCGGGTAAAGGTAAAATAACGCTGCTTTTTCCCCTTAAAATGAAATTTTTTTTAAAAAACTCCTAAACCTAATTTAAAAAGCTTTAAATGTCAAAAAATTTGTAAATTTTTTTAAAAGATACTTTTTCGCTGAAAAGTAAAAATTCTTGTCCCCTACAATTTAAATTGGAGCGGCAAACCAAAGAAAAGCAAAAGGGTTTTAGTAAATTTGGAAACCCCCAAAGGTTTTGGGAAAATTAAAAAATTTTAAAAAAAATTTAAATCCTAGTTCCCAGCTTTAGATTTAAAAATTTTTTTATGTGGGAATTTTTCCCGCTTGGTTTTGGTGTAAAAAAAACCCCAAAAAAATTTACTGATTTCTGATATTTTTAAAAAAGGGCCCTCTATAATTTAAGGGGTGGGAGTACAGGCGGGTTTTTTTCCCTTGGTTTAAAAAAACATTAAAATTTTTTTTACCAGAAATTCTGCCCATTTTCTTTTTTAAAAATGCCGATAAATTTTTCCAAATTTATATTTATAAACTTCTCCCCATGATTAATTGACCTCCTCTTTGTATGTTTTCTTAAAAATATAAAGCATCCATATTGCTATTCACAGCATACTGAACAAAAAGGGTATTTTTGGAAAAGCGCAGAAAAAAATCATAAAAGGGGAAAACCCAAAACAAAAATTTGGGGAATAATTGATCCCTTTGGGGTACCCATATTAATGCACCTGAAGGGAAAAAAACGTTTAAACCCAAAAATTTTTACATAAAATGTCTGTCCCTTAAGAAACCTTTTATTAAGAATACAGTTTTCCGAAATACCAATCTTTTTTTTAATTTTTAAAGCAACCTACAAAGCCAACACCCCGTCGTAGGGTTTTTTAAAAAAATAAAAAAATGTAGCCATCGTGTGTTTTGTGTGTGTGTGTGTTTGGGTGGTGTTTTGTGTGTGTCAAAGGACAAAAAAAAGAAACAACCCCAAATTGTGGGGTCGCCAGCCAAATTTTTTCGGACATAACTTGAACTCCCAAAAATTTTAGGCGCCACAAAGACGGGCCCCCTGGTTCGGATCCGACCCAAATTAAACTTTGTGGGAGGCTTCCAAAAGGAGACGGGCCCCACCCACCCCAAAAGACTAAGGGCCCTTTTGGAAAACCCACGCCTCGATTTCTACGAGAAAGAGTCGTAGCGCCCCCCGGGTCCCGGGTCAAACTGGGCCAAATTTTGAAAAACCAAACGTCAAAGGGTTAGTTAGACCCTCGTGGCGCCCACCCAGACTCACTACCCCTTTAGAGTGAAACCCGTTTCCCCCCGAGTTAAGCCACACGGGGCCAGTTAATTTGGGAAGGGGGAAGGTAGGTGTGGTGGGGGGGGGGGAAATCTAGCTAATCAATTTTTTGACCAATTTTACCACCAAAGAAGTAAGGGGTGTAGGTGGGGGTGTCATGATTTGAATATCCCCGGGAAATTTGAAAGGGGGATAACTTCGGGGTTCAGGGGTAAAAAACTGACCCCAAGGGGGACGGGGCCCCTTTACACGGGGTTTGGGCCCTAAAGGAATGCGTGAGTGAGAGAGAGGGGGGAGGAAAAAAGAACAACAGAAGGAAAAGAAGGGAAAGTTCGGGGAAATAGGGGTCTTTGCCTACAGGGAAAGGGAGGGGGGAGGAAACGAACAGGGGGAGAAAGATTAAGGGGGTTCCCGGGTTTTAGTCTCTGCCCGGAAGAAAAACAGGGAGATGAAGGGCAGAACGAGGGGAAACAAAGATGACAAAGGGGAGAGAGGGCCTGAGTGTAATCTCCCGAGGAGAGAAAACAAAGAATGAGGGAGGGAGAAGAGAACCCAAGTTGGGGAGATTTAGCATGAGAGTCGCAGAGGAAGGACTGGGAGAGAAAGTGGAGAGAGAGAGATTGCTAAAATAATGAAAAGAAAAAAAAGAAAAGAAAAAAGAAAAGAAAGCAAAACCCTGTCCATTTGATTAGAGCCGACTAGAAGAGAGAGAGAAAAGAGTGCAATGCGTTAATGCCGGGAAAAAAAAAAGGAGGGAAAAGATTATTTTTTGATATTTCCCGTTCTATCCTCACTGGGGGTTGGGCCTCATACTTGGGCCCCGGGGGCCATTTTTTAATCAGGGGATCCCAGCCTTGGGCCGGGGCCGAGCAGTCCCCGGGTTGAAACCGGGGCAAGTAGACCAACAAACCCTGCCAGCAGGTTTTTGTCGTGTTGGGGGAAATGACAGGAAAAAAAAAAAAAAAAAAAAGAAAAGAAAAGAAAAGACAGTGAAATTTGTAATGTTAAGATCAACCCCGGCCCCGGTAAAGTAGAAATCTATTTTTCCCCCCCGGGTTTGTTAAAAAATTTTTTAGAAAAAATGATTTTGTGAAGGGTTTAGGAAAGAGAGAATTTTTTTTTTTGGTTTTATTCCATATCATTTATGGTTCGTTTTAGAACATGTTTAAATAAATTTTTAACTTTACTAGTGGTTTTTATGGGGCAATTTCATATATATGAATGAGATCGTAAGCAAGCCCGTGAGTGGGGTTTTGGGGTGGGGCGCCCGTTTCCTTTCCCCCACTGACATTACACCGAGGTTGACAATTTATTGGGGACCGCCAGGGTAATTTTGGGCCCATTTTTTTTATAATTGTTTTTAACTTCTCAGAGAGGAAGCTGGGTGGGATTCAAGTATTGTAATCCTAAGACAAGGGTTGTCTTACTGTATGTTCCCAAGATAGTTAAATACTAGGCTTGGCATTGCTTCCAAGATATGTTAATACTAGGCTTGGCATTTCAGCCCCAGAGTACTCATTTCGCACAGATTGCCTATAATTCGCTCTCATAGTTGGGTCAGGCGCTGGGCGTCTTATAAAAACTAATTACGTTGTCCCAAGCTAATATATCATTCATAGGATTGTGCTATTACGTCACTCGTGTCGGTAACCACCAGTTTGGCTGTCGTAGTAATAAAATCTTGTTCAAAAAAAAAGAAAAAAAGAGAGATATAATGGCGGAAGAAAAGAACACCCCTATTGAACAACTTGTGAGCGTCGCTCGTGATTTAGGTTACTCAGGAGATGAGTTGCGTGCATTCGTTGAAAAACCAACAAAGATGGAAAGAGATGAACGCGCGGAAAGACGCCGCGTCGCATTGGAAATAGCAGAGCGGGAAAAGGCTAAAGAAGAGCAAGAAATAGAAAAATTAAGGATTCAGGCTAATGATAATCAGGCAACGCAGGAAACAGAAAGAATAAGGGAAGCGCAGGAAACAGAAAGAATGAGGGAAGCGCAGGAAACAGAAAGAATGAAGCAGGAAACGGAAAGATTAAAGGTTCAATTAGAATTAGAGAAAGTGAGAATACAAAGGGAGACCACCGAGGATGGTAGTTCAGTCTCCAGTGACTCTGTGCGCAGCTATGCTCCCCGACCCAAGTTGCCCAAATTCTCTGAAGGAACCGATTCGATTGATGCATACATCAGTCGGTTCGAAACGTTTGCGACCAGTCAGGGTTGGCCTCCAGAAGAGTGGGCAGTCATTTTGTCGGCGTTACTGACGGGTAAGGCATTACAAATTTTCACTGCGTTGCCAGCAGAACAACAGTCTGATTTCGGCGCTGTGAAGGAATCATTGATGAAAGGATTTGACCTCACAGAGGAGGGGTTCAGGAAGAAATTTCGTTCAGCTAAATTAACAAGCAGGTGAGACGTACACTCAGTTTGGTGCACGTTTGGATCACTATTTTGAGAAGTGGTTAGAGTTGAGTGGTACGAAAAAGGAGTTCGCTGAATTGAAAGAGCTAGTTATGAAAGAACAGATTTTGTCAGGTTGCGGCCCTGATTAACCATACATTTGAAAGAGAGACAGCCAGAGACAGCAGGGGAGTTGTTGAAGTTCGCAGAGGTGTATAGAGAGGCACGTTTGGGCACTAAGGTGCAGGAGAAACAGGTGCTAGGCACAGGTGAGAAGAGTGCAAGGAGACTAGGGAGTTTTTCTGCAAAGTCCTGCAAACCCAGTGGTGGGGCAGAAGGAAGGGCAAAGGGACATTAGGTGTTTTCATTTGTCACAAGAAGGGACATGTGGCGAGGGATTGTCGCATGAGGTTCCAGAAGGCAGCAGCCTTGCAAGAAGTCGATAAGGGTCGTCAAGGGAAACGACCTGCAGTGGAACCAAAGGGGATTCAGTCTGAAGAGGGTGGAGTGCAGCTTATGGCTAGCACTGGACAGCAGTCAGTGTCAGGGATGGAGGGCACTAGGCTGAGTGGTTCGTTACCATGGAAGAAGGGTGGATTGGCCAGCAGAGGGTGAAAGTGTTACGAGACACTGGTTGTTCATGCGGGGTAGTACGAACAACGCTGGTCGAGAAAGGGGATTTGACAGGGCAAATCCAGACCTGTACTCTAATCGATGGCACTGTGAGGGAGTTTCCAGTTGCTAAGATAGAAGTACGTACCCCTTACTTCTCAGGCGAGTTGTCTGCGTTGGTGATGGAGAAACCCCTTCACGATCTGATCATTGGAAATATTCCAGGTGCAAGGGATCCAGGGGATCCTGAGTTGTTGACTGCTACAGGGGCAGCAGTTCAGACACGGAGCAAGAAGGAGAAAAGGTTGTTAAACCGTTAGTTGTTCCAGGAAGGAAGTCGGGCATAGACGTGTCGCCTGATGAGTTTAGGGCAGCGCAGGAACAAGACCCTTCGCTCGTGAAGTCTTGGGAGTTTGGCAAGAGGTGGAGAGAAACAGGAGGTTAGAGGAGTGAGACAGAATTTCTTGTGAAAGGCGGGCTGTTGTACCGAGTGTTTACCAAGGGGAAGACAGGTAAGGTGACCACTCAGTAGAGGTACCAGCAGGTTATCGTGACACTGTCATGTCATGGGTCACGAGTCGCTCATGGCGGGTCATCTCGGCACCAGCAAAACGGCTGACCGAATCTTTGATGACTTTCATTGGCCAGGAGCAATGGCAGACATCAAGCGTTTCTGTATGTCATGTGACGTGTGTCAAAGGTCAGCCACAAGAGGGGTGAAGAGGAAGGCGCCTCTTAAACATCCCCCTTTAATTGACACACCATTCAAGAGGGTGGCTGTTGATCTGATTGGCCCAATCTCGCCCTGTCCAAAGGTGGGCACAGGTATGAGACACGTAAGGTTGCAAGGGAAAGTTTGCAGGAGGCTAGGGTCGTTCAGAAGAAGCAATATGACAGGAAGGTAAGGAAGCAATCCCTCAAGGCGGGAGATCAAGTCCTGGTACTGCTTCCCACGGGTCACAACAAGCTGCTGATGCATTGGAAAGGACCATTCACCATCACTGAAAAGGTCGGTCGGGATTACCGAATTGATGTGAATGGGAAACTAAAACTTTTCCATGCGAATTTTCTCCGCAAATATATTCAGCGTGAGACCCACACATAGGCGCAGCAGCAATCATTGATGGAGGTGAAGGAGACCCAGCAGAAAAAGGGGGAGATTTTTTGCCTGAGTTTCCAGGAGAAGAGTCATACAGGGATGTGTCACTGTATGAAGGGCTAGACAGTAGGAGTAAGGAGGAAGTTAGGGGCTCCTAGAACGGTATAGGGCGTCCTGACTGATAAACCAGGCAGGACAACTCTAGAAACATGTAACGGTGGAGTTAACATCGCAGAAACCCGTACATGTGAAAGCCAAACCCGATCCCATATGCCACCAAGCAAGTGATCGAGGAGGAGGTAGAAAAGATGTTGGACCTTGGGGTGATTGAACCGTCCAAATCATCATATAGTGCACCCGTCGTCTTAGTGAGGAAAAAGTCAGGTGAGCATCGATTCTGTGTCGACTATAGACGTCTGAACAGTGTCACCAAGGTCGATGCAGAGGTCATACCGAACATGGAAGACCTGTTCGCTCAGATCGCCACAAGCAAGAGCCAGTATTTCACCAGGATAGATCTGAGCAAGGGTTACTGGCAAATAGCCCTGAGTGAGGACTCAAAGGAAGTCACAGCATTCTCCACTCCTATGGGGCTATAACCAGGCGAGTACTCCCTTTTGGTATGGTCAACGCGCCTGCAGTCTTCTCTCGGATGATGAGGAAGTTATTGACGGGATTGGAAGGCGTTGTGAATTTCATGGATGACATTCTGATAGCGTCCGAGACATGGGAGGAGCATATGAGGCAGCTAGAAGCATTTTTTAGAGAGGTTGAGGAAAGCCAATCCCACAGCCAGACCAACAAAGTGCCAGGTTGGTTTTCCAAGCCTGGATTTTCCTAGGTTTTGTTGTCGGAGGCGACACAAAGCAGCCGGGAAAAGAGGAAAGGGGGAGAAGATGATGAATTCAGAGAGACCAAAGACCAAAACAGAAGTCAGGAGTCTGCTGGGTTTTATTGGGTTCTATAGGGAGTTTGTCCCAAATTTTGCTGCAATCACGAGTCCTCTCAGTGATTTTGGTCAAGGCAGGGAAACCGGCAGTGGTCGAGTGGTCAGACGCTGCAGAGCAAGCACTGCAGACGGTGTTGGAAAGACTAGGTTCCCGTCCCATCTTGAAGCTACCAGATATGTCCAAACCATTTTTGTTGCGGACAGATGCATCAGGGGGTGGAATAGGTGCAGTATTGTTGCAGGGGCATGAAGAGTCGAGTTTTCCTGTGAGGTATGCTAGCAGGAAGTTGACAAAGTGTGAAGAAGGGTACGCAACTGTAGAGAAGGAGTGTTTAGCTGTTGTGTGGGCCGTGCAGAAGTTCCACAAATACTTGTATGGAAGGAGTTCGTGATAGAGACTGATCACCAACCACTCAAATTCCTGCAGGAGGCACAGCTGAAAAACAGCAGGGTTCTGCGTTGGGCAATGCACTGCAGCCCTACAGGTACCGAGTGCAGTACATTCCCGGTCGACAGAATGTCGGAGCTGACTATTTAAGCCGTGTAGTCTAGCAAGCTGCAACTCAGAGGAAGTCAGTCATATCCGGGGTGCTTTGTTGATAATATGTTTGATGACAGTTATGTTGATTGGATATGGGTTCATTCCCAGTTGGGTATGGTTCATATTCTTTGTGTGAGACTTGTTCATATTTTCTTTGTGAACTTGTTCATGTGAATGTAGTTATGCTTGGAGCATACAGTCGCTTGTGTAGTGATGCATTATTTGCAATAAGTGAGGATGGAGATTCCTCAGTAAAGTGTCATGGATCGTGAGCATATTATATTGTGCTTTTCATAGAAATTTTGAAGAGAAGATGTGGCAAATCCGCAGGTAGGGGAATTGCATAAGTGCGCACAGAGGTCGTTATAAAATGAGTCGAAATAACGCAAGAGTGCACGTCAATGATAACTCATTGGAGTGGTATTCACTAATGATATATTTTATAATTTGTAAACCGTTGTTGTAAAGTAATTTTTCAAACTTTGCACGTGTAGCTGTGTGTCAGCAAATTCGGTTGTTTTTTTTGTACCGTTGTTTTGAGACAATGCGGAGCATGGTCTTTTGCAAGGGGGAAATTGTCACGGACAAAAAAATGAAACAACCCAACTTGTGGGGTCGCCAGCCAATTTGTTCGGACATAAGCTTGAACTCAAACATTCTAGGCGCCACATAGACGGGCCCATGGTTCGGATCCGGCCAATTAAGCTTAGTGGAGAGGCTTCACGGAGACGGTCCGACCCACCCAGACAGACTAAGCCGTTTTGACCGACGCCTCGATGTCTAGCGAGACGAGTCGTAGCGCCTGGCTCAGGCTCATCTGGCCAATTTGTGGAACCAGCGTCATTGTTAGTTAGACGTCGTGGCGCCTACCCAGACTCAGCTAGCCACTTTAGAGTGACCAGTGTCCACGAGTTAAGCCACACGGCGCCAGTTAAGTAGGGAAGGGGGGAAGGTAGTGTGTGGTGGGGGTGAAATCTAGCTAATCAATTAAATGACCAATTGACCACCACAGAGAGTAAGGTGTGTAGGCGTGACTGTCATGATTTGAATATCCAATGGAATTAGAGGGAGATAACTTCGGGGTGTCAGGGTAAAAATACTGACCAATGGTACTGGCCCTTGGACACGGGGTTAGGGCATAAAGGAATGCGTGAGTGAGAGAGAGGAGGGAGGAAAACGAACAGACAGAGAGAGAGAGGGAGAAGTTCGGGGAAGTAGGCTCTCGCCTACAGGAAGGCAGGGAGAGGAGAACGAACAGGGAGAGAGAGATGAGGAGGTTCTGGGTATAGTCTCTGCAGGAGAGAAAAGGCAGGGAATGAAGGACAGAACGAGGGGAGAACGAACAGAGAGACAGAGAGAGAGAGGTCTGAGTGTAATCTCTGAGGAGAGAAAAGCAGAGAGATGAGGGGAGGAGAGAAGAGAACCAAGTTGAGAGATTAGCATGAGATAGTCTGCAGAGGAAGGACTGAGGAGAGATGTGGAGAGAGAGAGAGTTGCTAACTAATGAAGAAGAAAAGAAAGAAAGAAAAAAGAAAAGAAAGCAACCATGTCCATTTGATTAGAGCAGACTAGAGAGAGAGAGAGAGAGAGTGCAATGCGTTAATGCAGGAAGAAAGAAAGGAGAACAGATCGATGTTGATAGTCACTGTTCTATCCTCACTGGGGTTCGACCTCATACTTGGCCAGCGCCACTTTCATCAGCAGTCCAGCCTGACCGGTGCCAGCAGTCCAGCTTGACCGGCGCAAGTAGACCAACACCAGTGCCAGCAGTTGTGTCGTGTTGTGAAAGTGACAGTGAAAAGAAAAAGAAAAGAAAAGAAAAGACAGTGATTCGTGAATAGTTAAGATCACCTGGCCAGGTAAATAGAAATCTATTTATACCCGGGTTATTAATGATGTTTTAGACAAATGATTTTGTGAAGTTCAGGAAAAGAGAATTTTTTTATTTTGTTTAAATTCCATATGCATTGATGGTTCTTCTATGAACATGTGTAGTAAAGTTAATAGCCCTTTACTAGTGGTTTGATGTGACGAATGCATGATATATGAATGAGATCGTAAGCAAGCTGTGAGTGTGTTTGGGCTGTGCGCTAGTCCTTCCTCCACTGACATTAAAACCGAGGTTGACAGTGTGTGTGTGTGTGGTGTGTGGGGTGTGTGTGTGTGTGTTGTGTGGTGTGTGTGTTGTGGTGTGTGTGTGTGTGTGTGTGGTGTGTATTGTGTTGGTGTATGTGCATGTGTGTAAGCATGCAAAATATATGTATACTTGAGTGTGTTGTCTGTGTATGAGTGGTGTGTGTGCGTGCGTACGTGCGTGCGTGCGTGCGTGCGGCGTGCGTGCGTGCGTGCGTGCGTGCGTGGGGGCGTGCGTGCGTGCGCGCGGCGCGCGGTGCGCGCGTGTGTGTGTGTGTGTGTGTGTGTGTGTGTGGGGTGTGTGTGTGTGTGTGTGTGTGTGTGGTGTGTGTGTGTGTGTGTGTGCGTGCATGCGCACGCACGCACATGTGGGGTTGGTGTGTGTGCTGGTGTATGTGCGTGTGCGTACGCATGCACGCGCGCATATGTGTGTTGGTGTGTGACGTGTGTGTGTGCGCTTGCACGCATTGTGTGTGCGTGCACAATGTGTGTGTGTGTTTCTTCAATTTAGTGTCCTTTCCACTGAAAGTGATTCAGACAATATTGAGTTTGGGGGTGAATGAGAGTAAGGGGGTGTGTCTATAATAAAAATTAACAAAAATTTGAATAGCGAGTTTGAGAGTGAATGAGAATATGGGAAAGTGTCTGAAATAAGGTTAACAAAAATTGAATAGTGAGTTTGTTGTGAATGAGAATAAGTGGATATGTCTGTAACAAGGTTTACAAAAAATGGAATAAAAATGTATCCCTTTTGTCCTACGTTTGTCATGTACCCCCCTTTGATCCTAATTATTAAATGATAGATAAACTAGTAACAATGGACAATTAAAATTATCAAATCAATAAATTAACAATTTTACAAATAAAACCAGTGAACTATGCAATAAACCTTTACATACAAATTGAAGAACAGAATAATTGTTAAGTATGCTAGATAAAGACAAAGGAGTCGTTTCCATCAGTGAAACCGTCAATCCCCAATTTCTCAAAAATGTCTTTTGTTTTTGAACAACGTGTCAATATATGATTGACACTTAAGGATTCTCCGCACATACATCGACATTGTTACAGTATTTTGTTTTGATTGAGTTTAAACGAAGTCTATGAATAAGACTCTCAATCTCTCTAATGAGCAAAAAAAAACGCTTGGGTGGTCTGGTTTTTTTTGTCTCTGCCATGTTGATTAAAACAATTACGACTATACTGTACGTCTGAAATTTAACAATACGATTTTACATTTTCGTGAGATTTCTATTAAAATTGAATAGCTTTCTGTTAAACTAAGGGAACATTAAGGGAAACAGCATCATTACTATTTTGGGCTGCTTGTTTGCAGCTCGATCTACTCTTCGTTTCCATATAATGCCGCAGTGAGAAGGCACCCAGCAAAAAGTCACGTAATTCCATTTGATTGAAAGAAAGTGTATTAAATGATTTATTTCAATTAATCATATCTTGGGCGTATGCGTGAATTAGGAGACTTTAATCGAAAGAAGCCTGCTTTCGAATCAGCACATATTAAAAGTTGACTGTTTTTTATAGGAAAGTTAGTATGAAACCCAAGGACTTCAATAAGCAAATAGTTCTGCACTGTAAAATAGAAAAGTTGTTACCAAGATAAAAAACTTTTGAATTTGTAAACTGGGGATTACGAAAGCTGCCCTGAATTTAAATTATCAAGCACTGAACCATCCGTATATATTTTTAAATGATTATTGTAATTATTTTCTAAATAGAGCATACGTGAGTTTTAAAACATTAGGTGAGTCATTTTTTGATAAACTGTGTATTCTATATCAAAGATTGCTGCGATTGTTCCCATTTTGGCATTGGAGAAAACGTTGGATTTTTAGCAATGTTATTTTGATCTATATTATTTTTCTCAGAAGATCGCCAGAATAAAAAACAGATAGATTTTGTTGAGAGTATGTTTTGAGCACGCTTTCCAAAGTCCTTTTCTGAATCTAAGCATACCTCTTGAGAACAAAAATTTTTTTGTGAGAAACTTTTCAAACAAACTTTGAAGCAGAAGCTTTCGGAAGTCTGTGAGTGGTAAAACACCTACCTCATTGTATGTCCCTAAATTTGATGTATGTGTTGGGACTCCAAGGGCAATTTTATAAGCTTTGCAATCAACACTTTGAAGTTTATTAAAAGATATTGAGGTGCATTAAAGAAAAAATTCTTGAGCATAGCAAGTCTTGAACGAACTAAAGCATTTGCTAAAACGGTTAATGTTTTAGAATCTTGAGCCCAGGATTGTTTAAATTTTTTAAAATTTAAGGGAAGTTTAAACTTTTCCTTGCTTTGTTTTAGAATGTAATCAATGTGTGCATTCCACGTAAGTTTGCTACTTAATATGACTCCTAGAAATTTACGTTTTAACATAGTTTAAATTTTTACCATCCAATGTAAATTTTGGTAGCTTTTCTGGACATAACCAGAGTTGAAGACATCAAAGGATTTTTTTCGTTGAAAGGGGAAAACCCCTTTTCATGTAAGAATTTGTTTATTTTATTGAGCTCATGCTGGTATTTGAAATTTTGAAGTAATTCAGAGATCGTAGAGAAGTAAGGCGTTTCATATTACTTTCACCCATAAACATAAGTCGTCAGCAAACTGAGCTAATTCTGTATCTTTTGAGAGACCTTTTGGTAGATCATAAATCAGAATGTTGAATAACATTGGTGAAATTACGGAACCTTGGGGTAACCCATCTGTAAAGGTCAGGGGTTGAATAAGATTTCCTAATTCGGTTTTTAATAGACCGCAATGAAGGAACCTTGAATATAATTAAACATATTACCATTAATACCCAAAATTCTTAATTTTATACAGCAAACGCTTATGCCATACATGTTCGTAGGCCTACGATGTCAAAAAATGTGGCTAAATTGTTCTTGCGACGTGCAAATTGATGTTTTACCTGGGAAGAAAGTTAACCAAGTGTTCAATTGTGGATCTACCGTTTGAAATCCACTTGATTGATAGGAATTATTTATGTTTATTGCAATGGTGAACTAACTTTTTAATATAAAATTTTTTTCCCCCAATTTACATGTGTTTGACGTTAAAGCAATGGGGCGATAACTACTTAATCTTCATAGGTTTTCCCTTCTTATGATTGGGAAAAACAATAGATTGTTTCCAATCATAGGCATTTTCCCATTCCCCAACATTTCTGAAAAACGAGAGGAGAAAATGTATTCCCTTTTGTGGAAGATGATTAAGGATTTCGTTAGATTGCCATCTAACCCACTGATGTCTTACTGTTTTAAAAACTTAAACATTCTTTTTAACCCTTTTTGAATTGTTATTGGAGTATTTAGGTAATGATCTTCAATAGGATTTGGTTTTTTATAAATGTCTTTTTTTCTTCATTTTCTCGATAATTTTTATTTTCAGTTGATAAATTTTCTTTGCTGCTATTTTTAGCAAACAAGTCACAATGCCTCAGCTTTATCAAAATTAGATGGAATTCAAATTGGTAAGAAGAACA
>CM031623.1:53178638-53183638 GCA_018398815.1 Conus ventricosus | reverse complement strand
CCAATCTGTCGCCCCTGCCCAATTTGTCGCCCCGGTGACAGATCGGTCTTTCAAACCCTGGTGTTGAGGCCCAATCTGTCGCCGGGCGACAAACTGGGCAGGGCGACAAATTGGTCGTTAGCAGACCCACAACAAAACATTCAGGCTTGGATCATGGCAGGCTGTGAAAATAAAAAGGCAAGGTGGTGTGACAAAACCAGTGAAAGGATAGATAGATAGATAGATAGATAGATAGATAGATAGATAGAGAGATAGATAGATAGATAGATAGATAGATAGATAGATAGATAGATAGATAGATAGATAGATAGATATAAAGTCGAACTGGTGCGGAAATTTCGTGGTGGACAAAACACTTGTGTACCGTGGTGCTCCGAAGTTCAGCTTACTTGAGCAACACACAGAATTTGCGATTAGAGAGAAAAATGATCATGAACTATTTATAAGAAAACCAAGTTTTAAAAATGTGATATAAAAAACATAACCTTGGTATCAAGAAGACATACTGACCGAACACAAATTGAAAACCACAGCTTAATCCGAATTTTGTACCCTCTTGGGGAGGTACCTGTGTTTTGTTGGCGGCAGCAGAATTCAGCGACTTAAGAAAAGACAGAACCGGTTTTACATTCTTCAATTTACGCACCATGTCTGCATGATGAATTGTACAACAGTATTTTAACTGACCAAGCTGAATTTAAGATATATGGTGCCCAGTATGTTGGACTTTACCACAGTTATCATCGTTTTAGGTTGTTCGTCACATGTGGACATAACAACACGCCGTCATTATTATTCGATCTTTTTTTTTTTTTCTACGGCAGATCCATCACATGCATGTATAGAAAATCTACATGTGAGATGCTGATATGGCTAAATAGTTCACAACGCAACATGGCTCTCGCGTTTAACGACATTATCAATTTTAAATGTGTTTTAGTAGCCGTGACACTGCCACGATCGATATCTTTCATTTCTAGTTCTAGTTGCTTCATACGTTTATTTACATATTCATTTATCTTTTTACAGTTGCAGAATTAAGTGTCCTCTCTCTCTCCTCCTCCTCTCTCTCTCTCTCTCTCCTCTCTCTCTCTCTCTCTCTCTCTCTCTCTCTCACCCCCCTCTCTCTCTCTCTCTATCTCTCTCTCCTCTCTCTCTCTCCTCACTCTCTCTCTCTCTCTCCTCTCTCTCTCTCTCTCTCTCTCTCTCTCAAAAATATCTCGGCGATTTGCAGAAATTAGGACATTTCAGTTCAGTGGTTTATTATACGTCTGTTCATCATAGATAATATTAGACAACAAGCAGCTATACGATCTCCACTAACACTCACAAAATATCTCTGTCACTTCCAAAGTAAAAAAAAGTTCAGTGAAGTGGTTCGTTTTTACGTCTGTCCAGCTCAGATGATGTTAGACAATCAGCAGCTCTACGATCTGCACTAAGTGATTCTCACATGACTTTACAACCCATCCAAGAGATCTAAGACATTAGCATCAGTTTGAAAACTTTGTAATGAACTCCATCAGCTTCAGTCTGAGCAGCCAACGAAGCAATATCAATACCGCATGATCATACAAAAATGGCCTGTGTTTTGAGAGTGAGTCACGTTCAGATTTTTCTCCTCATACATGGTTGGACTAAAACCGCCAAAAGTTTCAACAACAACAAAATTCGGAGAAAGAGGACCGTGGGGGGTGGGTGGTGGGGGTGGGGGCTTATTTTTCAATATTTTCATACAAACCTGGATCTTGTCAAAGCGGGGTGGGAGAGTGAGGGACTCTCTTTATAACCATGAATTGATTTCTCTTGGGGGCCGGAATAGCTCAGTTTGGCAGAGCGCCGGACTCGTAATCTAAGGGTTGCGGTTCGAATCTCCGCCGGTCGTTTCGAAATAAGGGGATTTTTCCCTCGGAGTTAACATTGGTTCTGACTCCATTTCCCATACAGTCCTTCGAATGAGACTATAAACCGAGGTTCCGTATGTGAACGCATGCATAACATCATGCACACACGTAAAATCTCATCACCAACTTTCGGAAGAGAAGGCCCGTTTGGCTGTTGGTATGGATGACACGTTACACATAGCATGCACCTTCCCCGAAGTTGGAGTATGGCTGCCTCAATGGCGAGATAAGAAAAAAACGGTCATACACACAAAACTCCGCTCCCTTTGTTGGGTAGATGGGATTCATCCTTACCTATCTATTCAGGTATGGGCCGCAGGAGTATCAGCCTGCGTATGCAGAAGAAGAGAGTCGTGACTTGGTTCCACTGGTCAAACCGAAATCAGCAAATACACCAGAAAAAAAGATACCATACAAAGTGTCTGTTTTTGTGTTGTTTTTCTCGGTATTTCATTTTTCTTTTTGGATTGCATGAAAATGAACGCTGATCAACGTTGATACAATGCTTTTATACGTACATGGGATTAATGCTCGCGAGAAGACACGACGCGGCTCTCTAACTGCAAAGATAGGAAAGGTCATGAGAGAATGAAAAGATCGCAGAAATGACAGAATGATGTACTGTACAAAACAGTCCACCTGGTAGAATGATGTATGGTACAAAACAGTCCACCTGGTAGAATGATGTACTGTACAAAACAGTCCACCTGGTAGAATGATGTATGGTACAAAACAGTCCACCTGGTAGAATGATGTACTGTACAAAACAGTCCACCTGGTAGAATGATGTACTGTACAAAACAGTCCACCTGGTAGAATGATGTACGGTACAAAACAGTCCACCTGGTAGAATGATGTACTGTACAAAACAGTCCACCTGGTAGAATGATGTACTGTACAAAACATCCACCTGGTAGAATGATGTACTGTACAAAACAGTCCACCTGGTAGAATGATGTACTGTACAAAACATCCACCTGGTAGAATGATGTACTGTACAAAACAGTCCACCTGGTAGAATGATGTACTGTACAAAACAGTCCACCTGGTAGAATGATTATACGTAACAAAACAGTCTACCTGGTAGAATTATATATGCTACAAAGCAGTCTACCTGGTAGAATTATATATGCTACAAAACAGTTCACCTGGTAGAATTATATATGCTACAAAACAGTCTACCTGCAGAAATTGCATATGTACAAACTGGTCTACCTGGCAGAATTACATGTGGTACAAAAGGGTCCACCTGGCAGAAATGACATATGGTACAAAACATTCCAGGTGGACCCAATACATACATACAGGCCGAAAGCAACAGTATGAACATGAAGGACCGGTGAACAGACTTATAAACAGGCTTCAAGGACCGGTGAACAGACCTATAAACAGGCTTCAAGGACCGTGAACAGACCTATAAACAGCTTCAAGGACCGGTGAACAGACCTATAAACAGCTTCAAGGACCGGTGAACAGACCTATAAACAGCTTCAAGGACCAGTGAACAGTCCTATAAACAGCTTCAAGGACCGGTGAACAGACCTATAAACAGGCTTCAAGGACCAGTGAACAGTCCTATAAACAGGCTTCAAGGACCGGTGAACAGTCCTATAAACAGGCTTCAAGGACCAGTGAACAGACCTATAAACAGGCTTCAAGGACCGGTGAACAGACCTATAAACAGGCTTCAAGGACCAGTGAACAGTCCTATAAACAGCTTCAAGGACCGTGAACAGACCTATAAACAGGCTTCAAGGACCATGAACAGTCCTATAAACAGGCTTCAAGGACCGGTGAACAGTCCTATAAACAGGCTTCAAGGACCAGTGAACAGACCTATAAACAGGCTTCAAGGACCGGTGAACAGACCTATAAACAGGCTTCAAGGACCGTGAACAGACCTATAAACAGGCTTCAAGCGTTGCTCGAGTCGAGTCCGGTTCTCTATCGTTATACAGAATTCTGAGACACTCACACCAGACGAGGGGAACACGTGGCAGTTAAGCCGCTGTCTGGTCCTCCATGGGGGAACACGTGGCAGTTAGAGCCGCTGTCTGGTCCTCCATGGGGGAACACTGGCAGTTAGAGCCGCGTCTGGTCCTCCATGGGGAACACGTGGCAGTTAGAGCCGCTGTCTGGTCCTCCATGGGGGAACACGTGGCAGTTAGAGCCGCTGTCTGGTCCTCCATGGGGAACACGTGGCAGTTAGAGCCGCTGTCTGGTCCTCCATGGGGGAACACGTGGCAGTTAGAGCCGCTGTCTGGTCCTCCATGGGCTGGTTTTTCCACGTGGACGTCTGGTGAATGGTTTGTTATTTGATCTGTTGGCTTATCTACATCTTCTACAACCATCATGCATGCGGCCTGCCCACCTTGAGACTGGAGTCGGTGAGACTTGATCACAATGGACAGTTATTAAACCCAGAATGCATACAGCCTTGCAACAAGAAACAATGTATGCACGCGAGTGCGTGCGCGCGCACACGCACGCACACACCTCGCACGCAACACACACACACACACACACACACACACACACACACACACACACACACACACACACACACACACACAAACACACACACATGCACACACGCACTCACTCACATACATGCACGGACGGACCTAATTACGCACGTGCGCATACAAGACATTGTAATAAGAAACACACATGCCTTTACGTACAACATTGCAACAACAACAACAACAAGAACAACAAGAACAACACACACACACACACACACACACACACACACACACACACACACACACACACACACACACACACACACACACAACACACACCCACTTGCTGAATAACAGAGATCAGCGTTTTTATTGCAGTTTATAAGCTAAAAGATATAACACCCTGAAATAGGAGTACAATATTCCATGTGAACAAAAAACTCAGTATGTATCAAAGTTTCATCAAAAGCTTTGGTCGTAAAATAACATGGAAACTACATTGGATTTGGTTTTGATAGATAATGGCAGCATTTTAATTAATTCAATTATTTTTACTTGGTGTGTAAGATTATCTTGTCCTTAGCAAACTTTATTTGAATTATCACAGGAGAACAAGTCGAAAATTAGATCC
>CM031623.1:53168638-53173638 GCA_018398815.1 Conus ventricosus | reverse complement strand
AAACAGCTGACCTACTATGCAAAATGGTCAACAGTCAAGTAAGCTTAGACTATGAAACGCACAACCTATTATTAGAACGGGCGATAACTTGCATGTCAGTGGTGTGGAGTTTGAGACAAGTTGCCTCTCAACAGAACTGGAAATGCTAAACATGGATCACGTTTTGCTGAAGTCTGGAAACATCCTCAGCGTGCTGAAGATCTGGCTGAACTGGGGGAGATAATAAAGCAAATCTCACACATTCTACAAGAAGATCTAAGCGGTCTACAAGAGTGGGAAAGGTAACTTGGAAAATGGAATTTCATCCCCAGAAGTGCCAAGTGTTGCGTATATGTAATAAACGCTCACCAACTAGATCAGAATAGTCTATTCATAATACTATTCTTAAAGAAACCAGTGCTGCAAAATATTTAGGCGTGATTATTGATAGTCGTCTCAAATGGAAAGAACATTACAATTTAGTATGTAAGAAAGCAAATAACATCTTAGCTTTCTTACACAGGAATATCAATGACTGCCCCCAAAAGGTTAAAGACGACTGCTACAAAACACTGGATAGACCAGTACTGGAATACGGTTGCTCAGTCTGGGATCCTTACCATCTAAAGGACATTGATAACCTCGAAAAGATTCAGAAGAGAGCAGCACGGTTCGTAACAGGGAACCACATCAGAGAAAAGGGGAATACTAGGAAGAACGTGAGGAAATTAGAATGGAAACGCTTAGAAGCGAGAAGAGCTTTTATCAAACTTAATATCTTCTTCAAAGGCAGAGCTAAACTAATTGATATATCAATGGAGCAACTAGTATTGAATAAAAGTAGCACCAGGAGTGGCGGTCAATGTTATGCCATACCTGCCTCAAATATTGACAGCCACTTACATTCATTTTATCCTAGTTCTGTACGGCTGTGGAACTCACTGCCGGGTGCCATCAAGATTGCCACAAATGCAATCTCATTTAAAAAACAAATTGATACGACAGTTTTGAGATCTGCATATTGACGATTTTCTATTTTAACTTCCCCAGATATTTTATGGTTACCTGGGCCTAAATGTGGCCATTGCTTTTAACTTTTTGAATATCGTGTGCGACCCCTTGTTGCCAAATTTTGTCCAGGGGCCAACAGACTGAGTCGCACTTTATTTTATGATATTTTATTTTACTTTTTAACATGCGCGCTGGTGACCTACTCGTTTTTGAGTGAACCAGTCTTTTAGGAAGAAGAAGAAGACATTCAGCAATCTCTGTGGTAATCAGCTAACTTAGATAGGACCAAGATTTAGGAAGGTCTTTGGTTCTTTCTGAACTTACATTATAATCAAGAGTTAGAAAGATTTCTGCTGCCCCGTAAATTAGATGTGGCTAAGATATAGTAATGCTTTTGGTAATGAATAATGAATAAAAATGCTTTTGGTAATGAATAATGAATAAAAATGCTTTTGGTAATGAATAATGAATAAAAATGCTTTTGGTAATGAATAAACTTAGATATGACTACGATGCAGCAAAGTCTTTGGTAATAAAAAAAATATAGATAGATAGATAGATAGATAGATAAATAGATAGATAGATAGATAGATAGATAGATAGATGGATGGATGGATGGATGGATGGATGGATGGATGGATGGATGGATGGATGGATGGATGGATGGATGGATGGATGGATGGATAGATAGATAGATAGATAGATAGATAGATAGATAGATAGATAGATAGATAGATAGATATGGTCAAGATTAAGCAAGGTCTTTGGTGATAAGTAAAGGGAAAGATGACCAAGATTTAGCAGCGTCTTTGGTAAGAAGTGACATCAAATAAGACCCAAAATCTGGAATGTCTTTCATGCTATAACTAGTGCATAAGGAGGAATTAACGTTTGTACAAAATGTTTTTATTTTGTCTGAAAGAGAAACCGTGACTTATCCTTTATTTTCCAATAATGGCACTGCATGCAAGTGATCCGCTTGGAATCTGTAAACTCACAAACCTCTAACATTGCCAAAAATTTACCCCACACTCCATTACCTGTCTAGGAATTAGCACAGACATTCAATCAGATTCTTGACGACCTGAAAGAAAGCTTTCGTTTCCAGGCAGCATTAGCAAAGATAACATGTTTCTCAGCATCTTCAATAGCTCTAAAGGCTGACTACAGTCTCCATCTGTTTATCTGTCTGTTTATGTTTTCAATCTCTGTTTATCTATCTGTCTATCAATCTATCAGTCTATCTATCTATCCATCTATCTATCTATCTATCTATCTATCTATCTATCTATCTATCTATCTATCTATCTCCCTCTCTCTCCCTCTCTCTCCCTCTCTCTCTATCTCAGTGTGTGTGTGTGTGTGTGTGTGTGTGTGTGTGTGTGTGTGTGTGTGTGGTGTGTGTGTGTGTGTGTGTGTGTGTGTGTGTGTGTGTGTGTGTGTGTGCGTGCGTGCGTGCGTGCGTATTGTGTGTGTGTGTGTGTGTGTGGTGTGTGTGTGTGTGTGTGTGTGTGTGTGTGTGCGTGCGTAAGTGCATGCACGAGTGCGCGCGCGCGCGCGTGTGTGTGTAAGCGTGTGTGTGTGTGTGTGTGTGTGTGTGTGTGTGTGTGTGTGTGTGTGTGTGTGTGTGTGTGTGTGTGTAAAAGACATATAACAAGACCACGTGACATATTCATTTTGATTGTACATGACTCAATTTTTCCTTTATCAATCATCATCATCACACTGATTCTAACGAAAATAACATTATACTGAAGGCTGTTTTGTTTTATTTTGTTTTTACTCTACTTTGTACAAAAACAACATGATACCAAGCTGTCAGGGATACACACAAAAGCCCAGTAGGATTGACATCATAGCTTCTTTCGTCATTCCTAAACCCCGTGCGAACAGGCATCCTGGGTTGACACAGTCTTCTTTTTTCTTCTTTTCGTGTTTCTTTCTTCCTTTTCATCTTGTAATTGTCATATCATAACTTAACACACATTCAGCATTCTCTCTCTCTCTCTCTCTCTCTTCTCTCTCTCTCTCTCTCTCTCTCTCTCTCTCTCTCTCTCTCTCTCTCTCACACACACACACACACACACACACGCACACGCACACACGCGCGCGCACGAACACTCTCTCTTTCTCTCTCTCTTTCTCTCTCTCTCTCTCTCTCTCTCTCTCTCTCTCTCTCTCTCTCTCTCACACACACACACACACACACACACACACACACACACATACACACACACACACACGCACACGCGCGCGCGCGCGCACAGAACAGATGATCACTTGACCAATGCCGTCTCTCTCTGCGCCGTTTCCGCAGTCTCCGCACACTCGGTCTTCACCATGGAGTAGGACGTACGTGACAGCTCACTGCGCCTGCGCCGGAAGCGCCGTCCCACAAAGCAACTGACGTAGGTGTCGATGAAGACGTGGCGAAAGCTTTCGCCGCAAGAGAGGTACACCAGCATGTTTACGGCGAAACTCAGGTAGTAGAGAATCTGGAAGACTACCTGTAAAAACCAAGGATGGGGAAAAGGTGAATTGATATTCAGGCAGGGAGGGAGGAGGATGGGGGGAAGGGGAGGGGGGGGGATGATGTTTCATCCTCTAAAAGGAAAATAGAAAGTTACTGCTCAGGCCGGAAGCCAGCCTGAAGCAAGCGAGAGAAGTGAGTGCAGGCCTGTTTCAATATGGATTTTGTTCGTTGATTTCTTTCGCCTTTCTAGTGTCCAGTGCGGCGAAATAGGTCCATCGATTGGGGCTTCAAACAGGGGTCCAAGCTGAATATGCGCGTATACATGCACACACATACACACACATACGCGCACGCGCGCGCGCACACACGAGCAGACGTGAATAAGTAAAAAAAACAGAAAGCAAAATACGGTAAAGAAAAAAAAATAGTAATAACATAAAGGTGGGAAGAAAAGAAGATATTCAAGATGACGACGAAATACGAAGAAAAGCGACAAGGAAGCGATCACAGATAAAAGTACGGTGATGGAAAAGGAAAAAAAAATATAGAAAGAGTGAAGAAGGAAAGAAACAAAAGACGAGATAGAAAAAAAAATGAATGGATAAAAGCATCGGAAGAAATGGACGTGGAAGAAAAATAAAGTTGCATGCCGTCAACAAGTCAATTCGTGTATAAGAAAACATTTTCAGACGGTTGATGCATATTCGCAAGGCATATAACGTCCTCACAAATAATTATACGCCTGCTTCTGCGTGCAGAATTCTTGCTTTGCCAAATATTTTCTTGTTGTCTCCGCCGTGGAGTTTGCATTTTCATTTGCGTCTGTTTGTTTGTTTGTTTGTTTGTTTGTATGTCTGTCAGCACGATTTCGTAATACCCACTATACTGATTTTGATAATATATCTGTTGAAAGCTAGAAAACGGCACACGGATGAAATGTTCAAATATTGGTTCCGATCCGGGGCAATTCAAAGATCCGTTCATGAAAACGTGTCATAATTTGTCCATTATTTTAAACTTTGTGAAACTCCTTTCTTTAATTGATAGTCAGCTGTAAGGTCATCATTTTTATTAGTGTCATAGACTGCTGAAAGTTTACAGTAGTATACAAGTGAACGTTTCTTATTTTCCATAAAGACTTTCTTTAAATTCTTACATACCACTAACCCCAATCCCCCTCCCCTTCCGCCCCCGTCCCCCAGCAAAGAAGAAAAAATGCGTCTATTTATGACCTGACTTGCTCGTAGAAGTTGAAAATGGAAATAAAATGAAATATTGAAATAAGCCTACTTTGCCATGGAAATAAAATGAAATATTGAAATAAGCCTACTTTGCCATTTGTTTGTTGTTTCATGCTACTGTAAAACCACATACACATGCACTAGCGCACATACGCGCGCGCACGCACACACACACACACACACACACACACACACACACACACACACACACACACACACACACACACACACACACACACACACATACACTTACACACAGAAACGCACACACACACACGCGCGCGCACGCATCACCA
>CM031623.1:53138638-53151138 GCA_018398815.1 Conus ventricosus | reverse complement strand
GACTGTAGTGATTCAAAAAAAGCTAAACATTGCAGGTGTTTTTTAAGATTAACGTGTTTTAAAGGTTTGGCAACGCTTGGGTAAAGAATAAAAGGGTTTTTACTTATTTTATTTACTTTCTTTTTTTTTTAATTTACTAAATATTGTGGCTTTAAAAATGACGACCACAAGAAAATTCGAGGACGGGAAAAATTAATAAATGGAAAAATATTTAGTAGTGCAAAAAATTAAGCAATATTTATGAAGTAAACATGAATTTTTTAAACCTAAAAAATGTTCAAAAGCGTGCACCGCTTCTCAAAAACCCCGAGTCTCTTCAGATGGAGCCGCAGTGAAAGTGTTTTGGTTTCTGATTGTTTTTTAAAAGCCTATGATGGAACATGCCTTTTTGGGTTTAAAACAGGCAGAAAGAAGAATCAGCTATCACGATTTTTAACTTAACTGGCTGTTTTACATGCTTACACAGTTTAACCATGCAAGTGAGGAGGCAAAGTTAAGGGGGTTTGGGGGTTAAAAGGGACAGCCCTTTCAAATCGATTAAGACAAAAAGTTTACCCTTAGTTGGCAATCTTCCTTCCTTTCCAAAAGATTTGGGTTAAAAACGAGCTCTTAAACATAATATTTGACACATGTGTTTTTGGGGTGTGTTTTAGGATTTACACCCTGTCAAAAATCATGCAAACAGGGGGTTTTCCAAAATTATGAAGCCACAAACAAAACTGAACTTTGATAACAAAACCCTTTCAGTGGTATAGAAAGTATATCTCTTTGAAGAAAAAAACAAGCCAATCCTGTAAACATACACTGGTCTGTGAAGACAACTAGTCCCCTTAAGGATTTCTCCCAACCCCCCCTACTTTGGCGATTCATTAACAAAAAGTGACTTTTACTGTTTACGGATAGAAAAAAGAGCCATTTGTTTTAACAAAAAAACAAAAACGCTGTTAAAATATACATAAAAGCAAAATTTAAAACAGGGCTTTGTAAAAGGTTTTTGGTAGATCCCAACTAAGAACAGCTGCAGTCATAGAACGATTGAAAATTTTTTGTAGACTGTAAACCAAACCCTACCCCTAAACCCAGGGTTAAATTTATTTTTAAGATTTACACAAAATGCAGATGGCCCATAGTGGTTTTGCTACTTTGAATCGCTTTTCCCGCAGTACTAGGTCCACAACAGAAGAAAAAAAAAACAACCTTATTAACCCACATGAATCTGTTCTTATGGTTTTTTGTTGTTAGGTCGGGGGAGCACACAACCCCGAGATTTACAGAGCCCAATGCACAGAGATTTTTAGAGCAGATAAAACAATTTCAATTACTCCCCAAACAAAAAAAAATTTTAGACTTTGTTTATCCTGAAGACCAAAAACGTTATGATTATCTACCCCTGCGGGATTTGGGGCTTAGAGCTAACGCCAAACAAAAAGACGTGACGTAAAGACCCGACAATTTTGGGAGATTAAGGGGGCCCCCCCACAAAAATTTTAAATTTAAAATTTAAAGGTTCCCCCAAAAAAATGGAAACGTATTTTTTTAAAATTAAGAGGTACGTTCTTTTTATGCAAGCAGTGTTTTGAATTAAGAGGGTTACCTGCATTGCCAGTCTTCAAAAAAGTACTTGACTTTTACTTTGATTGTTTATCCTTTTTGATGGCCTAAATTGGGTAGTTTGTAATTACGGATCGCTAAAAAGATTTAAACAAAACTATTTTGATCCTTTTTGGGTGGAAAAGGGCGTCTACCCTTATGTCATAAACTCGTGGGCGGGTTTTTGATGAAGACTCATTTCCCTCCTAAAGGTGCTTTCTTTTTAGTCTTAGGGCAAAGACATAACTGTGCTAAATATGAAACGTCGAAACCCTGGCAAAATTTTACACTCCCAAACGTGGGAAAAACTATCAGATAAATTTTTATTGGCTGACTGTGTTTTTTTGGAGTTTGAATTACAGATCTCATGTATGAAACATTACGCTTGATCATCGCATTCATTTCCCCCGGGTTTTTGGGGGAGCCTTTTAAAGTCTAAAACCCCAGATTGATTAAATTTTGATTTACCACATTTCAGATGATTGAAGACGGTTTAAGGGGGGTTTTTTTGCATGCCTCAATCCTTCTGCAAGCTAACAAAAGTATTTAGCGATATGCCCTACTAAACCTTAACTTTTAAATGTACTTAGACGCTAACAATCTTTATGGATGGGCCATGAGTAAACCCTTCCATAAGAATTTTAAAATGATAAAAGGCCCCACTTTTTAATAGTTTAGGTATGTTGTCACAGCTTACGCTGTAACCCAGCGGACTAACTTGGAAGGACTTAAATACCCTGTGAAGCTGACCCCCACAACGTTACCCTTGGCCCGAAATTAAAAATGCCCCCACAGAACCTCCAAAACTTGTGCCTATTGACATAAAACAAAATATTCTGTCATTAAAAACCCCTACATTTTACTTAAACACGGCTGAAATGACTGTTTTCATAGAATCAGCTTTTGATCAAGACCCCTTTTGAGGCTCCCTCAGAAGAACACTGATTTAGAACCCAAACCCCCTGACGCTTCGAAAAGACTTCTTTAACTGATGAACAACAGTTTTTTTTTGGCAAAACCAGGGAAAATCCACAAAACGTAAGATGTGAAATTAGTTCGCCCAAGCAATTAAAAGTTGGGCCCAAAACCCCCAACTTAAGTTTGGTTTTAAACGAACCCTGTTTGGCATTATGTGAAAAAAAAGGGATGTTAAGTTGGACAACCCGGTGTTTTTTGGCTTTACCTTTTTTTGAGTTGTCAAAGTTTTGAGTTAAAATTTTCTGTACGACTATTTTAAAAACCGCGGTACCTAAAAGCGAGAAATTTACACAGACACTGAAGTTTTATTCTAAGCAAAGAAGATTTTTTACAAAGACTTAGAAACAAAGTGGAAAAAGGAAGAGGGTGGTACGACCATCGATATCCAAAAGACGCCCTTTACATTCAACTGTAAACAAAAAAGAATTGGAAAGTAAAGGATGAACTTAATGGGCGTTTCAAAGAATTTTTGGTTGCGGTCAAAGTGTATAGCGTTGCCCCAGTTCTGTAAAAAAAAAGGGCTAAAGGCTAAGTAAGAAATGCCCAAAAAAAAATAATACGTAATAAAAGCAAGTTCTTGAAAAAAAAAGTTTTTTCAAAAAAATTTTTAATCTGCGCTCTACTCTTCATAAATAAACACAACTGGTTAACAAGAAACACTAGTCTCTAACAATAACAAGAGAATTACGTCAGCCCTGGTTTTCAATGCTGAGGAAATTGGGGAATTTTTAAAAGTTTAACTTGCTAATTGGCTTGTATTTAAAATTAAAAACCTGACAAAAATTTAATTTTAAGAACTAAAAGAACTTAATTAAACCTAACTATACTTTATAAAATTATAATTTTTTTTTCCCACTTAATTGTAATTTACTTGCCTTAATTTAAAAAAGTACTTTTTTAAAACTAACTTAAATTTTATTATTTTTTTCTTAATTTTATTTTAAATCTATTTTCTTAAAAATTTCCATAGAAAATGGATCTCTGCGGGAGGTTGCCTTTTTTGCAGAATGGTTCTTCTTTTTTAGTGGGGGCTTTTGACTTTGTTGCTGGTAGGGTTAGGTATTTGTATGAAAAAAAACCCCCCCCCGCAACAACAGCAGTCCCAAACTAATAATACATTTTTATCGTTTTTTTGGATTGTGTTGTTGTTAATTGGGCTGTTGTGTTGGGGGCGATGTTTATTACTATTAACTTTTTTTGTTTTGTTGTTGGTTTGCTTTTCTCATCTGTTCCTTCAGTAGTTTCCCCGGGCCAAAAACACACCCAGGATTTTTAGGTTTTGGAACTTTATCCTTGGGGTCATTACTTGTGGTAATTTGCTCCTGCGAAGGTCCTGGGGAGGGTCCTGCGATTGTCTTGGGGTCCCTTTTCTCTGATCGCTCATTTTTTTTTTTGCGAAAATTTTAATTTGTAAAATTAATATATTAAAAGTTTTTATCCGATAATGGCATAACATCGCCCCAAATCTGTAATATTTCACTGAAAGATTTTCTAGCTTTTTTTTTTAAAAACCCGGGATCTTGCGATAAGTCTATTTTAATCTTCTTCTGATAACCCCGGCGCCATTTATTTACTAACTTAGGATATAGGCAAATCATTGTTCCCCTACCGATCAAAACCCATTTTTGCCCCTAACGCCTTCGTACCTAGCGTAGTACTTCTAAATGTTGATGTGACAATTTTTGGGATTTGTTCAAACTTAGTTCAGTCCAAATACGTTTAGTTTTTCCACACGCAGCGGGAAGTTTAAATTTTTCTTTAGGCAGTGGTCTGCGGAGTATCTGTTTGCTCCCACACTTTAATAGTTCGTCACAACCTTTTAAAAAAATAAAAAATAATTAATCTTTTAAAACATGATTTTAAGTTGGAAATTAGCAGTGCCTATCTTTGGGTGTTATAGTTTATTCAAGCCTTGAAAAATTGTTTGTTGGAATAAAACCGCCTAACAGGGGAAAGATGAAATTCACCAAAATTTGCACCCTTATTTTTAGCTTTAAAAACAAAAATTATTGATTAAAGCACCTAGACGTTTTTTGTATTTGATATTTTAATTATTTTTTTATTTAAAAAAAAAAGATAGTGAAAAAAAGATCTCAAATGATTCCATTCTGCTGTGATTAGCGGTCTTGTATTGGTATACGTGTTAGCAAAAAAATTTTTTAAAAAAGAGGCCGGCGGATCTGGAAGGTTAGACTTGAGGACGTTGTTAAGGTTATAGTTGAAATTATGCAGGGATTGCTAAAAAGACTTCTTGTTACACAGGGGATTACCCCAAAAATATTAATACAAGAAAGATTAATCTAAAAAATATTGATTTATAAAAATGCTGGTTTGGGTTCTGGTTGGGAGGACTTTTTAATGTTTAGCCTTTCACAGAAATTATTTTAGTAAATTGCGTCCGTGAAGAGAGAGAACGCCATAAAAAGGCAATGGAAGTTTTTTGCTAGGCGAGCGTTACGGGGAAAAGCAATTCTCACTTAGCCCTTTATTAAAAAAAAAGTTAAAAGGAAACAGGGTCATGCAGAGCACCATTTAAAAAAATTGAGACGCTTGAATGAGTTTACTTAGTGAAGGAAAAAAGTTTCAAACATCGCCCCCGCCAGAACTGTCTGATTTTTATGAACCATTGAGGAACGAAGACGCAGAGATAGTTTTTATTGCATTTGGGCATGACCTCTCTATTTGTTGCTCATTTCCCTTGTGTAAAAAAAAATGCTTTAAAATAGGGAAAAATTTTAATTATTCCCCAAAAGGGTATTGAAAGGAAAAAATGTTTTAAAAAAAATAGTAATGCTGCTAGAGTGTCAAATTCAGATGCAAAAGCGGGTTTTCAAAACAAGCTTTGGAAAATATATCATCCCCCAAAAAGTTTTTAAAAGGGGCCTAGTTTTGTTAATCATTCCAAATGAACCCCCCAAATGGAGGTGTTTCCCAAATTTTAAAATTAGAGAAAAAATTTTAAGTAGTTTGCAGTTTTGACAGGGTTTTTTAAGGTATAAAGAGCAAAATTTTAACGGATGAAATAAACGCTGTGGCGTGGTTTACGAAAATTAAGAGGGCCTTAAAAGACCTAGGATGACCGGTTTTGATGATGGAAAAGATTTAAAAGGGTTCTGTAAACCAGTGTTTTTAAAACATCCTGTTACATTTAAAAGAGGGACCCCAGGCCCCATGTACAGCCCAGTAGAAAACTTAATGGGGAATTTTGCTGAATTTTGTTTATTTTCAATATCACAGAGATATTATGAACAGAACGCGTACACAGAATGGGTTAGGAGATTGCCAGCAGTTTTACGTGCTTGAAAAAGGGAAAAATTTTAAAAAGAAAAGGCCCTTAAACCAGAAAACGAATAAAATTTTAAAAAAAAATTAGATTTTGAAGAGTGGGGGGATCAAAAACTTTTTGCCTTTTGGGACTAAAAGTAAGCATTGTATGCTCCGGGAAGGAGAGGGCGTGTTAGAATTAGACCCACAGATCCTATATGGGCTAGATTTTTTTTGAAGTTAAAAGAATCATGAAAACAACCCTCCGTTTTTATTTAAAGAGACTCTTTTTTTACGGTGTTATACTCTAAAAACCCCTCCCCCAAAAGTCCTTTGTTGTGAAGGTGCAATTTGTCCCCAAAACAGTGAGTTAAACAAAAAAATGATTTTTTTTTGGCCTTTTTGGGTTTTCCGATCATTTTTTTGTTTTCAATGTTTGTTTTTTTCAGTGCTCCCTGTCGTGAAGTAACGTCTTTCTCCATCCTTTTAAAGTTCATTGTGTCTGGGGCCCTCACTATAAATAGTTCTAAAATTTTCTTGTCGTAATGTTTTCACCTGTAATGATTTGCTTTTTCTTAATTTTAAATGAAAAAGTTTTGCTGATGTGGGAAAAATGGCAGTTGCTTTGAAATTTGGATTTAAATTTTTTAAAACGCCTTACAATCATGCCCGGGCCTAACCAAAAACCCAAGGCCCCCTGATGCAAAAGAGGCGGGCCCCCCACCCCAGTAGCTAAAAGAGCAATAGCCCAGCATTACGTACTACGTGAGGAGCCAGAATTACATAAGAAGAGTTTTAAATTTTTTAGTATTTTTTCTAAAAACTCTTTATTATCCAAGCCTTTTATTTCCTTTTGGTTCAGTTATTTGCTCAACCAAACTGTTGAACCCATTTTTTATTTTAAGATTATTTTTTTAAAATTTAATCTTATCATTTTTTTATTAAACCTTTGGAAGATTTTATTAACAGAGTAAAAGCAATAAAATCAAATATTAATGAAAATAAAGTCGGTTTTTGTTAGTTTGGTTTTTCAACCTCACATAAACCTTGCAGATTAAAAATGGGGGGGTTATTTCATTTCCGGGTTTTTTTTAAAGCAATACCCCTTAAAGGGGGTCCAAGTTTTCAGCCTTTATTTGTATACCTTGATTAACGTATGGGTTTTGGCAAATAGGTCCCTCCCCCGGGGAATAAATAAGCGAAAAAAACATCGTCATTTGTCAGAGAGTGGGTGCTTTTGGGGTTTAAAATTCTTAAACCCCGTGTCATCCCCCACCACTAGGACTTCTTTTCTTAGCTTTAAAATTTAGAACCCTCCCAGTTATTTTTAATCTGTTTTTTTTCTGTTTTGTTCCCGGAACGGTAAAAGAAAGGGGCCTTCATTAAAGGCTTTCAAAATTTTTCCTTTCAAAGTATACATTAGGGCTTCGCAGTTCAAACTTTAAATTTCCCAAACAATTTAGGAAGCAACGCCCCAAAAAATTTCTTTTTAGAAGTTTGTATTCATGTTTGCCAAATCGTTTGCTCTTAAAAATTTTTTTTCTTTAGGTAGGATATTGCTGTCGTTTTTTTTCTTCAATTTCGTTCGTTTGTAAGCCCCCTCATTGTGTACCAAAACCATAAACATTTTTTGGCACCCTTTAGATCAAACCGGTGGTCTGTAGGTCTTTTTGCTCTCTGAGTGCATTTAGGGCTGCGCGCTTTTGATTTGGCCTCGAGACTTCTTTTTAAAATTTAAAAATTTAAAAAAAAATCTACAATAAAAAAATAGGAATGGGGGGTCAGTCCCTAAGCATACTTAGGGCTTTGATTTTTTTTTAACTGGTCTTTTTTTTTTTTTAAATTTCCCTTTTTCCCCATTTATAATTTTATTAACTTCCCCAAAAATTTCTTTTTCCCTTTGTGTAAAAAAAAAAACCGATTGAAAATGCGATCGAAGTCTTTTAAGAACTTGTATTTTTGGTTAAGAGCCACCAGAAACTAAGGCGTGACGACCATAAAGGTTAGCTTTTAAGAGCTTTTCTTTTTTAACAAGTCTCTTCAGTGAAAAAAATCATCAATAATAAACGTGTTTCGTTCCCCCAAATAGTCTAAGTAAAGTTCTAAACTCGTTAGTTTTCGCTGGATCCAAAAATTTTTCGTTGCCAAATAAACTTCCCTTTTTTTGTAGATTTTTTGTGTTAAGGTTGTGAGAATATTACAAAGTCTCTAAAGAAACCGTATATTGTTTGAAAAAAAATAAAAAACAAAAAACAGTTTTTCCACACCCCTAACCCGCAGATAAAAGAACAGGCGGTTTTTTAAAAAACCCCCAAAACCATCCCTCTGTTTTTATTAGATATTCTTTTGCATTTTAATAAGCTGCTTTTTAGCCTGTTTTTTTCAATGTTTAACTGGGCATCCAAACCCTAAAAAAAATGCATTTTTTTTTTGGGGCGTTTCCCTCTACTTTTTGGAATATTTATTTTTTACCATTTGCCTACCCTTTTTCACTTCCCAAAAATTGTTTCAAATGTGGATCTAAAATCCCCCACAGCCAATTTGGTTATTAAGTAGTCTCAGTCTTAATCATAAAGGCGAATTTTTTACATACCGTCAACTGCAGGTCTCTTTGCCTACCCCCAGGAAAACTTTTTTTATTTCATCAAAAAAAGTTGGTGAGTAAAAGTCCGTGCCCCGAGTACAACTGATCAGACTTGCCATTTATTGCCCGTCGACCTTCTCAATTTTTGGGTTATAAAACGCTTTGTTTTTCTTGAAAAATTTTTCTTCAGTAAAAAAGAACAAAATTCCTTTTAAAGACTTCAGGATGATTTTGATGTATGTTTCCCGAGATGTCTCGCTTGTTTCTTTTTTTGTAAAAGGAGTGTAAACGTTTTCATAAAAATAAAATTTTACTTTTTTTTGGGTTAAGATTTTTTGGCCCGTCCGGGGTTTGGAAAACATCAAATCAAGAGAAATGTCGTGATGTGTTTTGCTTCAGGGTCTTCGACAAAACAACAACCCCCTAGGATTAAAAGTCAGTTCTAAGTAAGTTTTTCTTTTAGTGGCCCTTTGGGAATAGGCATATGCGTCTTTAACAGTCAAAAATAGAGGGATGAGAATTGTTTCAAATTTCTGTACGCCTCATCTTTAACTCTCCCTTGCATCCCCTGCTTTAAGCTGTGCTTGAGACCGTTTGGGGGCCCTTTTATTTCCCCCGAAAAACTTTCTCTTTTCTTTCTTTTTTAGGCAGCCTAGATCAAATAGAGGGCAAAAAAATCTGCCTCGTTTAAAAAAAGACTTCCTGCCCTCCGTTTGATTCATTGTTTAACAGGCCCCACCCAAATTGCAACAACAGTAGCATTTGGGTTGCTGAGTAAACTATTTTGAAAGTAGTTTACGGTGCCTGGCATTTTAAAACACAGCGCCAAGATCAGGGAATTAAAATATTAAGTTTGTTCAGGTGAACTGTTGTGGAGTATTTTCATAATTACAGCTGCCTTACACCTTTTACCCATGGGGTTTCCTTCTTTTCTGTATGGGCGAGGTCCAAAAAGTATGAGTTCATTTTTTAAAAACAAAAAAAAATTAAAAAAAAATATGGAGAAATTTTTACGGATTGTCCTTGAGAAAAGAATCTGCCAGGCCCCTTATTGAAAAAGTGAAAAAACCCCCCGGGGGAATTAAAAAAAAAAGGTTAATTTTTTTAAAAAAAAATTAAGGGGTTTAGAAAATTTTTAAAATAATTTAAATTTTTAAAAAGCTTAATTCGCCGAAGGGAACCTTTTTAAAAAAAAATTTAACCCCTTATTAAAAAAGAGGGAAATTTTGGGTCTCCGCCCGAAAAAAAACAAAAAATTAAAAATTCCCTTTCCACAAAGGGGTTAAAATTTTAAAAAGGGAGGCTTTTGTCTTTTAAAATTGGGAAGATTCCAAACCATCTGAAAAAAAAACCCCCAAAAGGGAAAATAAATATCCAAAGAAATTAAATTTTTTAAAACTAAAAACATTTTAAACAAGAGATTACCCCTTTGCGGGAAAGGGTTTAAAATTTAAATTAAGGGCGAACTGAAAAAAAAAATTCAAAACTTGGGGCAAGAGTTGAAAAGAAAAAAAAAAAAAATAGAATGAAAAAATTTTCAAAAGAAAAGGGCCAAAAATAAAGGGTTTAGGGACAAAATTGAAACGTTTTAAGGGGACAGTCAAAAAAACAAAAAAGAAACAAATAGAAAAACATGCCCATGTGAAAAATGGGGGTCTGTTTTAGGGAAAGGGGGTAAAAATTGGAAAATTGGGGTTTTTTACCCAATAGAGTTTAAAGGGGGAAACCCTAAACACAACGGTGGTAAAATTGGAAAAAAAAATTAAATCGCAAAATTTTAAAAAGTTTGCTCCAAAGGGGCCGCCCAAAGGGTTTGAGTTGGGTTTTTTCTATAGGAGGGGGTTTAGGGTACCCGGGGTTTGGGTTTCCGGGTTAATTTTTTTGAAAAAACTAACGAAAAATTTAAAAATAAACAGGGGGTTTTTTGCAGGGGATTCATAGGTTGATAAAAGGCGGGTTTTTCTCTGTTTTGGGTTGGAGGGGCAAAAGATCGTTTCCCCAAATTTTTTTTTGGTGGAGGGTTTGGAAACTTTTTCCCAATTTTGCCTATAAGGAATTTATTTTTTAAACGTTTGCCCTGTTTAATAAGGGGAGTGGTTTGGTAAAAAAAAATTTTTTTCCCAAGGGGAAAAAAGGTTTAATTTTTTTGGGGTGGGGCAATCGGGAGTTATGTCTTCTTTGGATAAAATTTTTTTTGTAAATTAAATATGCTAATTTCGTTCGGTTTTAAAAAAAAAAACCCAGGGCTTTGTCTTTTCCGGGTGTTTGGGGTTTATTTATTTTAATAAAGGCAGTTTGGGCGGGTTTTTGTCCTTTTTAAAATAATCGAAATTTTGTTTGTCTTTTTTTAAAAAGTGGCCGGCCTTGTTTAAAGGGCTAAATTTTATTTTCCGCCCCCTAAATTGAAGATTTTCTTTTTTTTAAAAATTTGTTAAGGATTTATTTAAAGGTTTTAAAATTTTCATAGTTTTCCATTGGGTTTTAAAAAAATTTTAAACCTTGCGTTAAGGGGGATTTCAGATTAGATTCTTGTAGGGCGGAAATTAAACGATTCTAAAAAATTTTAATGGTTTTTAAAGGGTTTTTCTAGAAAAAGCCCTGTGGTTGGCCTAAAAGGGAAAAATTAAACTGTTTTTGGAAAAAAAAAACTAGGGGGGGCCGTATGGCCTTGTTTTTATTGGGGAAAAAAAATTTGTTTTCTTTCAATCTAAGGAAAGTTGTTTTTCCCAAGGTTAAAAAGGGCTTTTTTTTCTTACATCAATGGACTTTGTTTTTTTAAAAAGGGTTCCAAAAAGTTTTAAAAATTATAAAATTCTCTTTTAAAAAAAAAGGGGTTGCCCAAACCCAAATACAAAGGGGCCATTTAATTTTTAAAAAAAGGCTTTTTTTTTTTTAAAATATTGAAGGAAATGGTAAAAATTTTTGCAAACCAACCCTTAAGTTCCCTTCTTTATGGTTAACTTTTTTTCTTTTAAAGAGGGCTTCAATTTGGTTTTATGCTGGAAAAAAGGAAAAACTAAATTATATACTTTCCACTAAAAAAATGGGAATTTTAAAGGTGGGTAAAAACAGGCTTTTGGCATAAAAAACAAAATTTTTAAAAAAGCCATAAAGGGGAAAAAACCTTCTGGGTTTTCTGCAATTTTATTGCATTTCAAAAGTTAAAAAAGTTTAAAGTTTAAGGGCTATCCTCTACATTTAAATGCCCAACAAAGATTTTTTATAAAAGTTTACGTTTGGCAAAAATGATTTTAAAAATTATTATTTTTAAATTAGGATTTAAAAATAGTTATACAAAAACTTTTTTTTCAAATTTTTTAATTTTTAAGAAAACAATTGGTTTTAACCACCCCATTAATAGCGCGGAAGTAGAAGGGGCCCTTTAAAAAATTTTTTTAAGGTTTGGGGGGGGTTAAAATTTTTGGAAAGCCAGACCTTTTTACCTAGTTTACGCATCTTTTACAAAACTGATGGGATCCGGGGGTTTTTTCTTTTTAAAAGGGGGGGGGTGGGGTGGGGGGGTTCTGCTGGGGTGGGGGGGGTCAGGGGGGGGGGGGGGGGGTTTTTTGGGGGGGGGTCCTTTGGGGGGGGGGGGTTTTAGGGTTTCCTTAGTAAATTTTTTTTTTTTGGTTTTAAGGGGTTTTTCCATCAATTTGAGTATTTTCCTTCTGGGGTTTCTCCCCTTTTAACCCCCTTTTAATTGGTCCAAACCAACGTTTTTTAAAAAAGTTTTTTTTTTACGCTTACAAATTTCCACTTTGGAAAAATTTTTGGGAAAAAAAAAAATTTTAAAAGCAAAGGGGGGGTTTTGCCGTTTCAAAAATACCGGGTTTGGGGAGAGTTTTTAAAGAAAACAAATTTTTGGAGGTTTTAAATTTTTATTGAACCAAATGGCCCTTATAAAAAAGGGAACAGATTTTTTTCGTTCTTAAAAATTTTCAGGAAATCAAGGCTTACAAAAATTTGTAAAAACACGTTTCCCGCCTTTAGCCGCTTTTTTAAAAAATTTAAAACCCTTTTTTCTTGGAAAAAAAAAATTTAAAAGCCTTCCCTTGCGTGGCCGAAGGGCGGTGGTGAAATTAAT
>CM031623.1:53128638-53136138 GCA_018398815.1 Conus ventricosus | reverse complement strand
TGTGGTTTCAGGCGCGCTGCGAGCGTTAGCCTGATTTATATATATGGAAGAGCAAGTTTAAATTATATTCTAAATGCGCTACGCTGAAGCGGTGGCATTTTTCTTGTCAGCGATTTGGACACATAGCGCGCCGCGCACGCTTGTTTTATTTTGGCTGAGTCATTCTTTATTTGTGTGTACCCCATCAGAGGTAGGGGTATGCTTGTTTAGTTCTATAAATTATTTATTTTCTTGTAAAGGAAAAAAAAAAGGAAAAGCCTTCAGGCCGGATGCGGTGTTGAGTTACCGCGCGACTCACTTGAGGTCGGGAAGCGAGCGTTCCTTCACGGAGCCCCCTGGTTGGTTCCGCTCCGCCTGTTTGTTTATTTGTTTATGTATTGTCAATTTTATTTTGTTTCTCATTTATTTTACTATTATATTTCCTTTAATGTGAATGTGGTATGGGTGTGTTGTAATTTTAAATTCAACATGTCATCTGCCTTGTTTTCCTTGTCAGTTTTTATATACTTGAGGCCTACAGACTGAAGGGGTAGTATATATTATGACAAAAGTAGAGTTTCATCAAGTAAATGAATTTGTGGATGTTTTTTTTTAATCATTAGAGAAAAAAAAGAGAGAGATAGAGTATACAGTAATGAAATGTGAAGTAAACTATTACTAAACTAGATTCAGTCTTGCGGATGTAGCCCATTTCGCCAGGTAGTAGCCTGCACCCACACCATATCTCAGCTGTACTTAGATTGGAATCCTAATGCCCCTTTTATAGGGCGGTTTTGTTTTTCGTTGGTTGACGTGGTGCCGGCCCAGACGCCGTTCTGGATGCCCCTTCCGAGAGCAGTATGAAGAGGAGCTGGACACTGACCGTGGTGCCAAGAGCGAGACCACAACGCCAGTCCTGAGCGTATCATCTGCTCTGGGGTGCACCAGTATCTCCCTGCTCGGACATGGAAAGGACTTTAAGTTAAGTTTGTTTCTAGCTGTGTATGGGCGGTGTTTGGTGATGCCTGGCGTGTGGGAGACATTCTGTATGGCTGTGTTGTTTGTGGAGGGTACATGTGTGAATATACTAAGTGTTCATGAACTGTATAAGTGTGCGAATGTTGATGAATATGCTTGTGTGGCTGGGGTAGCCCCTGTTTCGTCCTTCGTTTAATTGTTTCTCCCCTGTCCTTTCTTCTTTCTTTATTTTGGGATATATTAGTGTTTAGGGTTTAAATTTATTTGTTCCCTGGGCCAGGGTGTGGGGTCTTTTGTTGGGTTATTTTGTCCATTAAGTAGATATCTTCTTTTAGGTGGCTGTCATCTTCTATTTTCCCTTTTCCAATTTATCTCTCTATCCTCCCTCTTCTTGATAGTCGTCCCTCCTCCGCTAGGTGTGAATGAGATATTTTCATTAATTTAATAAATTGCTTATTTGGTTTACTCTGTTTTCCACGAGTGGTTTGAGTGTGTGGTCGGTGAGTGTTGTGCCCAGCCTGTCCCTCTCTCCTCTTCCATCCTCACATCCTTGATTCACGGACCTTGACCGCGACACACACACACACACACACACACACACACACACACACACACACACACACACACACACACACACACACACACACTAAAGAGAGAGAGAGAGAGAGAGAGAGAGAGAGAGAGAGAGAGAGAGAGAGAGAGAGAGAGGGAGAGAGAGATGCCAAAACACAGACAGATACACAGAGAAACACAGAGACAGCCAGCCAGCCAGCCAGCCAGCCAGCCAGCCAGCTAGCCAGCCAGCCAGCCAGACAGACAGAGAGACAAAGACACATTCAAACCCTGTTCCTTTCTCCTAACCTACCTGACACACCACCACCGTGTGGATGACGGGAATGCCCATGGCGTCCCCCAGCCAGGTGATGAACACCGACAGCAGGAACCCCGTGTCCGACAGACACCTGGCCGCCAGGTACAAACTGCACGACGTCCTCCTCAAGGTCTTGCTGACGAAGATGCAGAACGACAGCAGGTTGCCCAGGATCCCCAGGAACACGATGGCGGGCACCGCGATCAGATGGAAGCGCGCCAAGACCCGTATGGCCACATCCGGCGGAAGAGCTCCAGGGAGATAACTCGTCTCGTTGCCGGAAGCGCCGCTGGAGTTGTTGTTGTTGTTGTTGTCGTCGTCGTCGTGGTCGTAGGCGGTGCTCATGCTGGTGAAGTCCGGGAGGACGGTGGTGGTGGTGAGGGTGGTGTTGGTGGTGTGGATGATGGTGGTGGTGTTGTGAATGATGGTGGGAGGGGGGTAGAGGAAGGGGTCGAAAGGTGACGTCATGGTGGTGGAGGTGAGGGAGGGAGGGGGGGGGAGGTTGGGGGGTGTATTCGAATCTAGTGAATAATGTACTGTGTTGTTATTGTCGTCGTGTTGTTGAAGTCATGGTAGTGGAGGTGGGGGATGGGGAGGGGAGGGGGGTAGGGGCTATAGGGTGGGTGGTATTCGAATCCGGTAAATAGTGCACGGTTGTTATTGTAGTCGTGTTGTTGGTGGTATTGTTCTTGTTGTTGTTGTTCTTGTTACTGTTGTTGTTGTTGTCAAGGTGGTGGTAGTTGTCGTTGAAGTGGTGTGGATATCTTCTTTTTTTAAATTTCTTGCCGTTGTTATGTTGTTGGTGATGTTCCTTTTGTTGTCCTGGTGACTGGTTGAACAGGAACCAGCGCCAAATAGTCAGAAATGGGTGGCCGATTCCCTCCTCAGGCAGTTCCTTCAGAACGTGGACTACTCTGGACACAGCAACACACATCAATCACTCGGTTCAATCAGCTTCATAGTAAGGTGACAGCAACATACATCAATCAGTCAGTCAGCTTCATAGTAAGGTGACAGCAACTACATCAATCACTCATCAGCTTCATCGTAAGGTGACAGCAACATACATCAATCACTCAGTCAGCTTCATAGTAAGGTGACAGCAACACACATCAATCACTCAGTCAGCTTCATAGTAAGGTGACAGCAACACACATCAATCACTCAGTCCAATCAGCTTCATAGTAAGATGACAGCAACACACATCAATCACTCAGTCAGCTTCATAGTAAGGTGACAGCAACATACATCAATCACTCAGTCAGCTTCATAGTAAGGTGACAGCAACATACATCAATCACTCAGTCAGCTTCATAGTAAGGTGACAGCAACATACATCAATCACTCAGTCCATACATCAATCACTCAGTCTATACATCAATCACTCAGTCCAATCAGCTTCATAGTAAGGTGACAGCAACATACATCAATCACTCAGTCAGCTTCATAGTAAGGTGACAGCAACATACATCAATCTCTCAGTCCAATCACCTTCATAGTAAGGCGATTGTGCGCAGCAATGGTCACAAGAGAGGAAAAAAGAACCCAGAGTTAGTGGATCGTCCAAAGAAGGAACAAACAACTTCTGAAACAAGATGCAAAGCATATAAACGTACTTCCAGTTTATCCTGAATACGCGTGAGATGTTCCAGAAAGAGGAAAACCCGTCTTGGGCTGGTGTAACCGTTCGTAATGGCTATTCTGGTAAACATCGGCCATCATCTGTGACCTATAATGAACATACTTACAAATTTTCAAAAAGTTCGGCCAAGTGCTTTCTGAGATATTCCATACAGACGAAAAACCGTTATGGGCCGTTATATTCGTTAAAACAAAATATCGGGCATCATCCGTGACCCATAATGAACATACCTACAAATTTTTCAAAAAGATCGGCCCAGTAGTTTTGTCTGGAGTGAGTGGAACACATTTTGACCACGGACGGACTGACTGACTGACTGAAACCAATTTATTGTCAGATTAACTCAAGGTTGTACTGACCACGGACGGACGGACACACACACACACACATACACACACACACACACGCACACACACACACGCGCGCACACACACACACACACACACACACACACACACACACACACACACACACACACACACAGCATTTCTTCGTTCCCATTCTAAAGTACTCCCTGTTCTATAAGAACTCAGAGTACAAACAAGATGCGAACCATATAAACGTACTCCCAGTTTTCCAAACCGCTTATAAATCGGCCAAGTGCTTTATGAGATAAGAAATAAAGGCAAAATAACGGATTTAACGGTTATTTAACCGATGTACACTTTTGAAACTGGTATTTTAGTCCTCACTGGGCTAAAGCCTGTGTACATACCAAATTTCATCCAAATCGGACAATATGTCAAGTATAACGATTTTTAACGGTCAGATTTTGAAACACTGCATGGAAGTGCCATTTATGTGTGATAACCTTTCTATATACAACATTGCATTAAAACCCACCAATATATAAAAAAATAACGGCAAAATAACGGTTTAACGGTTATATAACCGATATGCACTTTTGAAACCGGTATTTTTGTCCTCACTGGGCTAAAGCCTGTGTACATATCAAATTTAATCCAAATTGGACAATATGTCAAGAATAACGGTTTTTAACGGTCAAATTTTGGAATATATAGAAGTGCCATTTGTGTGTGATAAAATCCACCAATATATATAAAAAATAACAGCAGAATAACGGTTTTTAACGGTTGTTTAATCCATTTTCAGCATTACATCACTTACATATGGACAGAGGATCCGATTTGTCACAAGATCATCCAAACCGCTTATATATTGGCCAAGTACTTTCTGAGATATTCCATAAAGAAGAAAAACCGTTACAGGCCGTTACAACCGTTAGTAACGGCTATAACGGGGCAAACTAAAACATCAGGCATCATCCGTGACCCATAATGAACATACCTACAAATTTTCAGAAAGATCGGCCAAGTACTTTCTGAGATAATCCATAAAGAAGAAAGAGCGTTACAGGCCGTTACAGCCGTTAGTAACGGCTGTAACGGTAAACTAAAACGTCGGGCATCATCCTTGACCCATAATGAGCATACCTACAAATTTTCAGAAAGATCGACCCAGTAGTTTTGTCTGGAGCGAGTGGAACACATTTTGACCACGGACACACACACAGACAGACACACACACACACACACACAGACAGCATTAATTTTCTTTTTTGTACTCCCAGTTCTTAAAGAACAGGGAGTACTTTGGAATGGGAACGAAGAAATGGTTGTGTGTGTGTGTGTGTGTGTGTGTGTGTGTGTGTGTGTGTGTGTGTGTGTGTGTGTGTGTGTGTGTGTGTGGTGTGTGTGTGTGTGTGTCCCTGGTCAAAATGTGTTCCACTCGCTTCAGACAAAACTACTGGGCCGATCTTTCTGAAAATTTGTAGATGTGTTCATTATGAATTAAGGATGATGCCCGACGTTTTAGTTTACCGTTACAGCCGTTACTAACGGCTGTAACGGCCTGTAACGCATTTTCTTCTTTATGGAATATCTCAGAAAGTACTTGGCCGATCTTTCTGAAATTTGTAGGTATGTTCATTATGGGTCACAAATAATGCCCAATGTTTTAGTTTACCGTTATAACCGTAACTAACGGCTGTAACGGCCTGTAACGCATTTTCTTCTTTATGGAATATCTCTCAGAAAGTACTTGGCCGACCTTTATGAAAATTAGCAGGTATGTTCATTATGGGTCACGGATGATGCCTGATGTTTTAGTTTGCCCCGTTATAGCCGTTACTAACGGTTGTAACGGCTTGTAACGGTTTTTCTTCTTTATGGAATATCTCAGAAAGTACTTGGCCAATTTATAAGCGGTATGGATGATCTTGTGACAAATCGGATCCTCTGTTCATATGTAAGTGATGTAATGCTGAAAATGGATTAAACAACCGTTAAAAACCGTTATTCTGCCGTTATTTCTTATATATAGGTGGATTTTAATGAAATTTGGTATATAGAAAGGTTATCACACACAAATGGCACTTCTATATAGTGTTCCAAAATTTGACCGTAAAAAACCGTTATTCTTGACATATTGTCCAATTTGGATGAAATTTGATATCTACACAGGCTTTAGCCCAGTGAGGACTAAAATACCGGTTTCAAAAGTGCATATTGGTTATATAACCGTTAGTAACGGCTGTAACGGTAAACTAAAACGTCGGGCATCATCCTTGACCCATAATGAACATACCTACAAATTTTCAGAAAGATCGACCCAGTAGTTTTGTCTGGAGCGAGTGGAACACATTTTGACCACGGACACACAGACAGACAGACACACACACACACACACACACACACACACACACACACACACACACACACACACACACACACACACACACACACACACAGCATTTCTTCGTTCCCATTCTAAAGTACTCCCTGTTCTTTAAGAACTGGGAGTACAAAAAGGAAAAAAGATACTTTTTTGTAGTCAAGGTAGGGTTGTTTGGGGGGGGGGGGGGGGGGGGTCAAGAGAAGAAAAATTAATAAATGGAAACGACATAGTTGCCGCAGTAAGTACATATTGGCTAGCTATGCCTGAGAACCGAGGACAGTAGAGGTCCATGGAAGATAAAGTTACACAGAGGACAGTAGAGATCCATACAAGATAAAGTTACACAGAGAACAGGAGTGGTCCAGAAAGATAAAGTTACACAGAGAACAGGAGAGGTCCATGGAAGATAAAGTTACACAGAGAACAGGAGAGGTCCATGGAAGATAAAGTTACAGAGACAACAGCTGAGATCCATGGAAGATAAAGCTACACAGAGAACAGGAGAGGTCCATGGAAGATAAAGTTACACAGAGAACAGGAGAGGTCCATGGAAGATAAAGTTACAGAGACAACAGCAGAGATCCATGGAAGATAAAGCTACACAGAGAACAGGAGAGGTCCATGGAAGATAAAGTTACACAGAGAACAGGAGAGGTCCATGGAAGATAAAGTTACACAGACAACAGCATAGATCCATGGAAGATAAAGCTACACAGAGAACAGGAGAGGTCCATGGAAGATAAAGTTACACAGACAACAGCAGAGATCCATGGAAGATACAGTTACACAGAGAACAGGAGAGGTCCATGGAAGATAAAGCTACACAGAGAACAGGAGAGGTCCATGGAAGATACAGTTACACAGAGAACAGGAGAGATCCATGGAAGATACAGTTACACAGAGAACAGGAGAGGTCCATGGAAGATAAAGTTACACAAAGAACAGGAGAGGTCCATGGAAGATAAAGCTACAGAGAACAGCAGAGGTCCATGGAAGATAAAGTTACACAAAGAACAGGAGAGGTCCATGGAAGATAAAGCTACACAGATATCACTCAGTAGAGCCTCTGTAGAGGTGAAGCAGCCTTTATCCTATTTGGTCTGTGGGCGACCTTCCATGGCCTTTGTGCATCTGAGGTTTGTTCTCGTTCTTTGTCTGCATTCCATCTTTCCCTCAGGTTTGGATCAGACTGGGTCAGTAGATGTTCTGTTTTCGTCCTTGTGTCATCTTCCCTCTGTCCATCAGTGCTTCGTTCCACTTGATTTGGTAGTTTTTGTGTGATTTCACTGAAAAGTCACGTCTCCTTAGCTCCCATTTCATCTTTTCACCAGGT
>CM031623.1:53117787-53128316 GCA_018398815.1 Conus ventricosus | reverse complement strand
TGATTTTTCTCATGTCTTGCGGACGAACAATGTTTGGAGAAAAAAAAAAAGTTCGCCCCATTGAAATAGATATCCCAAAGAAAACAACAGTATGGAAAGTCTACGTAGTAAATTGTCAAAGAAAAGTTGTTGTCATGAACTTTTTTTTTCCTTCAAGACCGTAACACAAACATGAAGTCCATGAAGCATCATCCCCGTATCCGGAAAAGAAAAAGATCCGCCTCCAAATACAATTCGTCCGTCTTGGAGCCACATTTGATCTTAGGACAACTTTCGGTTAAAGAGAGGTTTGGCAGATTTGTTTTCTTTCGTAATTCTGCGAAGGGAAAACAAACAAACAAACAAACAAACCAATACACGCAGGTAAAAACCTCGCCTAAACAGATGTAATCGAACTTATCAATGTCGAATTCTACCTTGTTCATTAGCGATGTACGGCCACGTACTTCGTGGGTTGTGACTTGTGACTTTGTACGGTGCTGCTGTTATAATTTATCCTGTCGTGAGAAGACATTCCTGTTATGTGCTCAATGTCAGTTGATTTGTCTGTTTAATTAGTACATGTCATCGAATTGTCTTGTTTAGTTTTTGTTGTATGTGCGTTCATCTCTGGTGAGGGGTTTTATGCGTCTTTCCCAATGAACGCTGTGGGTGTGATTCTCTCTCTCTCTCTCTCTCTCTCTCTCTCTCTCTCTCTCTCTCTCTCTCTCTCTCTCTCTCTCTCTCTCTCTCTCTCCACACACACACACACACACACACACACACACACACACACACACACACACACACACACACACGCACACACACACACACACACACACACCACACACACACACCAGACGGTCACATCACCATTCACAAACCAGCAGCCCGTTGTACATTGTAATTTGGCCACCTCGGTTTATATCCTGTCCATAAAGTGCATATTGCTACAGCTACAGTCCATTATTTAACAGGGCGGTGTTGAAACGACATGTTTATGGCCTGTCCATACAGTACATATTGCTACATTTGCAGTCTATGGTCTAACAGGGCAGGTGTTACATAGCGTGTGACCATTTACCGTGAAACGGTGCTGATCTCACAGTCACCCTGCAGTGGATTCCCTCCCACTGCAACGTGCTCGGCAATGAGACTGCTGACTCCCTGGCAAAGGAAGGTACTACGAAGGAGCAGATGGACAGATCTACCAGCTACCCTGAATCCAGGACCATCATCAAGGCCAAGCTGCAGAACAAGTGGAAGCAGCAGCATCCACGCCACAACAGAGCAGACCCGTACTACCTGCTGACTCGTCGAGAGCAGGTAGCTATTTTCAGGCTCAGGACAACCGCCTGAAACACCACCTATTCATTAAAGTCCGCCTCGGCAATACAGAGCAGTGCCCCTGCAGAACAGGCAGCCAGACAACAGAACGTCTGCTGCAGTCCTGCCCGCTCCACCAAGCGCTCCGAGAGGAATACCAGTGGCCCAGAAGCTCTACAGAGGACTGGAGGACCTGCGACGTACCACCACCTTTGTCGAGGAGACGGGGGAATCCATCTAAAGACATGACGAACGAGACAACAACCAGTTCTCCCCGGTCTGTTGGTATAGCACTCCTTAAATCCTACCCCGCCAGTGGAAGCCTATCTGCTGGATTCAAACTCATCACAGGGTACATCTCGTAACCGCCCATTCCTATGTTTGCCTCGTCCACTGTCCACCCTTTCAGATCCGTCCAAACTTAAAAGGGTTCCTCTCATCTACCTGTTTTGGTCGCAAAAGAAACCGGTTCTATGCCGGCTGCACGCCGGCCATGCGTATTTCACTCATTCGTACCTTTTAAAGAGTGAAGAAGCTCCGTAGTACATTCCATGTCATGTACCACTCACATATTCGTTTAGAGAGTTCGAACTTGCATGATGTGAGACATAAACATTTTACAGCAGACTCCATGAAAACCTTGTTCAGAGATGTTCCACCTGATGCGATCTTTGAGTTCTTGAAGGAGATTAACATTTTTCAACGGATCTGAGATTTTATAGTGGAAAGATTTTAACAAAATTTCGAGTGGGTTTTTAGAACATATATTTCAAAGAGTTGTGTGAATGAATAACTTGTGAGTTGACTTCAGCGCGGTGACAGCCCTGATATGGCCCTTTGCGGTCGGCTGGGCTAGAAGCAACATTACCTTACCTTACCTCACCCCCTCACGACAAAAGACGCTCTTTCATACTGTTGCTCTGGGCCACATCTTCATGATATTCACGTTTTATTTCTGTGGTTTACCATCGTTCAATGATGAAGCCGATTGAAGATCGTTTATGATGATGTGTTAAGTCTGTGACTGCTCGGTAATGGGGCCATTGGACACTACAACCTCGGCGCCGACGAATATGCTTTGACGGAAATGAAAAGAAGACGAACTACTCACAAAAAGACAAAACAGGCTTCAAACTAACGCTAGTGTTAATACAAAATATAAAATAGACCAGTAAATTTTTGACAAATGTATCGTCTTCAGAGCTACACGATACACGATACACGACACACGACACACGATATCTTATTTGTCCTCACAGAATACAAGGAAAATTTGTTTGTGGTGCCATCATCAAAATTCACATATATTACAACAAATTATAAACAAGTATGTCATTAAAAACAGTCCTCTCTTTCCAGTGCGCCAGGTCATTCCTTGTCAATTCATCTATCCATCTTTATCAGTCTGCACATATGTATAAATATTAACACATGTACGCACACATCCTTCCACCCCTCCCCCACCCCCACCACCCCAGATACACACACACCACACCAATACAGAATCATACGCAGGTTCCCGCCAAAATAGTCACACACACACACACACACACACACACACACACACACACACACACACACACACACACACACACACACACACGCGCGCGCGCGCGCGCGCGCGCGCACGCACGAACGCACGCACGCACGCACGCACGCACGCACGCACGCATACACGCACGCACGCACGCTCACACACACACACACACACACACACACACACACACACACACACAACACACACACACACACACACACACACAGGCGAGCACATCACCACCACAAACCACCATCACATATGCAATATTAACACCACACTTAAATAAACACTCCACCTGTAAAACAGAACGCTCCAAGATAAGCTCAAAGTAAAGTATAAAAAGAAAGAAAACAAAAACAATAGCACCGTTCAAAAGATCAATAATATTGCAAAATGTCTAATTACTTAAACTGTAAAAGCAACCTGCAGAGTTAAATACAAATCAGGAATAAAAGATTTACTGCTAAGTAGGGTGAAGAGAGAGAGAGAGAGAGAGAGAGAGAGAGAGAGAGAGAGAGAGAGAGAGAGAGAGAGAGAGAGAGACTGAAGGGACATAATTCATAGGGGTGTGAAAATTGGAAGCAGACTTGTATGAAAATTTTAACTATAGAAACATATCATTCCCTATTAAACCAAGTACGGAATAAAAGAGCACAAAATTTCGATGCCAAGAAATTACATCACGAAAAGTATGATTGTTTAAAACAGTAAAAAGAAAACAATCAAGTAAAGATATTTGTAGTGAAAATGTACAAACAACAGATGGAAATCCAGCACAAAGTACTGCTCCACACATCACAGTCAACATGAAAATGACAATATCTGGAAGAGTAAAAAAGAACACGTTCAAAAACGAGGCGAGAGAGAGAGAGAGAGAGAGAGAGAGAGAGAGAGAGAGAGAGAGAGAGGGGGGAGGGGGAGGGGGAGGATATGGGGTGGGGGTCAGATGGATGAGAAGGGGAAAGAATACGATGTGAGGTGAATACGCGAGCGCGCTCTTAAGTGAGTGAGTGAGTGAGTGAGTGTGTGTGTGTGTGTGTGTGCGTGCGTGCGTGCGTGCGTGCGTGCGTGCGTGCGTGCGTGCGTGCGTGCGTGTGTGTGTGTGTGTGTGTGTGTGTGCGTGCGTGTGTGCATGCATAAAAAGAATGTGTGTGTGCGTGCGTGCACATGTATGTGCGTGCGTGTGTGTGTGTGTGTGTGTGTGTGTGAGAGAGAGAGAGAGAGAGAGAGGAGAGAGAGAGAGAGAGAGAGAGAGAGAGAGAGAGAGAGAGAGAGAGAGAGCAGGTCGAGATGTTGTTTGACAACCCCTGCTTCCAGTCTCTGGAACTTCCGATGGGACTCAAGAAAGCATGGTCTCCATGGAGACCGTTGCTAACTAGCCCTTCAGAGACACAGCGTATCCCTTCTTCATTTCCTGCCCGGGCATACTTCAGGAAGCTGATCAAATTCTTCTTGTTCTTTTATCTTGTTTTCTTTGATTTATTCAGTTCCAGAGAACAGTAAAATACCAATCCTAACTCACCCCGCCCTCACCCTGCTCCGGGGTGAGTTAGGATAGGCATTTTACTGTTCTCTGACAAGTAAACCTACAAACATGCATACTGTGTAGGATTATCCGTTTTCAATACTAATTTACTAAACTTTTCAGATTTTAGTTTTTGCTTGATCCTGCGTTTTTCCTGATCATTTTCAATAACATCATTTTCAAGCATACATTCATCAAATGAGGTTCTTTCTTTCATGTGAAATAAAACTACAGTCTTTAACTGTCTTCTAAAGTCTTTTAAAACTGAGTTATATGTTTGACATAAAATCCATACGCTTATTCCAGCATGTCTTCCACTAAAGGCTAGTTTTGATAAAGTGTTTCTTTTTTTAACTATGTCTCTTTCTGCCGAACAGTCATCTATAATAATAGAGTCTGTGTTCCTTCAAACATTCTATAAAAGAGTTCTAAACACTCACTCAGTTTATTGCTAGGATCAACTAAAAATACGGCATCATCTGTCCATATAAACCTTCTATCATGATATGTTTTGTTCCATTTAAGCGTTGGACAGAAAATTACAATATAATCAAAATTATAGCGATAAACTGTTTGTAATAGGTCTAGGACAAATATTGTTTTTCCACAGCCAGTCCGCCCACAAATCAATGAACAATGAGGCTCTTTTGGCATAAAGTTTAACTGCTCCATAGTTTTTATAACAGAATTTAATTTAATTTAATCCTGTTATTATATTTATCATACTCTCTGTCAGAACTTGTTCAGTATAATAAAACCCTATAAGGCCTAAATGTGTAAGATTAATCCAATTCAGTTCTGTAAGATTGTTTCTATTTAAGTCAACAATGATTTTGTTGCTTGTTGTTATGACCTTAATATCCTCACCATTGTGAAGAACGACGATGGTAACTTTAAGACCTTTAACGTCTAAGTTTTGCCAGCTAATATTAATTCCTTTTATAAGGACGTCACTAACGCCCACAACCCCATCCCTCTCCACATCTTTAAAGACAGAAATTTCAAATATCATTGTGAACGTGTCTCCTAATTTCCTGTGCGGAAAGAACTGTAATTTTGTAGAAGCTTCCTTTAAAACCGTTTCTTTTCTGTGGAGGATGTACTGTTTTTTCTCATACGGCGTTATTTCAATCTCTTTCCGACTATTGTCCTCTGGCATAAGACTTATATGTAAAGGGCCAGAGTTGAGTGCTTTTCTGAAACTTTTTTGACGGCTAAAAAATGTAAATGGGCTTATGAATTCAAATTTTATGTCCCATTCTAAATATGGTTCTAAGTGCCATTTGCTGTCAGGTTTTCGAACTATTTTATATTCATACTGGCCAGCATTATTTGCTTCTACATTGCGCAGTTGCTCTAGTTTAGGAAACTTTTTGTTGTCGCCAACCTCTTTGCGTTTATAATCGCCATCTTTGGTGTACTCAAACCCATACAAAGCGCCTATCTCCCCATTTTGTTCAAAGTCCGCAACGTCTGCAAGGTCTTTTAATTCTAAAGTTGTACACCTTACAGGCGCTAATGTAACTACGGATTCTTCTGGCCCACGCGACATTTTTTAGTACAGCTTATTATTTTATTTCCAAAACAATGTGCAGGTTATCACATTTCACGACTTTCCCAGTTTTGTCTGCGATTTTTATATTAAATGATCCGACCCTCCCACAAACTAATCTTTTAAACTGTAAATTAGGGAATTGTATAATTTCATAATCGCAATATGCAGCTTTCCCTGATGGAAGAGCTCTTAAAACAGTTGAGGGCCTTCCATCATATAAGTTTTCATCAGTGCTCAGCTCGTCCAAATGAACATAGAGTAATGAATGTAATGCAAGATCGAGCGGATTTTCCCCCTCATAAGTAGTTTTGTTTGGTGTAACTCTAAAACTATGAACGTCTCGATTGGCAGTTGTAAAGCCTAACATTTTAGCTAGCTCTCCATCAAAATAGTAACCTACTTCTTCTTCTTCAGGCTTGAAGGCCAACATTGTTTTCAGATTTGCATTGTTAAGTTTGAGAGTAATGTCAAAGTTACTCATTGCTTCTTTTAGTGAGCAAAACCCGTAATAACCATCAGGTATTGTTAACTGGCTAACTAATTTTCTGCATTATTATATTTTTTAATCTTATTATTCTCCTTGGATTCACTTATATTAAACCATACGACTTTGTAAAAAATTTCATGAAGTGCAACCATTTTGGCTCCGCAATTGTTATCAATAGCATGTTCTAAAAACGAAGGACGGTCTTGAGTTGTTATTGTTACAAACATTTTTAAAACGAAATAAAAATGATCGCATTTAAATATACTGATGCAAAATATTCTGTTGGGCCGCACTACAATCTTAAAAATATAACAACTGATACTCTTGACATTTCTGTGACTCAGTCTGACACCTTTCAAGTAAAGGTTAGTACTCCATTGAAGAGCTATCTTAACCCCCCTATTAAAAACGACCACATCCCGAAAGTGTGGTTTAGTCATCCGATGCAGTTTTATCAGAACCAGTTAAACTTTGCTGTGTTTTGTGCATCAACTGGGTGTGGAGTGTCGTATGCTGATCATTTAAATCATCCTGATCCTTTGGTGAGGTCAGTGTACAGATTTCATTTTTATTACACTTTCAGATGTATTTTGACTGAACTGCAAGCGCCATTACCAAATGACAAACCGTTTAATCCATTCAGCAACAGAATAGACATGAAGGCTTTTGAAAGGATCTGTAACGAATTCAATATTAAGGCTAAGACAGACTTTAGACAAAAGTTGGATCTTAATCAAGGTCTAGGCACCCCTTATTTTTGGGGCGTGCACAGAAAGTATAACTATGACTGGAAGCCTCCTTACACATCTTTCTCTTCAAGCACAGCTGTTCACCTCGGGTCCATAGAGCAAGAGCATAAAACAGCATGGACAACATTTATCTTAGACACTTCTAAGGGCCTAACTAAAGCAGGAATAGAACGAATAAACGACTCTGTTCGTACTTACGTTTGGTGTTTGCTAGGTTCGCAAGCACAAACGAGATCGGGCATAACTGATCCTTCTACTGGTTTTGATGCACAAAAACAATACTTAGCAAATTTAGAGGACGCCATTAATTCTACAGTTGATTTACCTTCAAGTATTAAAAGGTACCAAAATGTTTTACAATACGCAAGATCGAAAGTAGACTTTGCTGTTGGCACTGGTTTATACATGCTGCCTTCTGACCTCAGACTCCAGATAGGCACAATAATAAACTACAATAATGAAATCCTTGTGGCAGGCAATGAACAGAAGGTCGGGAAAAACGAAATAAATTCTGAGCCAGTAATATTGCAAGCAGTAAACAACAAGTCGACCCCTCAAGAATAAGTCATCCAATCCCTGTGACCCAAAGCCTAAAGACCGTTGAAGAAGTCAAAAAAAATAATGACCATGAATATGAAAAGACAGCGCTTGTTCTTGGATTAACTGGCCTAGGATTACTTGGTCTTTATCTTACTAAAAATTAACCCGACTATTAAGAGAACTAATGCCCATAAGTGCTCGGCCATAAAGCCAACTACTTTGCTTGCAGTAGACAAAAGCCAGCTAATAACACCCCCTAATATACCCGGTAAAGAGTCTATAGCTTTACCGGCTAATTTTTTTAATAAATCCGCAAGATGATCAAGCTGTTTTTTTACCCATGATTTATCAGGCGGTGATGGAGGCGATGGTGGTGGAGGCACCGGCCCTTGACCACTACCACCCGTAATAGCCATTACCAGTGTACTTATTGCAAAACCTAAGGCAGTTATAACGCTCGCTAATGTGACACCTTGCTCTCTAAACAGTGTTCTTATTCGTTCTGCTAGTGTCGTGTCTTCATATAAAATTCTTTGGATAGTTTCTCTTATTCTGCTCACTTGAGTTCGTAATTGTTCTCGGTTAGTAGACAAATCTTCTAGTCTTGCTGATCTCTCTTGTTCAAGATCGTTTAGTCTTTGGGCTATTCTTTCTTTAACACCAGGTCCTAAGTTGGCGTCATCAGCCTCAACAAGTTTTTCTTTTTCTCTTTTTATATGCTCATCTAGTTCACCTAGTTTTGCTAAATTGTTTGTTAATTCGCCTCTGATGGTTCTCAAAGCATGATCAAGGGCCGCTATTTCTCGGGTATTTGGAAAAAAAGTCACAGGAAAAAAAGTCACAGAAAAAAAGTCACTGGAAAAAAAGTCACACAAAAGAAACACTACTACGTGTAACACAGGGGTAACATCCCATTTGGTCTACTCCCATTTGGTCTACTCCCATTTCGTCTACTACTCCCATTTCCTCTATTTCCATACTGACCATACTGCAAGGCTCCCCCCCCTGGCGTAACCAGTGTCCCAGTCTACTCCAAAGCAGAATCGATGGTCTTTAGATTTGAGTAGGGCGAAGCCCGAGAGAGGACGAAGGACGAATGAACGAAGGCCGTTAGGCCAAGTCGTGCTCACACATTTCTGAGTAGGCGACCTGATTGTGACTTATTTTCCTGTGACTTTTTTTCCTACTCAATTTTGTGACTTTTTTTCTGTGACTTTTTTTCCTGTGACTTTTTTTCCTACATTCATTTCTCGCATAGGCAATGGGGAATCATTAATTGTTTTTAATGCTGTTTCTTCTGAGAAACTGGTTTCTATTGCTTGATTTATTTCCCCTGCTGATTGATTTAATTCTTTAAGTTCTATGTTTTGCATTTGGTTATCTGTTGGAAGTTCTTGTAGTGTGTTTTGAAGTTTAGCAACTGTCTCCCTATCTAATTTTGGTTTAGAAATGCCAAGGCGATTTTGTACGCTCACATGGAGTCTTTGTCTAAGTGTACTCATGGCTTTAAACTTTGATGGGTTTCGTTCATGTGTAAGCTCAACACGTTGTCCTTGATCGTTTCTTACAAACAAATGACCGCCTTCTAATTCAAAATCATTAGGGTCTATAAATTGGGGAGGTTCAAGGTCTAAACTTTTGTAAAATGCTCCAACCCTTTCTTCTGTTAATTCACGCAGCACTGAGATCTCTGAGCGATGCTGTATCAAAGGAGCCGTTTCACTCATGTCGTCTCCAGGATCAAAAACATCATAATCTTCTTCGCCTTCAATGCCTGCCATGTTTTAAATAATTAACTTTTTATTTTGCTTCATAAAATGTCACAAGCATATGGTTCAATTCTTGACCCGCATAGAAGACTGAAAGAGCCCTTTGGCATGAAGGGAAATAAACGGAATATTACTGTTCCAAATAATCCATCTACTATTGATGCAGATCAAATTCTTACTGTCAAATTTCCAGACCTAGGAGCAGATGAAGTGATTGTGCCAGGCTCTGCGCAACTTACTTTCAAAATAGAACTCGAATCAGAAACAGACCTAAACAGGACAGTTGTCCAGAATCTGGGGCGGGCAATCGTTAAGAAAATTTCTATAAAACTTGAGGGGCAAGAAATATTTTCTTTACACAATGCAGACATATTTTTAATCTATTCTGATCTATGGCTAACCACGAATGAAAGGGCTGATCTTGCGTTTCAAGGAATTGAAAATGATGATGGACTAAAACACAGAATAGGCGCTGCAGTTGATAAAGACAACAAAAAGTATGCAGCTGTAAGTTATGCGTATGGTAATCGCTTTTCCATACCCTTAGATTTTGAGTTGTTAAAAGCGCATGCGCCATACTTTCAAGGAGCATTAAAAGACAGATTGTCATATGAACTAACTTTTAATGAATACAAACGTGTTATCAAATCATCAGACACCGGAGCAAAGTACAGCATTTCTGACATCTCGTTAGAGTTTGACGTTGTTAGCAACCCTAATTTAGCAAGGCTGATTGAGCAACAATATCAGTCAAAATTAGCAATATATTACGAAAGAGTGATTCATCATACAACATATCCCAGAAGCAAGGCCGACGCTATATGGAATTTTAGTTTTAGTGCCGCAGCAAGATCACTTAAAGGTATTTTATTGCTGTGTGAAGATGAAGAACCGTTCAAAAGAGGAAGTGAAAAGTTTATTAATCCTAAAATAACGAAAGTACAATGTTCGATTGAGGGTAGTCCTAACCAAATCTACGCTAGCGGGCTTAGACCTTATCAGCATTTTGATGAAATAAGAAAATTGTTTGGGGGTGGAGGTTGTAGAAGTCCAACAGTA
>CM031623.1:53104763-53107263 GCA_018398815.1 Conus ventricosus | reverse complement strand
AGAGAGAGAGAGAGAGAGCATTTTGTCATAGAGACAAAGACTCTGTGTGTGCGTGCACACACACACAGACACACACACACACAGACACACACACACACACACACACACCACACACACACACACACACACACACACACACACACACACACACAATCTTTGATACTTTCATCGGTTGTATATATATACACCTGAATCGTCATCTTATGGACGTGATAATACGGTGCGCATTTGGGAAGGTTGGAAAGACAAACAGAACATTTCTCTACCAAGGGAATGTTAAATTGTGTGGGAATTTTAACGCAAGAAACTGGACAATTAATAGATTATATTGACACGGACGGTGAAAAAACTTGTATGCATATCCTAATGACAGTCCTTATAATGTTATTTACAACGATGCTCTCAAGACAGCGTCATACAAAAAATGGACGAAAATTAGTAGAGATTTGTTTGGAAAAATAATATGTATATTCTTAATGGTCGCTCCTTGGCGATCTTCAAGGAAATTTTACTTGTTTCAACACAAAGGAAATAGCGTTGTAGATGATTTTATTGTATCACAAGACCTAATAAAAGATGTTATTCCATGCAAAGTTCATAAACTCACTGTATATTCTGATCATTGTCCTATAGAACTGTCAATTTTACTTCCTACTGTTGGCAATGATAGACCTAATATGAAAACAAATGCGCATGCTGACAGTGCTCCCTTACGTAACAACACGTCAAAACAGAAATGACACAAAAGTTAACACAACCATTACGTCATTTGTTTGGGATGACGAATCTGCAGTAAAGTGAACATTGCTTTAAATAACCCTATCATGAAGAGTCGTATAGAAGAAATAAGAAAAAGTATGGAGAAGACACAAGATCATGATACGGAGACCTCGGTCTTCATTAACAACATGATTAATGATTGACCCAGACAATAAAGACGCAGCACCCTTATCACTCAAACAAAGACAAATGCGCAAAAGAAAGAGAAAAAATCCGAAACACAAAAAATGGTTTGATGAAAAATGTTTTCTTCTAAGGAAAGAGGTAAGATCTCATAATTAGTAAATGCTGTGGGGGGGGGGGGGGGGGGGGGGGGGGGGGGGGGGGGGGGAGGTGGGGAGGGGGTACAACCTATCTCATAGCGTCTGGGCCTTTTCAAATGTAGTGTATGTGTATGTTTCTATTATGTGTTTTTGTTGTATGATTGAACGTTTAGGTTTAAAGGGTTTTTGTTGATGATATTTGAAAAATAAGTGAATGTCACAATCGTAGGATAAGGATTTTGTTAGTTTTTTGTATTTAATAGATTTGTAGCTGGGTGAAAGGGTTTGTTATTATTATATTGAGAAGGGTGAATGTTAATATGACTTTCTAAAGCGCTTAGAGAAATTCGTTTGATTAAGCGCTATATAAGAAACCTTTTATTATTATTATTATTATTTTTTATTATTTATTATTATTATTTTTATTTTTAAATTTTTATCATTATTATTTTTTATTATTTTATTATTATTATTATTATTATTATTATTATTATCACTTTTAAATGCACTGAACGACACCCTTTCAACCCGATACCTACAGGCAAAGTACTTTTCAGCTGTGAAGGCATACAAAGTATTTTAAGAAAGACAAAAAAATATTATACAGAGCCCAAAACTTGTTAGAGAACTAAATAAAACCCTTTGAGAAGGATCCAAATCAAGTATGAAGAACACTAAACGAATTAAAAAAAACATTGCAAAACACCAGCCGCCCTTTGGCGAAGTGGTTAGCGTCGCGGACTCCGGCTGGGAGGTCGTGGGTTCGAATCCATCGAGTCATGTGGGTTTTTTCTGCCCCGACGGCTCCTACCAGAGTTGAGTTTGCTACGGACTCATTTGGGAAGACTGGGACCACACAATCGAGTTTCATCCACTTAATGGATGCGTTTCTGAGAGTGTTGCTCAAATTTCCTGACCAACACTGCAGGTGCCTGTATCTCTCGGGCCTGGTTGACCCCAGGATATATTATGAAAGGAAGCGTTTAGAGTACAGCCCTGTCATGTAGTCTCAGACCGAAATGGAATACCGTAGCATCATCTTAATCATCCTCATTCCATTGATCAGCATTTAAAAAAAAATGTCTCAAATTTGTGGCCTTCATGCCCCGCTCTCATGGTGACCTCAGTTTCGATGTCCTCTCCGGTCTGTGGCTTGGTTTGCTTCCGTCGGGGGCACCGGTATCGGCGAGTCCATGGGAGTTGTCGTTGGACGGACGTGGTGGCGCCCTCCGGAGGAGAGCTCACTCACGCCGGCTCAGCGACTAAGCAATTTTTGTTCCGTCGGTAGGGGGCTTAGTAGGTGGTGTCCGGTATGTTAGATCAGAACAGGCGCCATGAAACACCCCGAAAATGACTCGGCAGCAGTGCAGTGTCTCCTCCGGTGGGTTGCCTCATGACGACTTGCATTTACTGCTCCCTGTGGATTGCTGGTGCCGGGGCTGCGGCGGGGCTGGCCC
>CM031623.1:53084763-53099763 GCA_018398815.1 Conus ventricosus | reverse complement strand
GAGCTCAGACGTGGACAACGTAGCGGTCTTACAGTCGAGTTCAAAATGAAATGAACAAAGCCCAGTTTGCCTAATATTAATTATTTTAATAAACTCTTAAGAATATATACAATTAACGGGTACTAAGATATGGCGCAGAGTATCCCCAACTCTGTGGAAACATGGCATTATTGTGTGCCCATTAATAAAAGCGGCGATCCTACAAATCCTACGAAAATGGGAGGAACAATTATCGTGGAATTACTTTAAAATTGCCAGCTGAGTGATGCTTTTCTGTCAAATATTACACAATTGGATAACAAATTACATAGAAAGCAGAGATATATTTACAAAAGAACAGGCAGTATTTCGAAAATCCTACAGAACAACAGACCAATATCATATAATAAAAAAAATTATTAGACGGGAAATAAGAAAAAAAGAATGGCAGACTATACTGGTTGTTATTGTAGACATTAGAAAATGCATTTGACATCATATGGCATGACGCTTTAACTTCTGAAAACTAAGCCAATATAGGTATCAACAATGGCTATTGAAGACATTGCCGTTAATGTAAAAGATATGTACACAGAACGCGATGGTTTGTGGAAAATCAAAAAATGATTTACATGATTAGTTCCCGGACACAAGAGTAAAGGACATCTTCAAGGCAATTCGCTTAGCCCGACCTGTTCTGTAAATATCTTATATCATTGAATTTCAAACTAAATTATAATCGAATGATTCTCTAGTTAAAACCATGCTGAAAGAAACACGGAAAATCCCGCAATTATTATATCTGACGACATAGTATCAGTTGTCAAACTACAAAATTGGGATTACAAACAAAACTTAAAACAACTTCATAATTACATGTACAGAATGGGCATGCAAACTAATAAAGATGTTAAAATCATCGCCATCTTGTTGTCCATAAACCATTAATGGTGTTATAGTGACAATAACAAAAAAAGTTTCAAGCTAATCATCACACACACACACAGAGAAAACTTTAACACCACATACCTCCTACCAAAGGCCCAAGGCGCATTAATATAATTTCATAACGCAGAGTTTCATGCTCATATCCTCGCATCCTGCTTTTTTCCGTAACCCCTTCGCCCCACCCTGATACCTGATAATGAGGACAGGTCGCAGCCGCGCCGGACGCAAGCTACGGCAATGTTGCATACAGAGCTTTAGAGATGGCCGTTCTCAACGTCACCTCTACCGGCCACACCTAGCATGTTTCTTTGACCAGTCGACCAGCACAACACGTGTTGGAAGTCCACACAGAGAGAGAGAGAGAGAGAGAGAGAGAGAGGAGAGAGAGAGAGAGGGGGGGTGGGGGAGGGGGGGGGGGGGGGAGGGAAGGGGAGGGGAGGAGAGAGCAGAGAGGAGAGAGAGAGAGAGAGAGAGAGAGAGACAGACAGGACAGAACAGTACAGAGGTAGGAGAGATGAGGAGAGACAGACAGAGACAGAGAGCAAGAGCAGCGTGACAGAGAGAGAAAGAGAGAGAGAGAACAGAGAGAGATAGATTGAGTGAGAGAGAGAGACAGAATGACATAGAGAGAGAGACAGACAGACAGAGACTGAGAGAGAGAGAAGACAAGAGAGACAGAGACAAGAGAGTGAAGAGAGAGACAGGACCAGAGACACAGAGAGAAGAAGACAGAGGAACAACAAGACAGATCAGACAGACCAGACAATACGAGAGAGTGATAGAGAGAGAGAGACAAGAGAGACAGAGAAGGAGACAAGACAGAGAGAGAGCAACAGAGAGAGAGACAGAGACACAGAGAGAGTGAGAGAAGAGAGAGGAGAGAGAGACAGAGACAGAGAGAGAGGAGAGACAGAGAGAGAGAGAGAGAGACAGACGAGACAGAGAACACAGAGAGAGAGAGTGAGAGAAGGACTGAGGAGAGAGACTGAGAGAGAGAGAGTGGAGTGAGAGAGACTGAGACAGAGAGAGAGCTCCAGAGAGAGAGAGTGAGTGAGAGAGACAGAGACAGAGACCGGACAGAGAGAGAGCGACAGACAAAGAGTAGAGCGAGAGAGAGAGAGAGAGAGAGATGCTACGACAAGAGCAAGAGCTAAGAGAAGCGAGCAGAATAGACAATGACAATGCTTATTGACAAGAAGCTAACTAACCCTTATGCCAAGGGAGTGCATGTGCAGTTTCTATTAGTGTTGCCAAACCAGGTGGCGCAACAATAAGAAAGTCACGAGTCAAAAGATAGGTACAGCAACGGGAAACCAGTGAAACAAAACTAACACCTAGAAGATAAGAAAAGAAAAAGACAATCACAAACAATATTCTCACAACAATAAACCACGTTATTGCATAGATCATGGTTTAACAAACACAGCCTACTTATTAAGTTTTTTTCCCTTCTCTCTCTTGACGAAAAGCGTTCCGCCACAAACTTAGCAAATGAGTTACAATGTCAAAACATTTCAAAGGAAAAAAAACATATAGTAGGTTTTCAGTGTGGCCGAAAAGGACTTCAGAACAGAACAGCTACAGAGTGAGCGAGAGAGAGAGCAGAGAGCGAGATAGAGAGAGAGGAGAGAGAGCGAGACAGACTAGACATAAGAGAGAGAGAGAGACTAGAGAGAGGAAGAGAAGAGCATAGAGAGAGAGAATGAGAGAGAGAGAAGAGAGATTACAGACAGAGCGACAGACAAACAACAGACAGACAGTACCCCAACTCCACCAGATCTCAAACACTTCCAAGCCCCTCCTACCATAGTCCCAGAGCATTATTCAAAGATAATTACAGAGTCCTATCTTCCAACAACCTCCCTTCCTACACGTGACTTCATACACACCAAGAACCGTCAGCGGAGAATGTGGCCCACCAAACCACCCAAGTCATGAACCGCCCAGAGAGAGGTGTGGCCAGAAAAAAAAGTCTAACTTCTCTGGTGTGGCCAACAAAACAGAGGACAGATCAGAAGACGAAGCTCAACGCAGTCTGCAAAGCTGAAGAAAACGGCAACTAATTTTTCAAACTCAAGGGCAGGACAGACCAAGTAAGACCAAGCCGATACAGAGAAGAAAAGAAGAGACGAAAAGAAGAAGAGTCGAAGAACAAGAAGAGGAAGTCGAAGGACTAAGACGAAGAAGAAGAAGAAGACGAATAAGAAGACGAAGAAGAAGACGACGACGACGACGACGACGACACGCCGAAGAAGACGAAGAAGAAGAAGAAGAAGAAGAAGAAGAAGACGAAGACGACGCCGAAGACGAAGAAAGACGAAGAAGAAGAAGAGAACTGATAACGAAAACAGTAGATCCCAAGCCAAGTCTACAGGTGTGTGGTGGGTCTGGGTGGGCTGCCTAGCCCCCATAAATCTCGGCAACTGCACCACCGCCCCTACGCCTATACCACTTACACCACACGTGTCCATCGCAGTTGACCAGATCCGCCACCACAAGACCAGGGCGCTGTCGTCTGGGAATGCCACAAGGACACAGAGACTGACACTCCTGGCTCCACCAACCCCATATACGAGTATATAAATAATATAATTGATATATTTGAGGGTATTTTATATATAAATAAATCTATGTCACACACCCACACACACCCAAACACACACACACACACACAATCACACACACACACACACGAGCACACACAACTATCAAACTCGTGTAGCCCACCTTAAAAATATAATTGATTCTTCCAATAAAGAACCAAAACAACACAACCAAAGAGGGTGATGAAATGATATCTTTTAATTGCATGCAAAAAAGACAAGTGCCCTCTGAAAAACAAATCCATCTAACAACAATATGGTGTACTGACAAGAGTCGCCGAAATGTTCGTGGGAGTCATTAAGGCAATTAAGGGTAGTATAAGCTGTTTGCTTGAGAGGGCAAGTCCTTGGGTTCTTCAAGTGTGCGAAATTCAGGCAACACCAGGGGGGGAATAACCCGAGTCGCATACTGAAGGAGGAGAGTTACGGGGAAGAGCTTACGCATGTCCGAGGGATATGACAAGGAGTTTGCCAGACCTTGTGAGGCGCGGTGAGGTGTCGCCTGTGGTGGTAAGTACTGAAGAGAAGGAGGCGGCACACATCAGCGAGGGTCAGGGCGTGCTTGACGTGCTTGGTCACGGTGGGTTTAGGAGCCAGCGGGCAGTGGGACTAGTCGCTATGTGCGTCGTGGCGAGAGCTGTAGGTCATTGACCGACCGACGTGGGTACAGTAGCAGGGTAGGGAGGCACGCGTCAAGCGACGTGGAGAGCTAATGCAGAGTACGTGGGCGGGTCCCATTCATCGTCCTTGTTCTGAGGATTGGAATGGAAGGTCTGCGGCTATTAGTAGGGTTAGAGGGTAGCGCACATAGTTGTCTGACGAGGTAGGATAACTACTTCTCGGAGAGTAGGACATCAGTCCTGGCCAGGGTAGAAAGTAGAAGTCCCAGGCTGGAGACACATCTAGACTGCACAGTAATGATACACAGGCGGTGAAGCATGAGGTTAGGAAGGAGTGCGGGTCGAGCGAGGTGAGCGTATGGGTTCGGAATCTGAGGGGGCGGGATAGGAGAGCGCGGGTCCTAACCACGCTTGGTAGGCCGGGGGGTGCGGTTGGGTGGCTTGGTGTGGGGGGGGGGGGGGGGGGGGGGGGGGGGGCGGGGGGGGGGGGGTGTGTGGGGGGTGGGGGGGGGGAGCAGCTGTTGTGTGTGTGTATTGTAGTGACTAGTGATTTCCATTGGTGGAATAAAAATAACTTGGGGGATTTATGGTACAAATATCGTGAGATGAGTGTGTGCCCGTGATTCCATTGGTTGAAGCCAGTGTAAACACGGGGTTTTCCTTTCTTGTTTGAGATGAATATAAGCTGCTTGGAAATCATGGAGAGTGGAACTCACTTAAGGAAAAGTGGAACTCCCCGTCTTGCTGAGGGCTCAAAAATACAGCGAGAAGCAGAGGATAGCTGTCACCTCGTTGTCGGCCTGGTGGGACGTAAGACAGTGAGGTTGCTGTAAGCCTCGGAAGCCGAACGACCGAGAAGAATTGTGCCCGAGTTGGGGGACGGTCGACAGCAAGACGTGTCAGCCTGTATGGAGAGCCTAGACAGGGAGCAGCCAGACAACGGTGGGGTGTTTTGCAGCCAAGAAGCCCTGTGGGAGAGGACGCTAGAGCCCCTTTTCGCGTGGAGAGGCGAAGTACGTTGGATCCGGGAGACTCAGTGTTAGGTGCGACTCAAGCAACATTGCCAGTGTCCCAGCAACTGGATTGGCCATTACGGGAGGAAACACAACTGAGTTTGCAGGCTTGCAGCTCGAAGTCCGCACATTGGGATGAAGAAACTGACGGTCAACACCGCGGAGTGCTGGCAAGTTACGGACGTTTATATGTTCTTAAGTTGTAATGTGCAAACAGAAATTGTGAATCTTGTCTTTCCTAGTATGAAGAGTACGTTGAAGGAAAGTGGATGCGATTTAAATGTAGATTGTCTTGTATGATTATTCATTGTTGTATGAACCGATAGTTTGTTGTGTAGTGACGGGTGGGGGCTCCGAGTCAAGTAAATAAGTTGATTCATTTCTATGAAATGTTATTTGGTTATCCCGTCACCAGTTGTGCGGGCCGATGTGAGTGACAGCTGCGTGTGCCTAAGCGAGAGTGGCGCGATTTTGGTTGTGAAAGCGTAAATACTTCTGTCTATAACCCCCCGGCAACCCCTGAATATGAAAAACATATTTAAAAACGAGGGGAGCGTCGTAGACCGTCACAAATTAGGGGACTGTCCGTCCGGGATGAACCTAAAAGAGCCATAAGTGATTTTGATTTCTGGGTTTTTGTACAAATTACAAGGGAATTTGAAAATTGTCGTAATGGTGGAAACCTAGATTTTTTTTTCTTACCTGGAAAACGTTAGTCATGGTGTTGAATGTTTTGATGTTTTTTTTTTTTCATGACTGGGCCTGTTGTTGAACTTGGCTTGATTTGGTTGCGTTGAGGTTGATTATGTGTGTAGGGCACAACTATTTGATCGCTTAATTAACAATGATCGTGTGGATATCTCGCTTGTTACTGTGGTATGTGTTAACTAGCAGATCGAGGGTAGATAGCTCAAAACTGTCGACTGAAGAGGTGCTGCGAAATGGTCCGCTGAAAAAGATGGACCTCATAGAAGAAGGAAAAGCTATAGAACTAAAAGAGGACGGAACTGAAGGCATATGTAGATGAGAACTGTCCCGAGTAATCGGAGGCCCAGAAAATACAAAGGGAACGGGAATAAGGAATGAAAAAAGAGGAGAAAAAAAGGAACGGGAAAAAGAGGAGAGAGAAAGAAACGGAAAGATGAGGAGAGCAGACCAAGAGAACGATGGAAAGCGAAGAGAGAGGACAGAGAACGGAAAGGAGAGTAATAGAAAGAAGGGGAATATAAGGCCGTATTGAGTAAGAAAAAATACAATTGAGAAAGAACGGGACGGGGAGACCAAACCTCCAAGTGAACTTTGCACCACATGTCAGTCCCTTGATCATATGCCACGGTTCGATGTATAAATCCCGGACCAATTCGAGGATTTCATTTCGCAATTGAGAGATTGCCAAAGATCAGGGCTTACCCGAAGCACGGGATGGGGCCACAAAATTTTGTCGGCGCTGCTGACATCCACACCCCAAGCTAGGGATGCTTTATTTTCTGCTTACCAACCGGGCAAAACAGACAGATTATGAGTCGGTGCGGCGATGCTTATGTTGCCCAGATGTATTCAGGAAACCGCCGATAGAAATAGGAACTTGATCAGAATAAACCGGTTCGTAAAAACAGTGTCGACGCACGTACAGTTTCTTTATCGGCTTTGGGCGACCATTGAAAATGGATAAGGGTTAGGAAAACCTTGAACACACATTTGAATCTTATTGGAGGAGGCTATCGATAAGGCGCAAATTCTCTCCACTAGTCGGAAAGGATCTCACAGTATTACTTGGCGAAAGAGAATTAGAAGTTTAGAGGAGTTAGTGAAAGTTGCAGACAGTATGAGTCTGCCATGATCAGCGTAATGGATGAAGGGATCGAACCAGTCCGACCCTAATGCCCATACCAGACACAGGCAGGGAGTGTTCGCCAACTGCCCTACAAACAGGAGGTTGAGAACCGCAGTTAGAAACGCATCTAAATTCCCCAAGGCAACAGTGGACTCAAGAGAATGTAAGAGTGTACGCACATGTTTTAAAAATGTGGGAGAGAGGTTCCATATTCCAAGGAATGTAGCGTAGTGCGAATACACTCAGTTTTGCCGTTGAAACAATTCAACAAGGAGAGGCAGAAACCACCCACCAACATACTAGGCAGTAGTAAACGGGAAGGCGGTGACCTGCCTAATAGATACAGGACTTGACTCTCGAGCGGGCAAAGTATAGCCCGTTTTGTGAGAGAGACAGACTTCTACCGGGGAACCCACCTGCGTCATAGCCCAAATGGAAGAAATTATTCGCTACCTTTGCCCTGTCAAAGTGGAGACAGAGTTTACAGGAGTACTCTCACTGCAGCAGTGCAAAACAATCTTCCCTATCCAGCTTTGTTAGTGGTAGGTATACTCCTCCCGAAGAAGCTAACCAGGCTGCCAGACAAGAAGGGCCAGCAAGGGCCGTGCAGGGGTAGGAAAGTAAACAGAAACGCAGTGTTGGAGTGCACCTGCGCCCGCTAGCATAGAGCTAGTGTAGGCCCCTGAGAGTAGGCCGTGGTAGGTGGTGCAGTGACCATGAAATTTGGTCGTAGTGGCGGTGCTTAGGCCATGGAGGAGGCCGTAGTGGAGGTGGCCGTCGTGGCGGTTCCGTGGGCCATGGTGGCCGTAGTGTCGGTTCAAAAAGTTGTTGGCGTTTGCCGTGGTAGTCAGAAATGTAGGAGCCATGGTGGCGGCCCTCAGGTCGGGGCCCAAGATACCAAAGAGTACCTGGAACCAGCAGCTAGGCTGGCAACCCAGGGAAGGCAGAAATAACGCATGGCAAGAAGGTCGAGGTAGACGTCAGCAACGTTAGAAAACATGCCAAAGCCAGTACCAGCTCAAAGGATCAGATAAACCAGAGTCCGGAAAGGGGTACAGTAAATAAGTTTCTATCAATAATGGGCCTCGGCCATGAGCGGGAATTCGAACAACCAAGGAATTTCCTCAGAGAGAAGAAACAATCGGTTCGGATAAGATGAGTGCGGGAATCATCTCATAACATATGAAAAGGGGAAGATCGTCGACGGCAGAGAATGGGTGGCGACAGCCCAGGTTCCCGGATCTACGAACAATAGAAGAAGAACAAAGGTAGGCGCAAATGCCTACGGCTGCTGTTGTATGGGGAGGTGAGAGCAGTCAAACAGTTACGAGATCCGCACCTGAGGTACATGATGTCCGCTGCCAGTAGTGTTATTGATTATTATGCCTCCGTATAGGGCGGGGTGAGCCTATGTTCCCATGTAGGATAATTTTTCAGTTTTGATTTTATAGTATTTCTTTGTTCATGCCCATTATGGAGCGAGGATCAGTACATGCACACAGATATGAAATTATAAGATTTTTCAGGATATATGTTTGCTCATGATGTTTTTCGACACATCTCTGATAAAGTGTGAAAATGTTCTTATGTTGGGAAACAGTATAAATGATTGATTTGCATAACGTGTGTGAGATCGTGTGAGAAGATTGGCCATAACGCCTGAATTTGATTTTGAAGTAAGTCGGCTTGGGCCACCACACCGTGAATTGGATCGTGATTAGCAGAGTCGGCCAAACTCCTGAATTTGGGATCTTGTGATAAGCATGGTATGTGCTAAATTATAAGTGCATGGAATGATTAATTAACATGTATGGACATGCTGATAGCTCACGATCTAGAGAGAGTTCTGATTAAATGTGAGCAGTTATGACAGAGTGATTCAATGGACATCTGACTGATTTGAAATAATTATTAAATGGATACTTATCCAAGTACGAGATGTTGATGGAAGTGATGTCTAAAGCATAGAGGTAGTACTCTTATCTCGACCCATGCAACTGAGTTATGTTTATATCCAATTGAGAACATTGCCGTCCTGGAGACAATGTTGAATAGGCACACATCCTTAGTACGGGGTGTCATGAGTCCGGCCGAATGTTCACGATGCATTTAGGCAAATTAAGGGTAGTTTTGCTGTTGTTTGAGAGCAAGTCCCCTACTAGGTTCTACAAGTGGTGCGCAATACAGGGGCATCTCCAGGGGGAAAACCCCACTTCCCCCCCCCCGCATACTGAAGGAGGGAGAGTATACGGGGAAGTGTGTCGCAAATCCGAGGATAGTGACAAGAGTAGCCGACCTGCCCGGTCCTGGGTAAGAGAGTGACCATCCGACCACTTGGCTGGCTAATCACAGATCACCAGATGGGCCGAAGGGAAGGCGATCCGAGTCAGGTGCCCGTCACGGTAGGTGACCGTCAGCCAGCAGGCAGAGTACAGCGACCATACATTCGATCCTTGTTCTGAGGAAAGAATGGAAGGCAGCGGCAATTGAGGTGGATTTGCGCACTTGGTTGTCTGTATAGGTAGTAACAACTGCTAATCGAAGCAATCAGTCCCTGGCTGGTAAGAAGTCCAGGCTGTTAGATACAAGGGTAGCTTCGGGGAACGATTCCAGAGTTCGAATGGGCGTTATATTCATCACCACTTGATACCCAAGACTTGGATCGTCTAGCAGCTATTTTGGTGAGTGGTATGTGTAGTTTGGACCAGTGAAATCCATTGGTGCATAAAAATAACATGGGGATTTCATTGTACAAACGATGTGCTGTGTTGTTGGCCCGTGATTCCCTTTAGGTTGAGCCCTTAAACTCGGGTTCTTCTCTTTGTTTGAGAATGAAAAAAAGCTGCATTGGAAAACCAGGATAGAGGGACACTACTTAAGGGAAAGGAACTCGCCCGTCATGCTGAGGTGCTCAAGAAAAATACAGCGATGAAGAGAGGTACGCAGACACTCGTCGTTGTCACCAGGGTGGGACGTAAGACAGAGGGAGTTGCTGTAGCCTCGGAGCCGACGACAGAAGCATTGTACTCCCGTTTGGTGACGGTCGACCAGCAAGACGTGTCATCCTGTTGAGCCTAGACAGGGAGCTGCCAGACACCGTGGGGTGTATGCATCCAAGAATGACCTGTGGGAGAGGCCGACAGGGGAGCCCTTTCCGTGAGAGGGCGAAGAACGGTGAGTACCGGGAGCTCCGTGTGAGGGAGCGACCAAGCATACGTAGCCAGTGTCCCCAACTGGGATATTGCCAATCGGGAGGACACAACGGTGTGGCAGCATCAGCTCCGTATCCGCACAGTGGGGATGAGAGAAACAGACGTCCACCGAGGAGTGCTGGCAAGTTAACGGGACCGTTTAATATGTTTCTTAAGATTTGAGAGTGTGGGCAAACAGAATTGGGTATAGGAATAGTTGTCTATCTTGGTTATGAAGAGTACTTGACGGAAAGGGGATCGAATTATGAGATTGTCATGTAAGATGTTTACATTTTGTTGTATGATACAGATAGATTGTGTTTTGTAAGTGACGTGGGGGCTTCGGAGACACGATAAATAAATTGGATTATTTTTCGATGAAATGTTATTGGTTTACCCCCTTCACCTTTGTGCGGGCCCGATGTGAGTGACAGAGAGCGAGTGCCTAAGCCGAGAGCCACAATTTGGTTTGTGAAAGCGGTAACAAGACTTTTTTCTGTCTAAAACTCCCCTTCAATCCCTGAAATGAAAATCAAATTTAAAAACGAGGGGGAACGCCGGAGACACCGTCACATGAACCAAGCTACGTAACAACAGACAGTGATAAAGAAACATACATAGGGATCCCAGGCAAACCATTTTAAAACCAGATATGCAAACATAAACAGTCTTTCAAAAATGAAAACTAAAAAAAACCAAACAGAAATTAAGTAAATATATTGGAAGCTTAAAAAATAAGAAAATAGAATACAACTATTTGAAAATTATAAAAAGAGCAACAGCATACAACCACCTTATCAAAAAAAAAAGCAACTTATGTACCACAGTAAAAGTGGCAGATATTATGTAAAAACCCCACCTAGCATCCCAGAACTCTAAAGTAGAAATGATAACAATTGCAGGCATTAAATGGACAATCTTGTCCATGCTCCATCCGTAACACGTCCCCCCAGAACGCGCCCCCAAAAAAGAAAAAACCCGCAGGCCGGACGTGCCACACGCACAGAACTCACACGCCCACATACCCCAATCATAACACCGCTGGCGTGCCCAAATTGTATACCCTGAGGGAGAGCGTTTTAGCTGGAAACACAGCTTGTTGGTTATTAAAATTTTCGTTTTAAAAATCCTATTTTAAACTGATAAGTCGCCACCCTAATGGTTGAGGCTCATTTAACGGTCTAGAATGGCATATTTAACTCGATTATAAATATAACTATATAATATGGTATATGGTTAGAAGTAGAATGAGGGGTGAGGTAGTGAGTATATGATAAATATATATATATATAGTATGTCTCTGACTGTGTGTGGGATGTGTGGCTGTGTGAGAGTGTTGGAGTTGTAGTGGTGTGTGTTGTGTGTGTGCGTGCGCAGAGCCGAGTGTGAGTGTATGTGTGAGTGTGTGTGAGAGAGGTGTAGAGTGTGTTTTCGTGAGTGTGTGTGTGTGGGAGTAACATAGCAATATGTGTATGTATGTATGTACGTAATTAACTATCTGGACTGTGGTGTGTGTGTGAGTGTGTGAGAGTGTGAGTGTGTGTGTGTTGTGAGTGTGTGGTGTGTGTGAGAAATAATCGTCAACGGGGGCCCAAACACTAGTGCACCAAACAAAGCTAAAAAACGGTCCAATGGCCCTGCAACGAAGTCGTTGCTAGGTTGTCACCATCCATCTTGGTAGTGGGTTAGCTACTGTGAAATCAACCTTCATATCCAAATTACGTCTAACTTAGCAGATATGGGTTCCGTCATGGAAGATGAGTTGAGCCATCGGACGCTTTAGGTCATCATAGGATAGACTGGTGATGTGGACCCTCTTACCATCCAATGGGAGTAGAAGATGTGCACACACACTCACACACAACACACACACACACACACACACACACACACACACACACCCACACACACACACACACGGCACACACCACATCACACATCACACACACACACCCACCACACCACACCACACACACACACACCCACACACACACACAACACACTACCCACACACCCACACACACATCCCACACACACACACACACACGCAACCCAACCCCACAACAGATCTTACGCCCCCACCAAGCCTCCTACAAAAGGCCCAATGCACCTACTCCATTTTTCCTCCTCCACCCCCCCTGGCACTCCTCTTCCTCAAATGTACATCTCTCCCCACCCCCAACTCGCCCCACCTTCTTCACTTATTTCTTCTCTTATCACACCCTTTTTTCCTTCTCCGTCCAACATCTGGCCCCTCCCCGCCCATTCGCCCCCCCCCCCCCCCCCCCTTCTCCCACTACCCCCTTTTTTCCAGCCGTTTACCGCTAGCCCCCCTTCAAGTATGTAAACCGCAATATCTCCACAACATGTTGACATAATCAATCACCTCTCGCTCTCTCTCTCTCTCTCCTCTCACCTTCATCATCTCTCTCTCCACTTCTCCTCCTCTCATCTCCTCTCTCTCTCTCTCCTCCTCTCGACTGATAGGTGTATCAAGTCTCTCACTCTTCTACATACAAAGCTCCACAGACACCATACCATCGACATCAAGTCAGGACTTGTAACACCACACACAACAACACACCCACACACACGACACACATACCCAAAACACACACACACACTCACACACACACGAGCACACACTACACGCACACACACACACACACACACCCACACCACACACACACACACACACAACAAAGCACAACAACACACACCACACGCTCACACACACACATATCACACGCACACCACACACACACACACACACACACACACACACAACACACACACACACACTCACACACACACACTACACACACGCACGCACACACACACACACACACACACAGCACATCACACACACACACACACACACACACACACACACACACACACACAAACTACCCAAACCCCACAGCAGATCTCCACGTCCCCGCGCCAGCCCACCTACCTAAGGCCCAATGCACCTACAACCAACCCCTCTCCCTTCCCAGGCCACCTCCCCCCCCCTCCCGCCCCCTCCCCCGAACCTGTGTCCTGATAATGAATACAGGCAGTTAGGTCCCAAAGCCGAAGTATATGGGGAGTAGTAGTGGGGCAAGAGACTGAGAGATGGCAGTTTACCGCCCTCAGGCCTCAGCCACCTCATGTGCGTATGTACTTGTCCCTTGCATTAGTACGTGTCATGATCGTCTGACCTGTACAGCCTGTGTGTGTGTGTGTGTGTGTGTGTGTGTGTGGTGTGTGAGTGAGGTGTGTGTGTGCGTGCGTGCGTGCGTGGCGGCGTGGGTGTGTGTGTGGTGTGTGTTGGTGTGTGTGAGTGTGTGAGTGTGTGTGTGTGGTGAGTGTGTGCATGTGTGTAGTGTAATAGTGTGTTGTGTGTGAGAATTGTGGTGGTGTGTGTGTGAGAGTGTAGTGTGTGTGTGTGTGTGTGTGTAGTGTTGTGCGTGCGTGCGTACTGTGGGGGGTGGTGGGGGGGGTGGGGGGGGGTGTTTGTGTGAGGGTGTGTGGTGTTTGTGTGTGTGTGTGTGTGTGTGTGTGTGTGTGTGGTGTGGGTGTGGGGTGTGTGTTTGTTGTGTTTGTACACATAAACAAGGACTAGAAACCCAAACTAGCGTCCGAAATTAAAGTCGCGCCGAAGAGATAGAGTGAGATATGATAGAGGATATTATAGATTGGATGAGTATAGATATATATAGAGATGCGCGCACCCACACCAATAGCAAACCGAACGACGTGGGAGTGGGGTCCCCCAACAGATGCCGGGCTACGTCCATAGCGACGATGCCACCAGTGACATAAAGGAAGATCAACCTCCCACACCTCGTCACCATGGAGGCTAAACCTTGCGCGCCGTGTGTGAGTGAGTGAGAGTGAGAGTGTGGTTGTGAGTTGTGAGGTTGAGAGAGTGTGTGTGCGTGTGTGGTGTGCGAGATGGTGTGGTGTGTGTGTGTGTGTGTGTGTGGTGTTAGTGTGTGTAGTGTGCTTGCGAGCGTGCGTGCGTGCGTGCATGTTTTTGTGTGTGCGTGCGTGTGTGGTGTGGTGTGTGAGTGTGTGGTTGTGAGTGTGGAGTGTGTGTGGTGTGTGTGTGTGTGTGTGCGAGTGTGGTGTTACGTGCGTGCGTGCGAGCATGTGTGTGAGTGTGATGTGTGTGAGAGTTTGATTGTGTGTGTGTGTGTGTGTGTGTGTGTGTGTGTGAGTGTGTGTAGTACGTACGTGCGTGCGCGTGTGTGTGTGGTACGTACGTGCGTGCGCGTGTGTGTGGCCTGTAGTGAACGGAGACTTGGTGTCGACCCCTGAACTACAAAGTACACATCTGCACAGATGTATGCAGATGACGTCACCTGCACAGGAAGTTACCAGATGAACCTCATAACAGATCTGTTCAGGCAGAATCGCAAACTCACTCCTCCGCTCTCATTCTTCACCGTCACATTTTATTTGTTCTTAAGTTTGTAAGTGTGCAAACAGAATTGTGGAATATTGTCTTTCTTGGTTAATGAAGAGTACTTGAAGGAAAGGGGATCGATTTATGAGATTGTCTGTATGATGTTTACATTGTTGTATGATACAGATAGTTGTGTTGTGTAGTGACGGGTGGGGGCTCGGAGTCAAGTTAAATAAAGTTGATTATTTTCTATGAAATGTTATTGGTTTCCCGTCACCTTTGTGCGGGCCCGATGTGAGTGACAGAGTGCGTGTGCCTATGCGAGAGCACATTTTGGTTGTGAAAGCGTACATACTTCTGTCTATAATCCCCTGCATCCCTGAATATGAAAATCATATTTTAATAACGAGGGGGAACGT
>CM031623.1:53067263-53074763 GCA_018398815.1 Conus ventricosus | reverse complement strand
TGACCAACCTGCACACATTGCATTGCCCACCACAGCATTGAACTGACCAACCTGCACACATTGGTTTGCCCACCACATTGCATTGCCCACCACAGCACTGAACTGACCAACCTGCACACATTGCATTGCCCACCACAGCATTGAACTGACCAACCTGCACACATTGCATTGCCCACCACATTGCATTGCCCCCCCCCCCCCCCACCCCCCCCACGCACTGAACTGACCAACCTGCACACATTGCATTGCCCACCACATTGCATTGCCCCCACAGCACTGAACTGACCAACCTGCACACATTACATTGCCCACCACATTGCAATGCCCACCACATTGCATTGCCCACCACAGCACTGAACTGACCAACCTGCACACATTGCATTGCCCACCACATTGCATTGCCCACCACATTGCATTGCCCACCACAGCACTGAACTGACCAACCTGCACACATTGCATTGCCAATCAAAGCACTGAACTGACCAACCTGCACACATTGCATTGCCCACCACAGCACTGAACTGACACATCTGCACACATTGCATTGCCCACCACAGCACTGAACTGACCAACCTGCACACATTGCATTCCCACCACAGCACCGCCAAACCCCTTTCACACTAGAAAACAGACACGCCTGATCACCTATGATGTATACACATACACACAAACACACATGTTTGTATGCAAGAGTACACACACACACACACGCACACCACACACACACACACACACACACACACACACACACACACACACACACACACACACACGCACGCATGCACGCACGCACGCACGCACGCACGCACGCACGCACGCACGCACGCCACACACACACACACACACACACACACACACACACACACCTAGGAGAGTACGTTTTGGCCGTACTGCCACACAGCCGGTGAAACGCATCACAACTGGTGTGAATACCAGTAGCGTGGTGTGAGTGGCCTAATAATCAATACCAGATCTCTACATGTGTGGATGTGTGCAGGCATGCACATATGGAGATAAAGAAGCAAGTTGAACCACTTGCACTAAAGCTTATTACATTTGCAAAATGTCGTAGACACCAGTTAGCCTACATTTACACAACAAATATGACAAAGAATAGCATTCCATTCCACACTTTGCAGTTGATGATAACAAGTTTAGGTCTGTACAAATTCGCAATATACGGCAAGGGTTAGTTCCTTCAGACAAAGATGGGTTCCTGGACCTACGGCAAAGCCTTGTTCTTTCAGAGGACAGCAAGGGTCCCTGGAGACCCACGATGTACGGCAAAGCCTTGTTCTTTCAGAAGACAGCAAGGGTCCGTGACGACCCATGGTGTGCGGCAAGGGTTTATTTCTGAAGAAAACAGCAGGGGTCCGTGGAGACCCACGATGTACGGCAAAGGTTTATTCCTTCAGAAGACAACAAGGGTTCGTGGAGACCGCCAATTGTTTAGCAGTTTCTTACTGTTTCACACATTTTGATAAAACATGCTCAAAACCTGAGTGAAGAACTAAGGTGTAGACTGAAAATGAAGACTGATACATTTATGTTAGTGTTACTTTTTTTTTTTTTTTTTTTGGTGGGGGGGGGGGGGGGGGGGGGGGGGGGGGGCTGAGACCTGACACTTTTCCTGAAAGCCAGAGAACATGTTGGAGGAAATGTGCTTTGATGCCATGTCGTCAGATGTAAATTGTTCCATCATTCTTGATTTGAAAATAGCCAGTGGATTTGCCTGTTTTATGAACAACGCTGGAATGAAAACAGCAGATGAAAATTATCTTCATAAGGTGCTGAAAGATGTCATTTACGTCATCTAATGTGGAATCAAAGAGAAGCTTATCAATTTGAGCATGCTTTGACAACAAGTGACATTGATGAAGTTCAAGAAATATGTACAATAGCGATGATGCTTCAATTGATGACACTATGAAATAATTATCATCTATGATTATTGAAACCGCCCAACACCCAGAAGTTGCTAAATTTAGACCATGAATTGTGGAAAACGCTGAAACAATAAAGTGTGGTTAAGTTTTGTTTATAAATGGAAACTACTTCATTCCCACAAGAGAAGGAGAAAATGCAATAAGTTTGGTTATCATTGTGCTGAAACTGAAGAACGATTGAAAATGCATCGCAAAGAATACAGAAAGTCTTTAAAAGATGCTGAATGAAGTATGTTAAAAAAAGATGCACAAAAATGTTCGGAATCTCAAAATAAAAGACACAAAGGAGTACAGGACATCCATACCATCCAGTTTTGAATAATACATTTCAACATTTTGAGTCTTTGAATATTGCTGATGACGACGCAAAACCGCAGTCTGAAAATGAACTAAATCTTGATTGTTTCCTGAGCGCCCCAGCTTTGACTGTAGAAGTCCAAAGTGCTATTAAACGATTTAAAATGGCTGTGTACTGGAATTGACATAATACTAACTAAATGGAGGTTTAAAGAACAGCAATCGTATCTTTTTTTATGTATACTGCACGCTCTTTGATAAAGATGTAAACATAGGATTAAATATGCCTGAGGACTGGTCTTTTGGATTATTGGTACCTATTTACATTATGTTGATCTGACCAAAGCCTTTGACACTGTCAGTAGGGAGGGGCTTTGGAGAATTATGGCGATGTACGGATGCCCCAGAAAGTTCATTGCCATCGTACGCCAACTTCACGACGGCATGCTGGCCAGAGTCCAAGACAACGGCGAGGCATCTAAACCGTTCCCAGTCTCAAACGGAGTGAAGCAGGGTTGTGTTCTTGCTCCCACTCTGTCCAGTCTCATGTTCTCGGCTATGTTGACTGACGCATTCAGTGACGTGGAGATAGGCATCGTCATCAAGTACCTTACAGATGGATCAGTCTTCAATCTCAGGAGACTTCAAGCGAAAACCAAGGTCTCGACAGACACTGTCAGTGACTTCCTCTTCGCGGACGACTGTGCACTCAACGCTGTCTCAGAAGCCACAATGCAACACAGTGTTGACAAGTTCTCTGCTGCTTGCAACAACTTCGGCTTGACAATCAATACGAAAAAGACTGAAGTGATGCACCAGCCAGCCCCGGGAAAGCCATACGTTGAGCCAGTCATCACCATCACTGGACAGCAACTGAACGCGGTGGATAAGTTCACCTACCTAGGCAGCACTCTGTCCAGAAACGTTGTCATCGACGATGAGGTGAATGCCCGGCTCGCCAAAGCTAGTGCCGCTTTTGGCAGACTCCACAAGAACGTATGGAACAGGAGAGGCATCACCCTAGAGACCAAGATCAAGGTGTATCGGGCCATAGTTCTCACCACACTGCTGTATGGCTGTGAAACATGGACGGTTTACCAGCGTCACGCCAGGAAACTCAACCATTTCCACACCACCTGCCTCAGAAGACTCATGGGCATTAAGTGGCAAGATAAGATTCCGGACACTGAAGTCCTCACTTGTGCTGGCCTGCCTAGCATCTTCACCATCCTGATGCAGTCACAGCTTCGCCGGGCAGGTCATGTAGTTCGCATGTCAGACCATCGGCTGCCAAAGAAACTATTGTTTGGCGTACTACAACAAGGAAAACGCTCTCGTGGAGGCCAGAAGAAACGTTTCAAAGACAATCTCAAATCTTCCCTGAAGGCCTTCAACATCAGCCACACAACATTGGGAGCAGACTGCCCCGGACAGAGACGGGTGGCGATCGGTTGTCCGCAAAGGTGCAGAAACCTGTGAAAGCAACAGAATTGCTGCTGCTGAGCAGCGCAGGGTGATCAGGAAGACCAGCGCCAACAGATCTCCAACAGCCACCACCATCCCCTGTCCATACTGTGATGGGTCTTTCCGGGCGCAGATCGGCCTGACCAGCCATCTACGCACTCACCCCCGATCCCAGGATGACTAGATGGTCTTCGTCGTCTCGACGGACAAACAACACAACACATGTTTACATGGTCTCTCTCTCTCTCTCTCTCTCTCTCTCTCTCTCTCTCTCTCTCTCTCTCTCTCTCTCTCTCTCTCTCTCAGATGACAGTGGCATGCAGATGAACGCACAACATAATATGTAATTATTTACTGAATCATTGTTCACTCCAATTATTACAGTCCAGAGGCCTCACAAGAAAATGTGTTTTGACGCCTCTCTCTCTCTGTGTCTCTCTCTCTGTCTCCCTCTGTCTGTCTGTCTGTCTGTCTCTGTCTGTCTGTCTGTCTCTCTCTCTCTCTCTCTCTCTCTCTCATGACAGTTACTTTGATGGTATACAGTCAAGCGCGCGATGTTTTTATTGAATAATTATTCCCTCCAGGGTTTTGGTCGGCTTAAAGCCTGATGATGATTATACAAGTACCGACGCTCTCTCTCTCTCTGTCTCTCCTCTGCCACCACCCATACTCCCCCTTCCTCCCACCTACCCTTCTTCTCCCACGCACACCACACTCACTCACACGCGCGCGCGCTCTGCACTCCAGTCACGAACTCGCTGTAGTGTCTGTCCGTCGTCTCCCATAGACCTGAACCTGCCCCGTGCCTTCACCTTCCCCCCCCCCCCACACACCTCCTTCCCACCCACACCCACACCCGCCGCTTCTACCTCCCCCTCCCTCCCCACCTTCCCCTGTTTCCTGCGCGCACCACACACACATACACACGTTTCCTAACCATCCCTTCACTTCTGTGTCTCTAGTAATTCATTACCAAAGAGCCGGTGTCGTATATAATACTGTCGCCGTGGAATTGTATCGCAGCGATAGCATTTCACGTGAAATATTGTTGCAGCGACAATAATTGCTGGAAAAAAAATGTCGCGCGACAACTCTTCACGAAAAATGTCCCATACAATATTGTAGCTGTCCATAAAATGCAGTATTTCCCGGGAAATACTGTCGCTGCGACACGATTTTATGAGCGACAGTATTATATACGACACCGGCGTGCTTTAAAGCGCGGCGCAAAGTGACGGTAGTTGGTAGACCGTTTGTAGTGCTGGGTTGTGGAGAGTCACGCTCTCTGTTCGTTCCTCCTGTGTAACCTTTTCCGTTCTTTGTAAACCAGGGCCTCTGCTAGAGTGCTTCAAGGTATGATTTTTTGTGTTTTTTTTCTGTTTGTTTGTTTGTTTTTGTTTGGTTGTTTGGTTGTTAAGAAGTGTATTCTTTTTCTTTTGCATGATGCTCAGAATGTTTGTGAATTAGTCACATGAGCTGTGATGAGCTGAGGTTCATAGGTGGGCAGTTATATCTGTCAGAAGAGTCTGATCAAGGGAGGGGGGAGGGAGGGAGGGGGTAGGGTGGTGGTGTAGGATTGAAAATGAAAGAAACGTAAAAGAAGAAAGAGAAAGTAGACATTCCATCAAGAATGCATTTTTTTTCTTGCTGGCATATTCCCTTTGAAAGTGCGTTTTGGGTCTTTTGCTGTCTTTGATGCGGAGGAAACGAAATGTGTTCGTTGTCACTGAAAGATTGTACAAGAGTTTTGACATTTTTTACTTCTATTTTTGGATTGCATTTAATATTCACCCATACAAATGTCTACTGATTACAGATGTTATAAACAGGCACACTATTTTAAAACCAATGGATTAGTGTGAGGTTCAGGGGACGGTAAGCATTTCTCACTATAAGTCCCGCTAATGTTTTCAGTGACAGAGCTAGCCTTCAACGGAATAGTCTAGGCTCTGTTTTTGCTGACGTAACGATTTCCCTGGCTATGTCGAAAGTTTTGTGTAGGCTAATGAACATTTGATGATGACGACACTAATTCCACAATGATTAAGTTGATGTTCTGCAAAGAAAATGCCCTTAAGATCTGGCAAGGAAAGAACGATCTGTACTCTAACACATCGAAGTTGAAATGTAAGATTTGAATAATCCAGGATGTGCATGCAGACCTGCGTTCCATGAAGATAAGAAATACAAAAAGGAATTTGGCGAGAGAAAGATGACAAAATATTTTCGACAAGTGCATTCAATCAATAATTCCCAAGCCAAACCATACAACTGGCAAAATAAAATGCTAGCGTGATTATTAGGATAAAGACATTCTAGAAACTAGAAGCTATACCAGTCAGCCATACGATCCAGATATGGTGAACGACAACGGTCATTTTGTATCCAATGGTGACAGCGGAGAGTAGCGACGGAAGGGCAAGGGACACAGTGAAACATTGAAGTGCAGACTGACCTATGACACACCACTGACCTGTGATACACCACTGACCCGTGACACACCACTGACCTATGACACACCACTGACCTGTGACACACCACTGACCTATGACACACCCTGACCTGTGACACACCACTGACCTGTGACACACCACTGACCTGTGACACACCACTGACCTATGACACACCAGTGACCTATGACACACCACTGACCTGTGATACACCACTGACCTGTGACACACCACTGACCTATGACACACCACTGACCTATGACACCACTGACCTGTGATACACCACTGACCTGTGACACACCACTGACCTATGATACACCACTGACCTGTGACACACCACTGACCTATGACACACCACTGACCTATGACACCACTGACCTATGACACACCACTGACCTGTGACACACCACTGACCTATGACACACCACTGACCTGTGACACACCACTGACCTGTGACACACCACTGACCTGTGATACACCACTGACCTATGACACACCACTGACCTATGACACACCACTGACCTGTGACACACCACTGACCTATGACACACCACTGACCTATGACACACCACTGACCTGTGACACACCACTGACCTATGACACACCACTGACCTGTGACACACCACTGACCTGTGATACACCACTGACCTGTGACACACCACTGACCTATGACACACCACTGACCTGTGACACACCACTGACCTGTGACACACCACTGACCTGTGACACACCACTGACCTGTGACACACCACTGACCTGTGACACACACACTGACCTATGACACACCACTGACCTATGACACCACTGACCTGTGATACACCACTGACCTGTGACACACCACTGACCTATGACACCACTGACCTATGACACCCCACTGACCTATGATACACCGCTGTCTGATGACATAAAGCTTGGACGAGTTTTTCACCTACGTTTGACACACTGGACAAGATGCAGTACGTAATCGCTGATGACCTAGATACAGGTGTGGGAGATGGGGAAAAGAGTAACAGTATTTGAGGACCGATGTTGCCGTACATCTACTTCACACCTCAATCCTCAGAATGGAACCTGGCCTGAAGACTTTTCCTCCGTGTGAATCTCTCTCTCTCTCTCTCTCTCTCCTCTCTCTCTCTCTCTCTCTCTCTCTCTCTCTCTCTCTGTGGTGTCTCTCTCTCTCTCCTCTCTCTCTCTCTGTCTCTCTCTCTCTCTCTCTCTCTCTCTCACACACACACACACACACACACACACACACACACCACACACACACACACACACACACACACACACACACGGTGCATTTTGTGGCTAACATTTCATCGTTTATCGATTTTCAGATAATT
>CM031623.1:53052263-53062263 GCA_018398815.1 Conus ventricosus | reverse complement strand
CCCCTCTCCCTCCCCCTCCCACTGCCCACCCATCAATAGAAAATAAAAATTACCCATCAACGCTTCTCTCTCTCTACTCCCCCTCCCCGCCCCCGCCTTCTCACCGCCACCCCACTGCCTCCCTCCCACCCCCTCGCTGGCTAAAACCTGAACGGCCCATACGCCTTTTTAGATTTTTGCACCGCCATCCGTATGTATCCGTGTATACCGTTCTGAGGTCTTATCACTACATCACCGATCTCAACATCAAAGAATAATTTCTCTTCTCCTCCTCTCTCTCTCTGTCGCTCTCTCTCTTTTCTTCTATGCTCCCCTCCACCCATCTTCTCTCTCTCTCTTCTCTCTTCTCTCTCTCTCTCTCTCTCTCTCTCTCTCTTTCTCTCTTTCTCTCTTTAACTTCACTTTCCTTTTTCCTTTCTCTAACACATCCGATTCCTACTCGGCCCTGCAGCCACTTGCTTGAGTTTGCTATCACCATGATTTATGTTCACCTTTCCATCCTTTTTAATTGCTATGTTCTCATAGTTCTTTATTATTGAAAATGGGTTTAAGGCCGAACGTTTGGTCATTCTTATTCTTTTCCTTGGATCACCTTTTCATCTGTTTTTTTTTTCTCTCCATTTTTTTTACATTTCTCTCTTGTTTTGGGTATATTGGACAATGAAATAAAGCAACCTTTAAATACATGAGCCTCCTGTTAGTTGACGTCACATTTTAGACTTTCGCACTCACCCGTGACTCTTTCTTTTCGCACTGGAAGCGTTCCAAATACCCCGATTCTTTCGATTTTGATCTGTCTGCTTGGAATTATTGGCTTGTACCTTGATGGCCATATGAAAGAACACGACGAGCATCACTTCCAGACAATTAAACTTCTCATAAGTCCAATTGCGACAGTCTATAAAATACTCGACTATTTAAGCAAGGCCTTGTCGCATACATTTTTGGTGTGCGCCACAGAGTCGCACGCTTCGGGGCTTCCGCTGGCCATTGTTTTGTGTTTTTTTCTTTCTTTTTTTGTAGTCTGATTATTTGCCAGGCCGACCGGTCAGATGGTATTGACAGACCTCCTGGGTATGTATGGCCCCTGACCACAGTTTGTGAGAAGAAAGGACTAAAAGTGAATGAATGATAGAAGGAATAAACAAGGAAATGTGTGTGTGTGTGTGTGTGTGTGTGTGTGTGTGTGTGCGCGCGCGCGCGCGTGTGTATTTGTGTGTGTGTACGTGTGTGTTTTGTGTGTGTGTGTGTGTGTGTGTGTGTGTGTGTTTTGTGAGAGGGGGGAGAGAGAGAGAGGGGGAGAGAGAGAGAGAGAGAGAAGAGAGAGAGAGTTCGTTTTATCCTTTATAGGAGAGAGAGAGAGAGAGAGGAGAGAGAGAGAGAGAGGGGAGAGAGAGAATGTGTTTTTCTTTTTGTTCGTTTTCTTTTAAAGGATAAAATGGATAAGATACAGGGGGATTTTGCGCTTTGCCTAGGGGGAAAAAGCAATTTCGGAAACGTAAAAGCGCTGATCAGTCTATATTGGAGCAAAGCATATGTTTTAAAAAAGACCTTCTCTTCTCTCTCTCTCTCTTCTCTCTCTCCCCTCGCGCCCTGTGCGAACTCACACACACACACACACACAAAACACACACACACACACACACACACACACACACACACACAACAGAGGAGAGAGGTGGAGAGGAGAGGGGAGAGGGAGAGAGAGGAGAGAGAGCATAGATGGTTTTTCAGAGAGGAGGAGAGAGAGAGAGAGAGAGAGAGAGAATTTCAGAATTCAGAATTTTAATGTACGTCGGCCTTGGCCACAAAACATGGAGGTACCAAATGGAAATGGGAGTGGTGGGGCTGGGAAGGGAGTCAAGGAGATGGGGGCGAGCAAGGAAAGAGGAGGGGGGGGGGGGTGAAGGGAGGGGGGGTAAAAAGAAAAAAATATTCCACAGTTTCACTTTCCCCACAACCCTTGACATTTCCCCTTCTAAACATTTTTTTGGTTTTAAAAAAATTTTTCCTAAATGAAGGGTTTCAAAAGCAAAAAAAGGGCCCACGCACTGAGGGGAATGTTAAAAGATCTATATTTATGAAGCACAAAATAAAGTATCAAGTTATCGGCCGTAAAAATCAAAAGGCCTTTTTCGTTTTAAAATTTTAAACCTTATTTCTTTTTTTTAATGCAGGGAACCCCAAATCTTGAAACTTTGGGCCTATGATTCTACTCTTTGCTTTCAAAAGAACTTTTTAAGGCACTTTCTTGGGTTTTTTTTTAAAAAATTTAGCTCGAAGGTTATAAAAGGCAACAATAAATAAGAAATGATGCCATTTTCAACTTGCCCCTCACAAAAAAAACAATTTTTATCTTCGAAAAGATTCACTGTCCCGGTTTTTTTAAAAACATTTTTTAAACGGGGAAAGCCCCGAAAACTTAACCTGAAAATTTTTTAACACCCCCCCCCCCCCCAAAAATTTCCTTTCCCCCCCCCCCCTTCCCCCTTTTTCCCCAAAAAAAAATTTTTAAAATTTGCTCTGTAATTTGGCCTTTATCTATCCCGATTCTGATTTTTTGCGTTCCATCTTTTTTTAAAAGATCAAACAATTCTTTTTTTTCCCCCAAATTCAAAAAAACTTTTTAAATTTTTCCACCAATCCTTAATTTTTGGCAACCCAAAAACAAATACTGAATCCCGTTTCAAACAAAGTTTCTCTTCCCTTTAAAAACCCAAAACATTTTTTTCCCGGGCTCTGTCAAATTTTCAAGAAAACAAATTTTAAGCTTTATGTGGGAGATTTCACCCTCCAATGCAAAATTTAAAACCCAAAAAATTTTAAACTTTGAACGTAAGAATTAACAAACAGAGGGTTCTTCCCAAAACCCCCAATACCATTTTAAATTAGGATTCACTTGGAACACCCATAAACCTTTTAAAATTGCCATTAAATGTTTTTTTTCTATATGATCCAGTCTTTTTAAACCCCACACTTTGAGGGAGTAAAATAGTTTTGGCTAAAATCTTTACATAAAAATTTTTTAAAAAAAGTAATTGAAACTCATTTCCAAAAATATTTTGAAAACCCTGCACAGCTGAAAAAAACCAATTTTTTTCCCTTTTTGTTCCCAAATGAATTGTGCCTTTTTTTTTGGGCCACAAATTCTTTGGTTTGTGAAAAAAAAACCCCCTAAAAAAAAAAATAAACTTTTTTTCCCAACCTCTAGTCTTGTACCATCAAAAACCATTTTTCTTGCTTTCCCGGAAACCCCCCTTTTCTGAATACCAAACTTTTGTTTTTTCGATATTTACTTAAAACCCTTCATGTTATTGCAAAATGTGTGTAAAATATTCAGCTGATTCTGTAACCATTTGGGGAAGTTGCAGCTTTTAAAAACATCATCTGGAACTTTAATAAATTTAAACTCCAAAAAACCCCCGGGTAACAGCGCACCCCCTTTTTCCCCTTTTTCTTCTATGTGATTTTGCCAATTTGGTTTTAATTTAAACATTAAAAAATAAGTGGGGCTAAAAAACACACCCTTTGGTCTTACTCCTAGGGGGCAATCAAACATTTCAAAAAATTTCCCTGATTTGATCAAACACACGCAATAAAAAATTTTACATTGCTTTGGAGACCCCAAAAAATTTTCCCTTTCACTTTTTTTTTTTTTTTAAACATTCCAAAATTTTGTGATACCACGATTCAAAAGCCTTTCTAAATCAACGAAACAACATATAGTTTTTTTCCCTTTTTATTAATACTTTTTATTTTTTAGCAGCATACACTGAAAAAATTATGTTTCAACAGTAGAGTGGTTTCTTCAAATCCTGCCGGGGTTTTCCCTGAAATAATTTTATTGTTTCAAACCATGTGTACAGTCTTGTGTTTAATATTGATTTTTAAAACCCTTGTTAGATGCCAGCAAAGAAACCCTCTAAAATTATAAATTTTTCCGGGGGTTGCCTTTCTTAAAAAAGGTATGATAATAGTTTTGGGCCCACTCACGGGAAAACCCCTTTAAACAAAAAGGGTAAAAAACATTTTTTGTCAGAAATATTTTGTACAGGGACCCCCAAAGGATTTTAACATTTCGCGGAAACTCGTCTGTTTCCGCTAGTTTTTATTTTTCTTGAGTTTAGAAAAAACTTAAATTTAAACTTCATCCCTAAAAAAAAACTGTTTCCCAAAACCCATGGCCCCATTTTTTTGGGGCCCAGACCCGTTTTCAAAAATCAAAGGGTTCACCCGTTTTCCCTTCCGCCCCCTGCTCTGAAAAACACTCTTAAAATGCTTAACCAGTCATTTTATGTGATTTTGGGCTATCTTTTTATCATTCTCCCTGCACCCCTTTTTTCCCTTTAAAAATTCCCCAAAATTGCGCGAGTTGCCATTTCTTTTTTGTTTAACATTTCTGCTTGCTGTTTTCAAAACGTTTGTTTTTTTCCTTTTTAGTAAGTATCTGTAGCCTTTCCTTGCTTTTACTTTCGGTATTCTGTTTTTTTCCTTTTCGAGTTCTTCTGAAATATTTAATTTCCCTACTTTCCCTTTTTTTCTGCCTGACCTTTCTTTAAAACCCTTCTGACCTTTTATTTCCCCTTGACCCCTGAACGATTTTAAAAAAGCATTGACTGGCATCTTTTTAACACTTTACAAAAATTTTTTGAGCGCAGTTTTATGTTTTAAAAATCCAAGGTTTGGGATAGCCACTTAGCCCGGTTTTTAATAAACAAAAAATTCCAACGGTTTTTTAAAATTTGCCCTCGAAAATTTTTTATTCCAATAAATTTTTTTTTGAAATTATTCGGTGATTTGGTTTTTGGAAATTTTTTAATATTTTCAAGATTTTTTTCATCCCTCTTTATCTTCACAAACCAAATGGGGGGATGGGCCCCGATTAAATTAGGGGTTTTAACCTTGGATTCAATAATTTACGGACGAAGTAAGTCGTAGGGTTTCAATAAAATAATTTGCCGTACTTACTTCCAAAAATTTCCCAAAATTCGGCAGCTATCGGGCAAAGTCCTCTGGGGAGAGTTCCCTTTTAAAATGATTCATTCAAACTGTTACAAAAATCAAAATTAAATTTCCTCCAAAAGAGTTCTTTTTTTTTTCTTGAGACCCCCTTTGGGGAAATGGGTTTAAACGGGGAAAATTTTGTCTCTTCAAAGCATTGTCATCCCATGAAAATTTTTAATTTTGGGATGAAAATTTTTTGTTTTTAAAAAAATCCAGTTTCAAAAAAGAAAAGTCACCCATAATTCCTGCAAATTTAAATTTTTTTTTCCTCAAAAAATTCCCTGCCTTAAACCTTCTGTTGAAATTTCCAGTAAAGGGAATCAATTTGGGGGGGATATAAGAAAATTTTTAACCCTGTTTTCTTTTCTGTAGAAAAAAAAGTCCTTCTTTTGCTTCACGCAACGGGTTTTTGAAATTTTACTTCAATCCCGTTCAACCCTAAACAGGGAAAAAAATTTTTTGATCATAACCCTTTAAAACCCCCGGTTTCCCCCTTGGTGGGACAAATTTTTGGGGCTTTTTGGGGGGGAATTTTAAAAGTCCTTGAAAAGGGGGGTTTTTTCAAAAATCCGTAAACTATGAAAATCTAGTTAGGGGAGACGAATTTTTGGGAAATGATGAAATTAATTAAATTTTGGGAGTTGGGCCCAATTTTTTTTAAAAGGGCCATTAACATTTTAAATTTTGGAATTTTTCCTTTTGTGTTTTTCTACACCCAACCTTAAAAAAACGAAGGGTTTTGCCGGGGCTTAATAGTTTTACCCCAAAGTGTTTGATTTGCAGCACCCTGTGACACAAAGTCCCCGAGGCTTTAATGATTGCTTAACTGGTTTTTGGCCCGGCCCCTTTCCCTTTTTTTTTGGCACCTGCCCTTTCTGCACTGTTTTGGTTTAAAAGGTCTAGCCCGCAAAAGGGCCCGTCTTTTATTTTTGGGCTGGTCACCTGGGGAAAAAAATGAACTTTTCTAAAAGAATTTCCCAAAAATACTTTGGGTGTTGGATCTTTAGAGGGCGTTTTGCTGTATTTCTGCCATCCCCTTTGGGGCAGAAGGGATTGGGGTTTGAACGAGAACACAGCTGGGGTTTTTTCGTTTTGTCTTTTCTCGTTTCGTCGTTGACTACATTTTCGACGGGTCTGGGTGTTTTGCTTAACGGGGGTATTTGGTTGTCATATCTTGTCCTTTTTCCGTGGCCGGGAAGGGCTTTCCCTCTTTTCCCTTTTCAAATTTTCTGTGTCCCATTCCGGTTGGGCAAAAAAAAATTTTCGCCCAAAAATTTTTCCATTGTAATTTTTTCCCCTTAGTGCGTCATCCTGCCCTCGGGCAAGGGGGCGCACCTCTTTTCCAGCTGCCAACCTTCTTTGGGGTCAAGTCCCCCCCTCCATATCGGGACCTTTTCCGTCAATTTTGTCGCTAGTTTTTTGTAAAAATTTTTCCCGTCAATACTAATATCGCCAAAACTACGCGCGGTTTTCCGGGACCCTGAAAACTGGGTTTGGGCCCGTCCCGTTTTCCTGAATGTTTCTTTAGTAATTTTTGGAAAACACGTCTGTTTGGGCCCGTTTTTTCCACACACACCCTTTGAGTCTGTTTAAACTTTTGTTTTTCACCCGACGTTAGTGATAATTTTTAAACTTGGGCCCCTCTTCCCACGTTCTGTTGGGAAATTTGGCCTTGAAGTTTTTAGACCTTTTGGGGTAGTCTTTCCCCATTAAAAGTCCTTTTGTTTCTAAAAATTTTGGCCCTTCGTTTGTGGCTGTACCCGTTTTTTCAAAAAAAATCACTGTAGGGCCGGTTTCCCGGAAAAACTTTGGGAAAAAATATTGTTTTTTACCGGGGTCGAGAGTTTTTTCCTCCTCTCGGACTGCCACTTCCCTCTGTTGCCGGGAAAGTCCCCCGATGCCGAGGGGGGCGTTCCTTGACGTCTTGTTCTCGTAGGAAACTTGCGGGTTAAGCGGACCTTTAACCGTTTTTGTGGGGCCTTCGCCGTTTTGCCGCAGCCCTCTCCGCCCCCTGCCCCCCATGAGGGGGCAGTCTTTTCCCCAGTTCCCTCGGAAACAAAGTATGGCGCCATTTTATGTTGACGTCCATAGAGGAAGCTTTTTGCCGTCTGTCCTTAACATACTTTGCCGTTGTGAATGTAGGCGATCTTGCCGGTCCCCGATGGAACTCTACCATTTTTCCCTTTCCGCGTCGTCAGGTCGGAGGCCCCTCGTATGCCATTCCTCTTTTAGGTTGTCTCTGGGGTCTTTATCACCAAGCACCGCCATCTTGGGCCGACCACCGGGCAAAAAGGACAAGAATGGGCCGGGGATCACTTCTGTGGGGGCGGGCCTGGGCCCAAAACGGAAGGGTTGCAAAATTTTACTTGCCCCCGACAGGCGAACCGGGGCAAAGTTCGTTCAAACATTGATTACCCGTTTGGTTTAAGTTAGGGATCATCCCCCCAGTTTGTTTCTTTGACTTTTATGAAAACGCACTTTTATTTCCTTTGCAACCTGTTGGCGGATTCCCGCTTTCTTTTTAAAATTTCCCCTAGTCTGTCCCCAAAAGTTCGCACTGTCTTCTTTCAGTTCACTGATGTCTTTAGGAAAATTTGACAAAAGGGTTTTCTTTCAGTTTTTTTAACTTCTGTAAGGGAAAACGTCCAAAAAGTAAATTTTGGAGAACAAAACTTCCCTCAATATTTGACTTTATTTGTTGCTGAATGCACGAGTAAGCCATGGGGCATCTGTGCAAACCCCCAATCGATCAATTGGGAGTAAATTGGCTTGGGAGGAACAGGGGAACCTTTTGGGCATCTTTTTTTTTTGGCGCCTTTTGAAAGTTTAAAAAGGGTGCACCAGACTGTCTTTCATTTTGGCACGTGCCCGCTCGTTTTTAAATCAAAAACCAAGGTTCCGAAAAACGCACAAAGAAACGCGGGGACACTGACACGTTTCAATCCCCGGCAATTGCGATCCTGTAGGGTGGGCGGGAAAATTGGGAACCATGAAAAGACGTTAACATTTGGAAAAAAAAAGGGGCTCTTCCCTTTACATTTGGAATTAAGAAAATGGGTAATTAAAGAGACAACCACGCCTTTTTTGTTCATTTTAAATTTCACAATTTTTAATGCATAGATTCTTCATAACCCCAACCCCCAAAAATCCCGACCCATCCCCAAACTTCGATCCGACACAATCCTGTCGTTAGGAAAAGCGGTTTTTTTCGTTTCTCTGTTTACTTTATCAACCCCCCTTCCCCCTCTCTCTCTCTCTCTCCCCTCTCGAGAGAAGTTAAACGAACCTTTTGAAACAGATCTGCAGACTTTTTTGTCGGCCAGAGAAGAAATTGAAAAAAACTGTTCCTTTATTCTTACTGGATGTTTTTTTTCTGCGATTATAAACCAAAGACTTCCCCGTCATCTGTTTTGTGTCGTTTTTCTCTCTAAAAAAATTATGAGGCTTTCCGTGTGTCAAAATGGGGGGGGGGGGGGGCGAAGGGCCTGAATTCGCAGGAATTTGGGAAGGGGGAAAAAGGGGGGGAGAAGAAGAAGGGGGGATGGACCCGGGACGGGGCTGATGGCCTCCCCTTTCCCCCCCCCCCACCCCCCACCCCCCCCCCCCACACACACACCAAAACATTTGGTAAAAGCAACAGGGGAAACCCGCGTTTGTCCCAATTTGGGCCCCTGGAGGGGAACCCCCCGCAAAACCCCTTTTTGGTCAGACTTTAAGAAGAAAGTAATATAAAAAGGGGAACAGCTCTGTGGGTTTGAAGCTGTTTACAACCTTTGTGCGCTTTTCATGTTTTTTTCCCCACCCCCCCTTTTTTTCCAAGGTCGTGCTGTTATTTTTCATTAAACCCAAGGCTGAAGACGATGCGACACCGCATCTGGCTTGCTTTGACCGTCGGTCAAGGGACATTATCCTGGGTGAACTGGTGAAGAAACCGGCATTCGTTTTTTAACGCAAACAGTCCTTGCCTTTGCCTTGCCTTGCCTTGCCTTGCCTTGCCCATCTTTTATTTAGCTCTGTGTGTGTGTGTGTGTGTGTGTGTGTGTGTGTGTGCGCGCGCGCGTTTCTCAAAGATTAGGGCCGAGAATTCTTGTTTGCGTGGCGCGTGTCCGTTTCATCGATTATCCTAGTAGCGAAAGGGATTAAGCAGAGGTTGGAGTTCTCCAGACTGTTTTGGGACCTCGCGCATGCGAGGAAATATGGTAGAGAATGTAAATATACGGGTTCAAGACCACCCATGTTATTTTGCACGAAAACCCCCTTTTTCACATACACATCACGTCCATCACATGTTAATTTTGACCAAAATTAACACCTGTTTCTAGTTGCAAAGCGAGACGACTGCAGGCGGAAATCTAAACAAATCTTAAATAAATGTTAGCGAACCGCCCAGAGAACGTGGACAAACGAGTTACAAGACAAAACACAACGCGTTTCGACCTCTTAGGTCTTCGTCTGGTGATAAATAAACGAATAAAACAACGAAAATTCACTTAGCTTTGATCGCTTCAGATCGCTCAGGCAGGGTTCAGCGCAAGGAAGAAGGCGTTGAATGAGAACGAGGCTGTTGGAAGGGAAATAGTGAGCGAGTCAAAGTCGTAATGATGATAATAATATTACTGATAGGAATACTATTAATGGTCAAAATATTGGGAAAAAAAAAGAGAAAAAGAAAAAAAGGACAAGATCAATCTTGGTGTCAATAAGTATGTGTATGGGAGAAAGGAGAGTGGGTTAGAGGATTCTTAAGCAGTAGGGTTGCCGTGGCAACAGTCCCAGAGGCGAAGGCGATGGTGATGTCAATGCTAAGGGTAGTATCAATACTAGCAATAGTATTACTGAATGATACTGCTAACAACGATAGTGAAGGTTAAGGTAACGAAAGCATTTGATACTTTTAAAATATATTTAAAAAACTTAAAAAAATAATATAATAATTATAAAATAAAAATAAAAAAATAAAAAATTAATCATATAAATGATAAATAAGATAGCTAAT
>CM031623.1:53041256-53052163 GCA_018398815.1 Conus ventricosus | reverse complement strand
CAAAAAGGTTTAGGAAAGATGAAGGATGAATTATCTGGAAAGTGACAAGGAGTATGTGGGTTAAGGTCAAAATGACAGTATTTCACAGGAAAAATCATTAAGAAAGCAAAGGAATTCGCGCGTTTGCTGTCAAAATATCACATGACAACTACAAAGAACATTTGCATAGACTTTCATCAACAACGTAAAACTGCGATCTAATCTACATGAGATCAACACAACAGTTGTAAAAAGAAGTCGTTAGATAGACAAACACAAAACGAGTATTTGTTAATCCAGAGTTTCATATGCAATCGGGCATGGAGAACCGTAAATTAATTAAAGCGGAACTGTGTCTGGTGGGATTATCTGCAGTTCTTCCTTCACAAAAGATCTTTGAGGAGCTGGTTGTTTTGCTGTGTCAGTTTCTCGTAATAATACACGGGCGGATTCATCTTTACAATTCTTTTTATTTCATATGGATCAATACTCCAAATTGGATCGGTTGCCCTGATGCGAGTGTCCCCTTCTGCTTCCCCCGGTAAATAAAGGTACCTTACCTTTAAACCAAACGGTAATAGTTTGCCGGATGAAGACTCTCCTTCAACAACATTTATTGTTTTTCTTTTGATTGCTTGTACTGGTTTTAGCCCTTTAAATTCTTCATTATTCATTGCGCGCAAAACTGAGGGCAGTCTTCTAACCCATTCTGTGTTGCGAGAATTGTCAATCAGCTCTCTGTGATACTGGTAGGAGAAAAGTCTTTCGGCTAACTGTTTGTTAAAGTTTTCAACTAAAGCCTGTGATCTGTGAACTCCCGGAATGCCTCTTCTAATAGTAACTCTGTGTTTTAACAATAATTGATTCACTTGGCCTTTAAATTCTTTTCCATCATCAACTTGAATCATGCGAGGATAAGTTAGTGGCCCTCGTTGGTATATCAGTTGTATGGCAACAGCAACAGCAGAAGCACTCTTTTGTGTTAATGGTTCAGCATCTTTATATCTTGAAGCTATGTCAATGACTGTGAGTGCGTACTTAAATCTTTTTCGTCTAATCCTATCAGAGGGTAAATATAGAAGATCCATTGATGGGTGTCGTTTGGAGTTGTATTGACAAAGTGTGGTCTCTGTATTCGTCTAGGGGCAGGTAAATAAATTTGCCAAATTGCTTGTTTAGATAACCATTCCTTTGCTGTTTGTTCACTGACTCCTGCCGCTTGGCTTAGCTTTTGTATTGCTGTGATACCCTTCCAATATCCTTTGGGCGAATAATAGATTTTGTTCATTTTTTACTCAGCCAATATTATGTGCAACAAAATACACAACGGTCATACCAACGACAATAAACCCGATTTCTTGCATCTTTTGTTTTTCTGATGGTTGATAAAAGTCACTGAATTTTGGTGGGGGCAATGTCTGGATTGGTTTGCCTGTTACTAGATAATATTGTTTTATTGCTTGATCAACATTTTTAAATGTGTAAGCTGCATGCCCCTGTCTTTTCAGTGTGTCATTAATAAAATCTAACTGCTCAAGTCTCTGCCTTTCATAGGCGTCTTGGGCAGCTGCTAGTTGCTCCATAGCTTTGTTATGTCTTTTTCTCTCGCCGTCATCCCGCAGTTTACTAAACGCGAAATTACTTCCGCTAAAAGCAAGCGCATTCACCACAGCGCTGCCTATCATTATTGCGAGTGAAGCCATTTTTATAAATGTATTTTTTTCTTACATATTTATATTGTCCGGAATTATTCCTTCTTAACTAGAAAATCTTTCGTGGCAACCGAAGCTGCAATGATAGCAATCAGCTTTGCTGAATCCTCAAAGTCTAGTTTGCCAAGATCTGCTGGTTTAATTCTTAACAAGCTTTTACCAAGCATTGAGTATCCTACACTTAGTCCTCCAATAACAGCAGAATGTATACAAGGTTGGTAACAGTTTTTTCAGTGCTCATTTATATAAAATAAAATAATTATAATTATTAAAAAACATGAACAGTGATGATCTCCTACAGCTACAAGGCGGCCTAAACCTTCCCGAACTTATGAATGACCAAGTTGATGATCAAGCTATTATGCCCAAAAAGGAGAGGCTGTATCTTTGGCAGCATGTGGAAAACAAAACAGTTCCTCGAACTGAATTCAGCATTGAACAGATTCAACAGATGTCGCCACAAGACATTTAAAGTATCATAACAGGTATGAAGCGCAGCTAGGGTCTAGAATGGTGAAAAGTGTGGGCAAACGGTTCTTAGTTTGTACACTAAACTAGTTAGTAGATTTGCGCCCATTGATTCTGAACAGGATTTTTTGTAATGATTAACGCAGGATCCAGTTTTAACAAAGTCATTAGAGTCTCTAGGGTGTGATCTGTATTACAGATTTGGAACATTATTGTCGCCAGTAATCATGGATTAATTACTTTTAATCATATAGATTTTGTTTCCCTTAAAAATGAACGAGCTGGAAAATCAGCAGAATCAGAAAACACTGAATCAGGTGGAGAAAGTAACCAAGCCAGAAAATCAGCAGAAAACGCTGAATCAGGTGGAGACCATTAAAAATCCTGGCGTGTTGAAGCAGGAAGAAAATTAGCAGAGTGGAACAGACAAAAAAAATTAATGTTACAGAATATAACTCATAATGAAAACATAACACCGCCAACGCCAGAACAAGTTGATTCAATGCCAGCTATAAAAACTCCATGTGATACAAGGGCCCCAAAGTCTTCATGGAATATTGAACTTAAAACTGTTGCCATTTTTGGTGCTCTTGCTGCTGCTGGGGGCGGTTATTACGGTTATAAAATATATAAACAACGCTGGCAAAAACAAGAGCCCAAACAATCTCCACCGCTAAATACAGAAGCCGAACACAACAGCACGCCAAAACCGCCAATAACAAAGCATCATTTTGATCCATTTCAAATGGAATAATATTTTAAGAACTTAATTTTAAATTTTTTTATAAAAATAGATCATGGCGTATTATAAAATGATAAAGTCAATAAATAAAGACATGGAGTCTATAAAAGACATTTCCATAGACCAGAATTGTAATCAATGTGGTTGCTTCGGTTGTAAGAATTTCATTAAGATCTATGCAGAGAACGCTGAGCAAGACATTCTCAACGATGACACGTTTTTTGAGGCGGTGTGTGACTATATGAGACATCTGCTATTAAAATAAAAACATAGATTGTATTTTTGATAATTATAAGAACTTGGTTGTACTTAAAGGATGACTTAGTTATGATCTTTGTCACGTGCGAGTACACCTGACAGGGGGGTCTTAAACAGGTAATGTGCAGTGGCAGAAACGGAGCGATCACTCAATCCCTCACACCACCAGACCACAAGAGAAAGAGGTTTCAACAATATTTTTACTTCACATTACAACCATTCACTCACACTAGCACTCCAGATGGGTATGGGTCATAACAAAGGAGAGAAAAACAGCCGAGAGAGGAAAAGAAAGAAAAGAAAAAAAAAAACAATAGGGCAAAGAAAGAAAAAGCACTATTCAGAACTAACTGACCTAGGGACAAAGTAAATTAAAAGACCCCAAAACCCGCCAATATCCTGGATCCCGCTACCGTCCCAACCTAACCCCGCTAAAACCGCTACAAAGACATTAACATAACAGAAGAAAGACAGTACTAGAAACAATAATACATCAAACAGACCTAGTCAGGGTTAAAACAAAACAATAAAAAAAAAAACAAACGAATCAGTGACCGGCTTCAGGCCCACACACCCACACGCCAACCCACACACCCACACCACACACGACTAAAGACTTAACTTCTTATCCTGTGCCCGCGGAGGTTCACCGTGGGAGGTGGATCCTCAGAAGGGTGAAGCCCGCAGTGGGCTGGTCTTCTAGTCCGAGGCGAAGATGTCTCAGTGAAGGGTGAGGCACACCTTCAACAGTCCTCAGTTCAGCAGTGGGATGGTCTTCCAGTCCGAGGTGAAGGTGTCCCAGTGAAGGGTGAGGCACACCTTCAACAGTCCTCAGTGCAGCGACTGGTGCCTGGATACCGGATGGCGTCTGCCAGGTCCGGGATGCTGGTCCTTCAGCCAGTCCAAGACCGGAGCTGCCGGAAACAAATGGCAATTTTTCCCCCCGCCCTACGGCGGAGATCAGTCTCCAGATGAGAAGTCATCTTTTTATCGTCTTGTCAGTGTGTGGCTACTTAGTGGGTTCGGCATGCGTCAGTGTGAAGGGTCACAGTGCCGTAAAAAGGTTGACAATGTCTTTGTCACTTTAAAAGGGTAAATAAACTATAATAACTTCTTTCACTTTTTTCCCTTGCTTTTAACCTGTACTCATGACATGCTTGTACTAAGGATAACTTCCTTAGTCAAAATCTCAATAAATAAAATCAACTAAAATCCATCCATACGTCTGTCACACAAACATATAGGACAAGGACACAAGAACGAACCACATGCCGGGCGATACGGCCGGAATTCCACACTCCGTGGTCTAAGTGTGAGCCGTTCGAACGCTCATGCATTCCACGATCCGTCTCGTACCTACGAAACAACAAGGAAAATAAAACTAACACTTACGATATCCTTCCGGCCCACATCACATATTAAGCAATACAATCATTGACTCGACCTGTATACTCAGAAAACAACAAATACAACTTCTATTGACTAAAATGGTAGTTAGAGACTTTCAACTTAGTCCAAAGTAACCGAATACCTAGCCGCTAAGGGCCGAAACGCAATTAAAGAAAAATGCGTTCCTACAATTCCCCACATAATGCATATCTCGATACCACTTCCAAACAGGCACGCCCTCTTTGGAGCAGTTACACACAAAAAAGGTGTGTCCAGGCCAACAGCATGTTAAGGCAGAAGAAAACCCGCAATCACTGAGAGGTTAGAAAACCAAAATGACCAAGACACGTCTAAGACAGACCATATAGTTACCAAAATGGCGGGTGGGCGAGGTAAGAGAACGGTCCGCTCCCCAATCCGATGAAGGATGGCAGCCGAAAACCGTGACGGTCCCCAAGAAGTGGACTCCAGGTCAGGGATGACCTAAGGGCTTCCTCCAGCTGGTCGGGATAGGGATCCCAGAGGTGGCAAGTGGAACTCTTTCCTTCCCCACCGAAGGGTGAAAGACTTTCCACGCACCCCACGTCGAAGTGGATCCAAACAGAAGGCATCCAGCTGGCAGAGATAGAGATCTCTCCGACTCCAAAGTTCGTAAGCGAGTGCCACACCACACGCCTAAACAAGATGGCAACCAGTAACAAAACAGCTCAGCTGTGTCACCTGACAGCTGATGAACCACGTGAAAAACGATAAAAATAGAAAAGAAAGCTCTTTAAAAAAATAAAAGAAGAGAAATATGGAGGATGGAGCAAAATGCACGGACGTAGCGCGCCCATGATAACACAAATAACAAACTGGTCAACACACCGGCCAATGTAGTGAAGATGTCACTGGCAACACTCCACTTTACACTGTTTGGAAGAAATGAATTTTCCTCCAAACCAAAAGTATTTAACGTCCGTGACAATCTTGAGGCGACATAATCAAGAACTTAATCAAGAACTTAATCAAGAACTTATTAAGAACTTGAAGTATTAATTAAAAACTTAATTAAAACTTAATTAAGAACTTGGGGTGACTTGAAGTGACTTAAGTGACTTAAGTTAAGAACTTAAAAGTGACTTAAGGTGTGCATGCGTGGGTGGGGTGGGAGGAGGAGGTGTGCATGCGTGGGTGGGGGTGGAGGGAGGAGGTGTGCATGCGTGGGTGGGGGTGGGGGAGGAGGTGTGCATGCGTGGGTGGGGGTGGGGCACATCTGTCCCAGTTACAAGCACCACTACATCCTGTTAGACTCATGCTGCTAAATATAGCCGTTCATGTATAAACGTTATATTATAGCAAGGCTGACTTCCCCACAGTCCTCTTGCTGCTAAAAATAGCCGTTCATGTATAAACGGCTATTTATAGCAAGGCGGATTTCCCCACAGTCCTCTTGCTGCTAAAAATAGCCGTTCATGTATAAACGGCTATTTATAGTAGCAGTCAGCAAGGCGGATTTCCCCGCAGTCCTCTTGCTGCTAAAAATAGCCGTTCATGTATAAACGGCTATTTATAGCAAGGCTGACTTCCCCACAGGCCGCCACCCGGCTACGCACTACTCCTCTCCATACTGGTAGATGTACTAAGGTCTGCCTAGCCCTATCTAGTTTGTTTGCCAGAACATTCGAAAATCGCCATTCAGTTGCATAAGGGCACACTTGAAGGCAGATGAACTGGTTAGAATTAGAAAAGTAGAAAAGTATACACATCTTAATACACAGATTAGCTTGCCACACGAACACTGAATCTGTAGTTAACAATCAATCAGTCTAATACAAACTGAGAACATTTTTACTTGGGAGGAACAGCAAAAATGTTTTAAATATAAGTTTTTTAGCATAGGCCTACGAATCAGCCGTGTTTACCTCCGCCTTAAGAAATGAACGCCATGTTTTTTAAACATGGCTTTAGCTGTCTCAAGCCAGCTCCCAACAATCAACGCGTGATGGTTTGTTTTGCTTCAGCCGACTTTCAACAATGCAGCGCCATTTATTAGATAAGGAACCATCTCATCAATAGTCAAAACACGTATTAAAACTGGCTACATCTTGTTTCATTTCCTTGAACCAACAAACCTTTAAGATAGTCGTTCATTTCCAAAGCAGTTAGTTCACTTTTCGTTTTCTATAAAAACAATCTTCCCGGTTTCACAACATGCTTCGCCTAATTCTTTCAACAAATACTCTAACATGCAGTTAAAGAAAAACTTATGGTCTCAAATATCACAAACCTGTTCTTCAGTAACGTTTTAGCCATTTTAAAATAACACAATTAAAACACAGTGGTCACACCAGAGAGCAGTCAAAACACAGCCTTCTTTCCCGAGAGTCCAGGCAAGCAATGGCGGCCCGGTCGTGTCGCGTGACAGCCTCCGTCTTGTTAACGTGGCGGCTACGAAGTGGCAATGACACGTGACAGTCTAGAACATTCGCTTATGTTGCAGTTAACGGGGCCGTCAGGTGTGCTTTATTGATTTTTTGGTCGCAGGTTGTGGCGAGCCGTGCACTGTGTGCGAGGGTCGCTTGTCTGCGCGAGCCGTGCCATAAAATGCTGTGTGTGTGTCTGCCCGCCTCTCTGTCTGTCTGTCTGTCTCTCTCTGTCTCTCTCTTCTCTGTCTGTCTGCCGTGATTCTCTCTCTCTCTTCCGCCACAGTAAAAGGCGGCTTTTAGGCCACTTTCGCCCAAAAACTCGGTGGAGGGTGAAAGTGGCTTAGAGTCGGCCTTTCCCTGTTCTCTCATGTGCTACGCTTTCATAAACGTTTGTAGGGTTAATGTTGTCCATGTCTACTTCGCTAAACATATTGCTTAATTGTTTGTCACTACCGAATATTTCTTCCATCGTATATAGTTTTCCGTCCTCGGATTTACTTGTGGTCGTCATTTTTAAAGCCACAATATTTACGTAGATTAAAAAAATAAATGTAAATAAAAGTAAGTAAAACGCGCTTTTTATTCTTCACCTAAGCGTTGCAACACTTCAAGACATGTTAACCTTACAATAACGCCTGCTAATATTTTAGCTTTTTCTGAATCACTACAGCCAATGTTCATCACTTTGATTGCTTCGTTAAATAGTTCACTATGATCTTTTATTATATTGTTTACATCATTCTCAAAACCAAATTCACTAAAATCAATGTTTAATACTTTCATTGCTTCGTCAAATAGTTCATTACAATTCTTAAATCAGATTCACTAAGTTCGGCAGCCATTTTTAAATCTAAAATAAATAAAAATAATTGTAATTCAACTTTTATTCACAGTCTTTTCTAATCGTAAAACCTAATCTTCATTAAAGCGAATAGCTACTCCTTCAGGGTGGTACAAACAGTCAGATTAACATCTTCAGGAGCCATATTATCAACTATTATGGCAAACAACTTTACAACCGGTTGAGGCCAAGAATCTGGTATTTTACTGACAGCTTCAATTACACTTTCTCGCATGTCTATGCGATCAAAAAGATCAGTAATTAATTCTTCAAACCTGCTCTTTAGTTCTTCTTTATCGCCCTCCCTCTCCCAATCCAACTCGTAAAGTATATTAATAAGCTCTGTAGCTACGTCGGCCTTCATTTTTAAACCAGATTAAAATCATAAATTAAAAAAAATAAGTAATCAGTTTCTCTCGTTTTTTGTAAGAATCAGAAGAAGTTATATATATGTGCGTGCGGGGGCAGGGGTGGTTTAATTAACTAGGTCAATCAGCTCCAGATCCTTTTGACCTAGATACTGCGCTGATTTGAAGGGCAAAACGTGAGCGTGCGTGCGTGCGTGGGGTAGGGACATGCGTGTGTGGGGTGGAGGGTAGGGACGTGCGTGCGTGGGGTGGAGTGCGCATGCGTGGGGAGGGGACGTGCGTGCGTGGGGTAGGATGTCCATGCGTGGGGTGGGGGTGGAGGGTTGGCTTGGGGTGGGTGTGTGGGTTGGGTGTGTGCAGGAGTTACCTCCCTTAGTATTATTTTCGGCCCTGTTGAGGGCCTTTCTAGGTCATTGTTCGGCGCCGAACGGTGACACAGTTCTGGTGTATTTTTAGCCTTAGGTCGTCGTCTGCTTCTCCAGCCAGTAGTATTGATTTTTTTCACAGCAGATCGCGTTTTTAATCGCTCTGCCAAAACTCACGGAAGCCAACGTTGCTTTGCATATATTTTAAAATGAGCCTTCTTTTCTCATACAAGCTGTTGATAGAAATTCCAAGCTTGTGAAATTTTGGATGGTAAAAAAAACAAAATGATAATTCCGTCAGTTTTTTACACATTGTGGGTTCCATCAGAATTTCAGTTTTCAAATAATTATCCCAGGACGCTTTTGGGTTAGATTTTTTAAAACAGTTTTTGTTCTTTCAAGCCAATGGCCTAAAAGCAAAGATTGCCGAAGAGTTTTACGATTTTCAGCTTTGATCTCAGAACCAGTCTTCAGCAAAACAGGCGTAATTTCGGTTATGTTTTTCAGTTTCATGAAAGAACCTTCGTCGATCGGTTCATAATCAAGTTTCTCTACAATACAATTACGTAAAAAATCATCCAGTTCACTTACTGTCATTTCACGTTTTTCCTTCTTTGCTTCCAAAAGACTTATACTCTCTTTGGGTCGGACCGGTTTAGAGCACGGCTCGCCATGTTCTAATTTTTCAAGATACACAATCATTTCCTGATAATACTTTTTGTGTTTCAATATATTTCTTTTTGCTCATCAGAATACAGCAAATGCTCAGTTTGACTTTCTTGAGAACCAGCATCCATTGTAGTCTCTTGGGTTTCTTGAGAAAACAATTCAGCCTCCATACTCGAACCAGCCATTTCTGTTCAGAGCAATACTAACGCACATCTTGGCTATTAGGCGGTCTGCTGGGGAATGTGGGCCCAGCAACCTAGCTAACATCTCCGGGCAGAAATGACGTCATACCTACTGCCGATTGGTTGAACGCGTCCACGTGACAGCTCAACTAATTAATAATGAAGTATGCAGACGGCAGGTCTCATGCCCAACAGACCGTGCAAGCAAACTTTCGCTGCGGCCTTATTGATTAGAATCGAGCCTGTGTTTAAACTGTTAAACCATATAACGTTAGTTTATTTTATGTGCCTGGAGAGAATGTAAATATGTTCGTTCACGATCACCAATCCTATTCTGCACGGAAACCCCTGTTTTAAAATAACGATTAGGTCAATTTTTAGAGGTTTTGAGGTGTTAATCTTAGTGTAAAACAGGTGTTGATTTTGGCCAAAATTGACATGTGATGGACGTGATTTGTATGTGAAAAGGGGGTTTTCGTGCAGAATAACATGGGTGGTCTTGAACGAACATATTTACATTCTCTATGGTCGACAGTTGTGTAACTTCCTGTGATCGGTGCATGAAATGTAGTAACATTCACTCAGTGGTACATAACATGATTAAAACGTCAACCTTTGAACAGAGAGAAGACCTTGGATAAACAGTTGCACCTCTCTCTCTGTCTCTCTCTCTCTCTCTCTCTCTCTCTCTGCACAAGGATAAGCTAACCAAGCCACCTTGCGAGTTTTTCGCGTCTATGAACTTCGGCTCTGGTATAGGCTAAGCGGAAAAGAAGTGGCTGCACACCGAAAATGAATGCGCCAAGGCCCATCCATAAGGAGTTGGATATTTATACACTGGCACAGTTAGATTGATCTGAGGATTTTTTTTAATTGTGTCTGAAAGTTGATTTTCTTCGTTTTCTTTCATACGGCCATCAGTAAGGTACCGGATTATTTGAGGGAGACAAGCATGCGCAAAGATAGGGTCACGGGTGAGCGCGAAGGTCTGAACTACGACATCAGATAAGGGAAAGGTCATGTATTTGAAGACTGTGAATGATGTCATCGGTGGAAATCTCCCAAAACAAGTGAAATGATAGTTGTGTGTATGTGTGTGTGTGTGTGTGTGTGGTGTGTGTGTGTGTGTTGTGTGGGAGGGGGAGGGGGGTAGGGGGAGTTGGGAGGTTGTTCTTTAAATGAACTATCAGTTTAATTCTAAATGCTGGCTCAAACGCATGCTAGGCGAAACACGACGCGTTTCGACCTAAGTTAGGTCTTCTTCAGGCAAGACACAAACAAACAGGCCAATGAAAATGAACGATTTTTTTAAAAACTTACCTTTGATCTCTTCAGCGCTAGTGTGTCCACGTTTCTCTTGGCGGTTCGCTAACATTTATTTCAGATTTGTTTAGATTTCCGCCTGCAGTCGTCTCACTTTACAACTAGATCTATCATGCTAGGCCTCAAAAAGCTGATGTGGATTACAACATAGTGATTTGGTGCCAAATCCTAATCGTGGCGTGTGGCCAGTAGAAAGGAAAGGA
>CM031623.1:53033756-53036256 GCA_018398815.1 Conus ventricosus | reverse complement strand
TAACGAAATGCCTTTGAAGGTTTTGCTTAAGGTGCTTTTCTAAAGGTTTAGACAAATTAGACAAAATGGAAATCGGTCTGTAGTTCGAAGGATCCTGTGGGTCACCAGATTTTTAAAATGGCAAAACTTTAGCTTCTTTAAAATATTGTGGATAATAGCATTTCTGAATACAAAGGTTATAAATATAAGTAAGGCTATCAGAGATAATAGGTGCGGAAATTTTTAAAATTTTGCTATCTATATTATCTAATCCCCGGCTCTTAGATTCCTTCAATGAATTAAGTTCTCTACACACCTCGTGTACACTGATGAACTGAAAATCAAGTCTGGACCCTATTTGTCTAGTATCACAAAATTCTCTTAGTAACAACAGTTCATTATATTTAGTACAATCAGTTTTAATAGTCTTTTCGACTATGGTAGAGAAGTGTTTATTGAGATTATCTGCAGACAGAATTAAAGATGATGGAGCTGTTTGTTTTGACGATTTACCAGATAATTGATTAATGGCTTTCCAGATCGATTTTGAATCTTTTTTCGATGAAATAAGGTCGCTAAAATGTTTTTTACGAATAGACCTTTTCATAGCTGTAACTTTGTTACGCTGTTTCTTAAACTTTGCATCTTTTCCTGTTGACTGTAACAAGTTTTCACGAATTTTAATAGCAGCATTGATTTCATCATTTAACCACGGTGGTTTTCCATTGGGTTTGACACGTTTGATCTTAGTTGGGGCATGTTTGTCGTAAATAGGGACAAATATGTTATACCAAGCTTCGAGAGCTTTGTCTGGATCAGTCTCCTGAAAAACACTATAAAAGTCTGCTGTACATAAATCATGAAGAAAATCGTCAGAATTAAAGGTTTTATAACTACGGAAAGAAATGCATTTGTGGCTACATCTAGGAATTTTTACGCCTTTTTTGGACCAAGTTAAGCATACGGGAAAATGATCACTGAGACCATAAACTGGTACGGAAGTTTCTGTAATATTTGTTGGATTGTTTACATATATATGATCAATGAGTGTTTCAGACTGTAGCGTTATTCTTGTTGGCGTGTCTATCAGTTGTGTTAAGTTATATGATTCAAAAATTCGTTTCCATTTATCATGAGGTTTAAGTAAATCAATGTTAAAGTCACCAAGCAATACAACATCTGTTGAATAATCTGAAACATCTTCCATCATTGCTTCGAATCTATCATACCATTCCACGCGTTCATCAGGGTTTCTATATAAAAAGCCTACTAATATCGGTTTAGTCCCTTTTAAACGAAACTCTATCCAGATGCATTCAATATTATGTTTATCAAAATGATGGATCAGTTTATAGTTCATTGAGTGATGTACATATCCCAGAAGACCTGTTTCTAGCTTAGATGTAGAGTCTCTCCTAATAAAATTGTAACCTGGAATCATTACTAAATCGTCTGAGACTAAATTTGATAACCGAGATTCAGAGAAACAAAAACAATGAAAACAATTGTTAGCATTAGATAAAATAGAAGGCAAATCACATAATTTGTTTAACACATGACATGCATTTAGATAGCCAATTTTGAATCCTGAGTTGGTTAACCATTCATTACTACTCTCGGTCTTGGGATTATTTGCCATTATTTGACAAGGAAAAAACAACAAACAAACAAACAAACAAACAAAAAACAACAACTTTACCTTCAATATGTGTACAATGCAAAGCAAAATCAGTTTGCAGGATTTCGGGTAATTAGAAAAATAAATATTACATGTGGAAAAAAGAAGAAGAAAGAAACAAACAAGCAAACACACACAAAAATGCACACCTCTGCAACGTGTAATGACACAGAGAAGAAGTTAGAAAGAGAGAGAGAGAGAGAGGAGAGGAGAGAGAGAGAAGAGAGAGAGAGAGAGAGAGAGTGTGTGTGTGTGTCTGTGTGAGAGAGAGAGAGAGAGAGAGAGAGAGAGAGAGAGAGAGCACTCTACCTATATAAAAAGAAAGTTGCTTTAAATAAACAATTGTCAGGGTGACAGTGGGGGTTCAGACATAAAAGGAGGGTATGAAACGGCGGAGGAATGAGAAGTGAAGTGAGGATAGAAAAAGAGCAGGAAGGAGAGGGGAAGAAGAAGTTACGAGAGAGAGAGAGAGAGAGAGAGAGAGAGGAGAGAGAGAGAGAGAGAGAGAGAGAGAGAGAGAGAGAGTGACAGACAGACAGACAGACAGACACACAGAATAAGATAGAGACGGACGCTGACAGAGAAGATAAGACAGAATTCATTATTTACGAGGATGATAGATAAGATAAAATTCATTATTCACGAAGATAACAGATAAGCGTGGACGCGCGTTTTTACATCCGGTCCTTGCCCTGAGTAGGGACTACACATTATGCAGTGAAATGAAATAATGTGTGAACAAACAAACATGAAATTTAAAAGAGAGAGAGAGAGAGAGAGAGAGAGAGAGAGAGAGAGAGGAAGTTGCGGAGAGAGAGAGAGAGAGAGAGAGAGAGAGAGAGA
>CM031623.1:53012335-53021156 GCA_018398815.1 Conus ventricosus | reverse complement strand
TTTCGGTGAACTGGCCCAAAAGGTTTTCTCTCTCTTGCCTAAGTCTGATAGGGTCGACTTTGTCACCGATACTTATCAAGAGAGTTCAATCAAAGCCTCTGAACGCGCCAGACGGGGAACAACAGAGTCATTCCTGCTGAAAGGGCCATCACAAAGATCCCAAAAGATTGGAAAGGATTTCTTTCCAACGGCCACAACAAAATGGAGTAATGAAGCTGATTCTAAGTGAATGGCAGAAGGCTGACTATGCCCCAAGACTGCAGGGACGGAGAATCTACTTCACAACAGGAAGCAAATGTACACATCTATTCAGCGAAGATGGAATGACAGTTGTCAGTGATCTACAACCAGACCTTTGCTCGATTCAAGAGGAGGCTGACACAAAAATCATTCTGCACTGCTGCCATCAAGCAAACACACATCCGTCTTCACAAGGGATTGTGGTTCGATCTCCAGACACTGATGTGTTCATCCTGTTGCTTTATCATGTCAGAAACATAGAACATCAGGTTCTTCTGGACACCGGAGTAGGCAACAAGAGACGCCTCCTGAATATCTCCAGGCTAGAACAAATGCATGGAAGAGGCAGTGCGGTGCAATCCTAGGATTGCATGCTTTTTCAGGGTGTGACAGCACAAGCAGCTTTGTCAGAAAAGGCAAAGTCACTGTTCTGAAGAAATTCCAAAAAGATCCTAGTTTCTGCAACACGTTTGCTACGCTTGGCAGTCCGGTCTTGGGCAATGATGCCCATGGTGATGTTGAACGATTTGTCTGCTGCCTCTATGGTAGACCGAACTACACAAGTGTGAACAAACTGAGGTATGACCTGTGCTTGGAAAAGTTCCAGACTGGAGGAGGGTCAGGGCCTCTCTCAGGCTGTGATGGGACGGACCTGAGTCTCCTTCCACCATGCAAAACTTCCCTCAGGCTTCATACTGAAAGATCAAACTACCAGACCCTCATCTGGAAAAAGGCACACATTCAGAATCCTGACATTCCAAGCCTGAGGGGGAAAGGATGGCATGCAGGCAAATCTGGGCTTCGAATCCAGTGGACCGAGGGAGACATCCTTCCAAGAGAACTGGTGGACATTCTCTGTGAAGAAAATCCAGACCTTGACACAGAGGAGCAACCACCTCAGCTTGGCAACTTGGCTGATGCTGTCTTTCACGATGGCTGTGACATCAGCAATGAATAGGATAAGATAAGATAATGTTGCTTATAGCCCAGCCGACCGCAAAGGGCCACATCAGGGCTGTCACCACGTTTAAAATCAACTCACCAGTCATTTAGCAATGAATAGGGTGAGAGGTTTTTATCTGTACTCAGAAACATGTCATTTACCGTTGACAAGTTGTTTTTTGTATCGTACTGTGTTTTCATATGCATTTTAGACTTTGTAAATAACATGTTCCGCATACCTTGTATGGTTGTAACTGTACATGAGCAGATAGCCTTTTCAATATTCTTTAGTTTGGTACCAAATTTAAATATAAATATTTAAGAAGAAATTTGATTTAAGAGACTTAAAGTAACCCCACCCCCTGAATAATCGCTATCGGTAGGGTTACTATAGTTTAATGCTCGTATATCCTTAAATAACCTGGTTACAGCGGGGTAACATATGCCATAAAATTTCAAAATGAACAAAGTATCAGAAAAATTCACCCACAAATCCCCCCCCCCCCCCAGGGGGGGGGGGGGAGGGGGGTCTATGGACAGGCCAAGGTCTATTAAGTCCACTGAGGAAAAGTAACTTCTGTTCATGAAAATACATTTGAGCAGTTTTCTGTTCATGAAAATACATTTGAGCAGTTTTCTTGTATTGTCAAGGGTAGTTGTGTGTTGAGAGACGGCAAAAAAAAAATAATAATAATAAATAAATAAAATAAATAAATAACGCATGCAACCGTCTGCACCACGTACATGATACGCAACCAAACACACTTCTGACAGACAGTCATGGAGGTATCGTTTAGCATTGAGACTGACAGATATTCCTTCAACATTTCCCCCACACTGACGAATCCCACACTGCTGATGCAACAGGTACAGACACACGCGGCTTTGGCAGAGTGGTCACGTGGCCTACTTCTTGCACCTCAAGCCACGTAGGGACAACATGCTCTGTGGAATACTGGAACTCGGGTGGATTTTCGCTTGTGTATGAACCCATTGGCAACAACCGAGTCTTGTGCAAGGCCACGGTATGTTTCTGTCCTATGTGAACTGACCTCACATCCTCCCATCGCTTACGTCAGCCTGTCCATCTTCCCGTGCCCGGCGGAAGTACCCAGTCACGTGTGCCTGTCGTGACGTGTCCGCTTCAGCACGTGACTCACCCGTTTTTGGCCTGTGACGAGGCCAGTGTCTGCAGGGGGGTGGACAGGAGTGAAGGGTGGTACAACAATGTCTGCCCAACGGCCCTGGGATTCCGACAACCCTATTTTTATTGTGGGGCGGCTGGAACGTTCGTGCCCTACAGTCTGCTGTGTGACTTCAGGACTGACTGTACTGGAGGAGATGATGAAGACTTTTGTGTGCATGCCACCTGCTCAGGGAATAGGTTCAATTGTGGGAACTATCAGGTTGGCTTTGTTTTCTACTTTGTCTTTGGACTACAGGAAAAAGACTGGAAGGAAGAAGTTAACCGTAAAATAGTATGGATTTTAAAGCAGGCGTTCTTCGCCCGACAGACGTCTTGGGAGTATTGATCTGTTGTTGTTTTTTTCGCCGTGTGTTATTCACGTCTGCAGGACATGTGTTTGTCGAAATTGAACTCACTTGTTTTGGATTTTGTTCTAAATCAACGATATTCTGCACGTGTAGTATATATATAATATATATATATATTATATATATATATATATATATATATATATATAAAATGAACTTATAAATTCCAAGGATAAGTACCGAGCACCATTCCAGCAACTTACAGAGCAGCTTGGTGTTGCAATGACTGCAAGAAATATTCAATTCTAAACAAAGCTTGCTCTTATGTCTTAGATTGAAGAAATAGGGGGAGATAAGCATTCATATTGCAGTGGTAGATAATTCTGCCTAACTAACAGTATGTGCTTGAGTGGGTGAATGGGGAAAAAAATGAAATAAATGCTTCTCAAAATGACCCTTCAGCAAGCTTATAGTCTCCAAGGAGGAGACATTCTCCAATAGGGAGGAAACTCACTAGCATATAACTCCTGGTCAAATACCAATATTTCGAAACCTGATTGTTTCTCCTCAGTGGTAATTTGACTCCTCTGCCTTTTCGGTTTTAACAAGAATGTCAACCTAGAAAAGGCTGGTGTGCAATACCGTAGCATGTTTGTTGAGTTTTCAAAAAACCAACCAAAGGTGCCACCTAAGAAGCAAAAGAAAATCATGAAAGAGCAAAACAAGCTACATTTTCTTGTGAAAAGTAGAAAATATAAAAAGATAACCTCTTAAGACACAAGTGCTGAGGGCCAGTTCTTGGAATGAATCCGCAAGGGACTAAAATACAACAAACTAATAAATTCCAAGGATAAGTACCGAGCACCATTCCATATAGATAGATAGATAGATAGATAGATAGATAGATAGATAGATAGATAGATAGATAGATAGATAGATAGATAGATAGACAGACAGACAGACAGACAGACAGACAGATAGAGAGACAGACAGACAGACAGACAGACAGACAGACAGACAGACAGACAGACAGACAGACAGACAGACAAGATAGATAGATAGATAGATAGATAGATAGATAGATAGAAGATAGATAGATATACTGAAGAGAAACAATCAGGTTTCGAAATATCGGTATCTGACCAGGAGTTATATGTTAGTGGGTTTTCTCCCCATTGGAGATCGTTTCCCCCTTGGAGACTATAAGCTTTCTGAAGGCTCATTTTGAGAAGCATTTATTTTTTTTTCCCCATTCACCCACACAAGCACATACTGTTAGTTAGGCAGAAAAATCTGCCACTGCAGATATGAATGCTTATCTCCCCCTATTTCTTCAATCTAAGACATAAGAGCAAGCTTTGTTTAGAATTGAATATTTCTTGCAGTCATTGCAACACCAAGCTGCTCTGTAAGTTGCTGGAATGGTGCGATAACGTATCCTTGGAATTTATTAGTTTATTGTAATTTAGTCCCTTGCGGATTCATTCCAGGAACTAGCCCTCAGCACTTGTGTCTTAAGAGGTTATCTTTTTATATTTTCTTCTTTTCGCAAGAAAATGTAGCTTTTTTTGCTCTTTCATGATTTTCTTTTGCTTCTTGTGTGGCACCTTTGGTTGGTTTTTTGAAAACTCAACAAACATGCTACGATATTGCACACCAGCCTTTCTGGGATAGCATTCTTCTTAAAACCGAAAAGACAGAGGAGTCAAATTACCACTTTCCGTGGTCACTGAGAGAAACAATCAGGTTTCGAAATATCGGTATCTGACCACGAGTTATATGTTAGTGGGTTTTCTCCCCATTAGAGATCGTCTCCCCCTTGGAGACTATAAGCTTTCTGAAGGCTCATTTTGAGAAGCATTTATTGTATTTTCCCCATTCACCCACACAAGCACATACTGTTAGGCAGAATAATCTGCCACTGCAGATATGAATGCTTATCTCCCCCTATTTCTTCAATCTAAGACATAAGAGCAAGCTTGTTTAGAATTGAATAATATATATATATATATATATATATAATATATATATATAATATATATAATATATAAGAGAGTTCGCTGTTATGCGTTTTCATTTAGGCAATTGTGAAAGATTTGTCATCAATTCACTTGTCTGTTCAGTGAGAACTTGAATTAAACGTTGCTTTGCCGCTCGCTCTGTGTGTCCGTTGTGTTTCCACTCGTTTTCAGAAATGTTGCCATCTGTTTCAGTGTCATCACTTTTGCCCAGAAAATTGTCTTTGACATTGTAGACCGGTTGGCATAATGTCACTTTTAGGCGCTCTAGGGGAAAAAACTGCTCTAATCTTTTTAACATTCTGTCCATTGCTGAGTTGTTTATTGAAGCACTTACGGCAACGGTAAATTTCCAAATATGATATGTTCCTTTCTGTTTTCTAAAGGTGTTAGCGAGTACAAAAGATTAGTGTGCTTATTACGCATCTTTAGCGAGTACAAAAGATTGGTGTGCATATTACGCATCTTTACCATCCGTATGTCCACTTTATTTAACACTACATTAATAGCACTGAGATGTGTGTGTGGGGTGTGTGAATTTCTCTCTCTCTCTCTCTCTCTCTCTCTCCTCTCTCTCTTTGTTTGTGTGTGTGTGTGTGAGTAGATTTGAAATAACTAGACTTATATGATTATTTAAACTCTTATAATGAGACTCGCAGCATCATTTCATAAGAATATAACAGTCTAATTCATAATGCATTAAAATTACAAATTAGCACCATCCATGGGCTGGTGTTGTTGAACAGTTGCTTTTTTGTGTTGTTGTTTTTGTTCACACTTGTATCAATGGTTTTAGAAAGATCTTCTTGCCTCTCCAGCAACCTTAGAACTGCAAAGCAATGTGAGTAATACAGAAAGACAGTGTTAAGAAATGTTATTGGCATCATGTCCAAATCTAAGCAATGTGAGTAATACAAAACGACAGTGTTAAGAAATGTTATTGGCATCATGTCCAAATCAAAGCAATGTGAGTAATACAGAAAGACAGTGTTAAGAAATGTTATTGACATCATGTCCGAATCAGGAATTTGGTTTAACTTTGTGCAACGTCTCTCCCTTTGGACTTGTTTCCAGTGTGTGGACTTCAACAAGCAATGCGATGGTTTCAATGACTGCGTGAACACACTGGATGAATCTGATTGCCCTTCCAAGCTGCCTGTAATCAACAGCATTAAGCCGCCAGCTGTGGTTGTCTTTGACACACCCGGAGGATTCACGGTGGCCCCTGTACACAACGGTACCACCCATTGTCCAGAAACTCACTTCCAGTGCCATGATGACGGCTATTGTCTCCCTGTCTATGTCAGGTGTAACGACATTTATGATTGTCCAGGCCAAGAAGATGAACTGTGGTGTCATGGATACAGGTGCCCTGGCTTCTACCGCTGTCGTGGAAGTGAGAAGACCATCTGTGTGCACGTGCATCATTTGTGTGATGGTCTACCACAATGTCCACGGCACGATGATGAACTGATGTGTGAGGTCAGTTGTCCTGAATCTTGTGTGTGTCACGGCCTGGCTTTCACCTGCCCTCACACCTTTCAGGTCAGCTCTTTCCCACAGCTGCGCTACCTGGAAGCCAGGGGAGTGGTCTGCGTCAGTCTGACATCTCCAACAGCATCATGCTCATCTATCTGGGCGTTCAGGCTTGCGGATGGAAGAAGCTGGCTAAATTCATATTACCCAATATTCACAGCTTGGATTTAGGCAGCAACTTGCTGACTCACGTCAACTTCAGCCATTTTGAGGCCATGTTTCACCTTCGACAACTGAGCCTTGCAGATAATCCTATACCCAACAGTATTTTCAGTGTCCAGGCTGCGGTCAACCTACCGATGCTCCTCTATTTCAATCTTTCTCGACTCCGAGTAGAGGATGTCAACATGGATGTCCTGTCAGCATCAGTGCCCAACTTGCAGGTCCTGGATTTGTCTCACGCTGGGATCCAGTCCTTGCTGGGGCGGACTCTACCTCATACACTTCGTGTTTTGAACTTGCTTGGAAGCCCCATCGCTGAATTTACTCCAGACTTCCTGAAAACTGTGAGCAATCTGATGCATGTGTCCGTGGACAACTTCAAGCTGTGTTGTCCTGCAGTTTTACCAGATAATTTCAAAGGCGAGTGCTTTGCCCCCGCAGACGAAATTTCCTCATGTGACGACTTGCTGAAGTCTAACGTTTACCGTTTAGCCTTAACCGTGTTTGCTTCCCTGGCAATCATCGGAAACATGGGCAGCTTCCTTTATCGCTTGTGTTTTTCAGCACAAAGAAACAAGACCGGTTTCTTTGTCTTTGTCTTTCATCTCTGTGTTTCTGACTTTTTCATGGGAATATATCTCGCTTTCATTGGAGTTGCAGATCATATTTATGCTGGAGCTTATGTCTGGAGTGAGAGCCGATGGAAAACGAGCACCGTGTGCAAAGTCGCTGGATTGTTGTCGCTTCTGTCCTCCGAGGTGTCCGCCTTCCTCATCTGCATCATCACCCTGGACAGATTCCTTGTACTTCACTTTCCTTTCAGCCAGATCCGCTTTGGAGTCACGTCAGCATATATCGCTTGCATCATCATCTGGACACTGGGCTTCGTCCTGGCCATTGTGCCTCTGCTCCCTCTGACGTCACACTGGGAGTTCTACACCCACACAGGTCTCTGTATTCCACTGCCGGTCACCGGAGCTGAATTTGCCGGTCACCTGTATTCATTCAGTGTTATGATCGTCTGCAACCTTCTCCTCTTTCTGCTGATAGCCGTGGGTCAGTTTCTCATCTACTGGTCCGTCAAATCTAACGTCATACCTGAACAGAGAAAGCAGACTGGCAACAGTAGCGGCGAAAAAGTCCGGTCCAAAGACACCGTCCTCGCCAGACGTCTTTTCACCGTGGCCATGTCGGATTTCCTGTGCTGGTTTCCCATCGGTCTTTGTGGTTTGCTGGCGGCCATTGATGTCGTCATCCCAGCGGAGGTCAATGTGGCCATGGCCATTTTAGTACTGCCGCTGAATTCGGCACTCAACCCTTTTCTCTACACCTTAAATACTTTACTAGAAAAACGGCAGAATGCAGAAGAACTACGTTTCCAGAGGATGTTACACGCTCATCTCAAACAAAGGAGTTAAACTAGATTTCATGACGGCCTTCAGATACCTAGTGTTATGCCCAGACTGGCGATTTGGCATCATTTCTACTGCATCTTCAAATAAATGATATCAAATCAGAGAAAGTGAGAAGACATTAATGTCATCCAGAAAAAAAAGTGCGTTCTGCATACATGCGAGCATGGGGTGCTTGTGTCTGCGCATGGAAGTGTGTGTGTGTGTGTGGTGTGTGTGTGTGTGTGTGTGTGTGTGTGTGTGTGTGTGTGTGTGTGTGTGTGTCAGTACAACCTGGAGTTAATCTGACAATAAATTGGTTTCAGTCAGTCAGTGCGTGTGTGTGTGTGTGTGTGTGTGTGTGTGCGTGCGTGCGTGCGTGCGTGCGTGCGTGCGTGCGTGCGTGCGTGCGTGCGTGCGTGCGTGCGTGCGTGCGTGCGTGCGTGCGTGCGTGCGTGCGTGCGTGCGTGTGTGTGTGTGTGTGTGTGCGCGCGCACGCGCTTGTGTGTATGTGAGTGGGTGTGAGAGAGAATCTGTTTGGAGGGGGGGGGGGGGGGCGTGTATATGTGTGTGTCTGTGTGTGCGCGTGCCTGTATGTGTATGCGCGTGTGTGTATGTGTGTGTGGGTGAGAGAGAGAGACAGAGAGAGAGAGAAAGAGAGGGGGTGGGTATAGTCCTGAGAATGAATTATGGAATTTACATCAGAAAGTCCTTTCAACTAATAGCGGAATGGAATCGGTATTTTCTACATCAGCTCCAAAACCTAATGTCTGTATTATGCCAAGGGAGCTTCAACTCCTTTAGCCGTGCTCACTGACGGGTCCGAATTAACGGACGAAAGGGGAAGATGGTGTCTGCCAAGTGGGCCAAGTAATGAACGGACGAAAAGGGAAGATGGTGTCTGCCAAGTGGGCCAAGTAATGAACGGACGAAAAGGGAAGATGGTGTCTGCCAAGTGGGCCAAGTAATGAACGGACGAAAGGGAAGATGGTGTCTGCCAAGTGGGCCAAGTAATGAACGGACGAAAAGGGAAGAGGG
>CM031623.1:52982335-52992335 GCA_018398815.1 Conus ventricosus | reverse complement strand
TCCTGCTCCTCCTCTTCTTCCCTCACCAAAACCACCACCTCCTCCATATCCTCATCCTTTTTCTCTCTTCCTTTGTTTTCGCTTCCTCTTTCTCCTGTCCTCCTTTCCTTCCTCCCCCTCCTCCTCCTTCTCTTTCTCCTCCCTCCTCCATCACTACCACTACCTCCTCGTCTTCCTTGTCCTTCTTTCCTCTCCTTTTCCCTCTTCTTTTCTCCCCTTCATCTTTTTCTTCTCTTCTTTTTCTTCGTCTTCTCTCCTCTTCTTCTCTTTCTTCTTCTTCTTCTGCTTCTGCTTCTTCTTCTTCTTCTTCTTCTGCTTCTGCTTCTGCTTTTTCTCTTCTTCTTCTTCTCTTCTTCTTCTTTCTTCTTTCTTCTTCTCTTCTTCTTCTTCTTCTTCATTATTTCCATCATCATCCTCCCCCCCTTCTTCTATTCCACCTCCTCTTCTCTTTCTTTCTTCTCTGTCGTCTTCTTCTCTTCACCTTGTCGTCTTCTTCGCTTCACCTTCTCCACCTTCTCCTTCTTCTTCTTCTTCTTCTTCTTCTTCTTCTTCTTCTTCTTCTTCTCCTCCTCCTCCCCCCTCCTCCTCCTCCTCCTCCTCCTCCTCCTTCTTCTTCTTCTTCTTCTTCTTCTTCTTCTTCTTCTTCTTCTTCTCCTCCTCCTCCTCCTCCTCCTCCTTCTTCTTTTTCCCTTCTTCCTTCTTCTTCTTCTCTTCTTCTTCTTTTTCTTCTTCTCTCTTCTTCTTCTTCTTCTTCTTTTTATCAGCCTTCACTTTCCTGTCTTCTCACCCCCCCCCCCCCTCCTCATTACTCTCTTCTTTTTCAATGCCATGGTCAACTAAGCATCTTTGCTGTTACATTAGATGCACACTGTCAAGACACCTCGGTACAGACCATGACTTTTTGATGCAACGCCAGGCGACTGCAGGCGAGAATTACACAAATCTTCAAGAAATTCAAGAACTGTATCCGCCAAACATGAACAAATGGCTGAGCTACTTCGACTTTGCAGAATCAACGAATCCGTCTGCTGTGTGTGTATCGGACCCCGCCCGTAAAAGGAACAAACTGTTTTGATTCAAGATTCTACGAAGAGTTCCTAATTTCCTTGACTTGCCGCCACGCGTGACGCGATCTTCTGATCATCGGTGACTTTAATTTTCACTACGACGACTCGAGTGATCCCAGACTAGGATTTTTCAGAAACTCTTAGAGACGTGTGGCCTTTCTCAGCCATCGATGAACCCCTATCCAGCAAGTGGTCACTTTCCTTGATCTATGTGTTTTTTCGTGACACTGAGGGTTTCTTTTGCACTCTGCTAAGTGTGTTATGATTTGATGTCTGATCCTATATCTAGTGTGCCATCTCAGTGTTCCAAAGCAAAAGTCGGCACCCCAATTCAAATGTGTTTCGTGCCATTCATAAGATTGACCCTGCTGATTTTTCCATGACATCGCGAACATTATCACGCTACGTAACACTTACTGATTTGAACATTGGTCTTAGAAAAGTTTTGGATAGCATGCGCCTTTTATGTCACGGACGGTACACTGGCGTCGCCCGGCTCCGTGGTACAACTCAATTGAAACCTGACTGCGAATATGAAACGCGAGCGACGTCGAGCCGAGCGGCGCTGGTATCATCTAGACGCCCAATACACAAGCAAATTTACGAAGCTGCCAAACAGAAAGTCGTACGTTTGCCCATCAAGCCAAAACCGTTTTAATCTTCCAAAGTTGCAGCAGCACCTCGTGTAAAGAACTGTTTAGAACTGTCACTAGCATGTTGGGTAAGGCGCAAGTGTTGTAATGCCGTCCAATCATGACCGTCCAGCTTCCTGGTTTGTTTTCTCAGTTTTTTCGCCCACAAAATTCAAACAATTCGAAACGCTTTTCCCCATCCTCAAATACTCAAAATCAGCCCTGTTGTTTTTAACGGTACCACACCCCGGGTGATTTCTTGCCAGTGTCCGGCCAGACTGTTCGTAAAATCATCACACGTCCTGCGAAAACATCCTGGACCTTGACCCCATTCCCACCCAACCCTCTTTGAACACCTTGACTCTCTCCTCCTACCATCACCAAAATTCTTAACGAGTCTCTGTCTTCTGGGCAACAGTTCCCACTGACTTTAAGACCCCCCTTGTTAAACCTCTACTCAAGAAAAGCGTCTTGATCCCAACGTTCTTAAAAATTACAGACCCATCTCAAATCTTCCTTTCCTATCCAAAATTCTTGAGAAAGTCATTCTTCAACAGTCTCTGCCCATCTGGCCTCAAAAAAACCCCCTCACACCCATCAGTCAGCCATCCCCGGGGCACAGCACGGAGACCACCATCCTTCGCATTCTCAATGATATTCTAAATTCCTTAGACGAAAACAAAATTTCTGTCCTTCTTTTGCTAATCTTTCGGCAGCCTTTGACACCAAGACCATGAAATCTTCTCTCTCGTTTGAAAAAACACAGTGGCATCAGGGAAACAGCTTTAAATTGGTTTCGTTTTATCTTCTAGTGGGAAACAGTTCATCCAAGTAGGTGACCACCGTTCTGATGAATCTAACCTCCATTTGGCGTGCCTCAGGGATCCGGCTGGGACCTGCCCCTTTTTTATTTGTACACCACTCCATTGCTAATTTCATCCACGGCCATTCGTTTCACACGAAATGTTTGCGGATGATACTCAGCTGCTCCATTCCTCTGTCATCGATGACTACCACCCTCTTGTTTCTACTCTTCAATCTTGTACTTCTGATATTGAGACCTGGATGTCAGCAAATAAGCTTAAATTAAACTGTGAGAAGACTGAAGCCATCCGTTTTTCAAAGCGGTAACATCATGGCCCTGACCGCTCCCTTCTTCTTTGACATTAGGTTCCACACATTGAATTTTCAAACACTGTTCGTGACCTTGGTGTTCTCCTTGATAGTGACCTCTCAATGAAACAGCATGTCACAAAAACTTGTCAGTTAGCTTACATGGAACTTAAACGAATTGCTGCTATTCGCCCCTATCTCACTGAAGACGCCACAAAAACTCTCGTTTCATCATAAAACCTTTAAAGGGCTAGATTACTGCAACGTGTTTTTCCTTGGCTGTCCCTCAACTGTCATCCAACCCCTCCAACGTGTACAAAAACTCTGCAGCCCGTCTCATTTGCAAATCTCCTAGGACCCAACCCTGCAGCCTCTCCTGAAAAAAGTTGGCACTGGCTCCCCGTTAAAGAAAGAATTAAATACAAATGTTGTTGCCCTCTGCTCAAGATTTTCACTGGCGAATGCCCCCTGCCTACTTTCCGATCTCCTTCAAGTATAGTCCATCACGAACGTCCGCTCCTCCACCGACACCAGGACCTTCCGCTTTCCCATTTAAACGTCCCCACGTAAACAGCATGGCGAACGAGCTTTCTCATTACGCAGCTCCCAAACTCTGGAATAAACTCCCCTATGACTTAGACATTCTCAAACCTTTTCTTCCTTCAAAACCTCCCTGAAAACCCACCTTTTCAAACAATACTAAGAAGACAGTCATTACCAGATAGTTGATTACTCTTGTTGTTTTTGTGGATCGCTTAGTAGTTTGTGTTTGTTGCGGCTGTTGTGTATTGTGTGTCTGTGCGTGAGAGTTGTGTGCGCGTGGGAGAGAATGGGAGAGAGCCTTTGTTTTTCATTTCTGAGCCGTTTTTCAATGCATTTTTTTTTACATTTAGAAATTGTATTTTTTCTGCCTTTGTAAAGCGCCTTGTGCCGTGGAAGGCGCTAAAAAAACCCCATTAGTTATTATTATTATTAACAAATGAATCATAAAACAAAACACGACGCGTGCCCTACCTCTTAGGTCTTCTCGTTCTCCATTTCGTTGTCCTGGGTCTTGTTTTATCTTGCCTGAAGAAGGCCTAAGAGGTAGAAAACCGTCGTGTTTTGCCCTTATGATTCATGTTTGGCGAAAAACCGCACTTAAAATCTTTTGTTTAAAGATCAATGACCTTTAGCCTGCTCAACAGCCCCTGCCACGTCAATACCACGTCCCCAGGGTTTGGTAGCACAAGAAAGACGGACGTACATCATTTCTTCAGTGAGAAAAAAAATCCTTCACACGCGTGCTGAATGGTAAAACATGATCAGTCAATAAATGTCCTGTTTATCAGAAAACAGAATGCTTGTTAACATTACTTTTTTTCGAAACCATCTTTCGAGTGTTAACCACCTTCTCCATGTTTTCTTCAATATGGGAAATCACTAAAACTGATTAGTGATTTGGAAACCCTCGTTAGTTTAGCTTTTTAAAAAAACACACGTTAGGATTGGAGTTTTCTGAATGTGAAGTTTTGTTCCTCTTTTTTTAACCCCTACTGAACTGATTTGTACTATCTTAGCCATTCTTCGGGTAGTTGGCTTAATTTATCATAAGATATACCATCTGTTCCATCTGAAACGGGCTATTCTGTCCCTGGAAGCAAGTACATCACTCTCGGCGTTCTGAGGGCAATATTAAATTTAAAATGGAGGCCTCATGATTAGATAATAGGTCACCTGCATTTTTCAGGAAGTTCAATTTTCCCTTTTTGAAAGAATCTTAAAAAAATGTCAGCGAACCGCCCAGAGAAACGTGGAAAACGAGTCAAAAGACAAAACACGACGCGTTTCGACCTTTTTAGGTCTTTTTTCAGGAAAAGATCAAACAAATAGGACAACGAAAATCAAGGGTTTAAACCCAGTATACAATGATCAAAAAGACGTATACAGCGATAACAGTTTGCCACATTGTTTAAAATCCTTTTTCACTTATTCCTTTTTGAAGTTCTTCAGTTTACAAGGCGGGACTTTTCATGGAACATTTTGTAGCATAAACTGAAGCAAACTCCCATGTTTTCCTTTGAAGAGAAGGAATTCTTAAACGCTATTTTATTTTGTGTAAAAACCACATCCTGTTACTGAATACTGCGGTCATATTTTACCACATTTACATGCCTTTTGTAACCAGAGGAGTCTTTCTCATATTCAGTGTTCGGAAATTTGCCTTTTTCACAAGTGTTTTTTATATGTGTGCTTTGTAACTGGGGCTTGTGGTGTTTGGACTGTGTACAACCGAGTAACGCCCTCACTGTAGCACTGTGTAACGTCATCATGGAGCACCATGTAGCGTCATCACCAGTGTACCGCATTATTGTAAACATGTGTAACGTCACACTGCAGCACCGTTTTAAATTCTCACTGCAGCACCGTGTAACGTCACACTGTAGCACCGTGTTACGTCATCACCATGTGCAACGTCATCACCGTAGCACCGTGTAGCGTCATCCCCATGGTGTAAACGTCATCATTTTAGCACTGGTAACGCCATCACTGTAGAACTGTGTAACGTCATCACTGTAGCACTGTGTAACATCATCACCGTAGCCCCCGTGAACGTCATCCCCATGTGCAACGTCATCATTATAGCACTGTTTTAACGTCATCACTGTAGCCACTGTGTAACGTCATCACCGTAGAACTGTGTATCGTCATCATTTTAGCTTTGTGTAACATCATCACTGCAGCACGCTGTAATGCCATCACTGAGACTGTGTAACGTCATCACTGTAAAACTGTGTAAAGTCATCACCACTCGGTGTGTGGAAAAAAAACCATGCGCCCTATACTGATCACTTTTGCCTAGTGTCTACGGGGAGGTCCTTTTTCTTTGCTTTCCATCTTCTAAAAATAGCAGTTTTCCCTTTGTCAGTTCTCTGCTCTCTCTCTCTCTCCTCTTCTCTCTCTCTCTCCTTTTCCTCTCTCTCTCTCTCCTCTCGTTTAATTCAGTGTTTTCATCTATTCCCTTCTTCTTTTCCATGCTATCTACCTTAAATATTTTTTTCTTTTTTCCATTAAGGATACTGAATAACCGATGAACAAAAGCGCTGGTACCTTTTAATGCAAAGATGTGGGTGTGTGTGTGTGTTGGGGTGTGTGTGGGGTTTTGTGTGTGGTGTGTGTGTGTGTGTGTGTGTGTGTGTGTGTTTGTGCGTGCGTGCGTGCGTGCGTGCGTGCGTGCGTGTGTGTGTGTGTGTGTGTGTGTGTGTGTGTGTGTGTGTGTTTGTGGTGTGTGTTTTGTGTGTGGTGTGAAGGCGAGGCCCAAAAATCCCCTGACTGAAACCCCTCAGGGTAGATCTGATCCCTTCAAACCCTCCAGCAACTCTCCTTCCTGCACACGGTCTCCGCCACCCCCGCCCTCCGCCACCCCGCCCTGCCCAGCAGCCCTGAGACGAAAACGAGTTCCTGTGGCTCCCCCTGGCGGCCAAGCATGAAGACGAGGTTCTGGCGGCCCGCCCTGGACGTGGAGTGGGTGTGGGACTGCCACCTGCTGGCCCCGGTTCACCCACCAGCAGGACTGTGTCCGCGTGGTGGGCAAGCTGGTCGACCACAAGCTCTTCTCAAAAAGACCGCCCGGAGATGTTGAAAAGGTCCCAGAGCCTTGGGAGACGGAATACAACGAACCGTTCGACCTTGACCTCAGCCAGGCTGACGCCTTGCCTGCGTTGGGAAAATTCTCTGATGTCAGCGGAATCCAAGATTTCTTACGACATCCTGTGCCGCGGCAGCTCGCCAGAAAGTTTCTCTACCAGGTCAGCCTGCCCCACTACACAGGACGTGCAGTTCCGACCAACGCCGTGGTCCGCTAAACCGCAAGATGCTGTCCTGAAGCAGCAAACCCTGACAAGTTCCTCGTGCCCTGCTACGACACGGACCTGATGTGGCACACGCACATGGGTGCACCGCTGCTCTACAAGGCCCACATGGAGGGATTCCTGAGCTTCACCTACGCCCACGACGACTCCGTCCCAAAGACAGGCACAGGGTCCAAGCTGAGCAGATCCCAGAGATGACCCCCGAAGCTGTGGAAAGCGCTTACAACGAGAACTTTGCATGCCTGGAGCCCTTTCCCCGGGATCCCCCTGATGGTCAGCTGTACCACGTGACGGAGAAATGACCTGGACCTGATGGCACTCGCCGTGCTGCCGTCAAGCTGGACAACCTGCAGCTGATGTCTACGCAGGGTCTGGGGGGAAGGTGACGCTGAAGGTGAAGACCTCGGGTAACAAAATAGCCAAGAGCACTGTCAGCTCCGTTGACGTTCGCTCCCTACAAGACACGTGATCAATGTCGACACTTCCACACGCGGAACGTCAAAGAGTGAAGGTCCAGGGATGTAGATCTCTCCCACCTGTCTCCCCTTTCCTTTGGAATTTCCCTTTAGCAAAGCAGATTTCATCCGTGTGAGTGGAGTGAGCGGGTGTGTTTGTTTGCATGATGTGCTTGTAGTTTGTAAGAACTCAGAGGATTGTACTTAGTGATTTTTGTTTTTTTTGGTAGTGGTGTGTATGTCCAACAACCAGCAACAACACAACAACAACAACCAACAACAAAAAAACTTTCCATCGGCATACAAAAATTCTCACTCGAAGCCATTCATACCGGAAAAAAAAAATAAAATCATATTAGATCACTCATTTCTAAAATGGGTTTTTACCGTTTATTTCACAATATGTCAAACATGTAAAATAAGATTAATAACAAAAACACATGTGGTAAATTTTCATCCGGAAATGTACAGCAAAGGAAAGATCATGTTGATGAAAGAATGGAGAAGAGAGAAAGAAGGAACTGTGGAATGGAAGACAGAAAGAGGAAAGAAATTTAAAAAGTGTTTTAAAAAAAGCAGATTTCATCCGTAAGAAAAACGCGTTTCCTCTACAACGAACAGGATGGACAGCTGAACACTAATTTAAATCCAAGGGAACCCCCATTCATATCATCGCACTGGACTGACAAGTGGGTTTCAACCTCACCTAAACGAAATGCAGGGAAGGAAGTGGAACGAATAAAAATGCCTAAACGCCTAATTACAACCCAAACCAGATTACAAACAAACATAAAGATGTATGGTGATAATCAAACAACACATGAGTATGGTGATTATGCAAAACAGACACCGATGTAGGTGATAATGCAAAACAGACACATGATGAAAGGGATAATGCAAAACAGACACATGATTATGGTGAAATGCAAAACAGACACATGATGTATGGTAAATGCAAACAACAACACGATGTATGGTAAAGCAAAAACAGACACATGATGTAATGGTGATAATGCAAAACAGACACATGATGTAGGGGATAATGCAAAACAGACACTGAATTATTGGTGATAATGCAAAACAGACACAAGATGTATGGTGATAATGCAAAACAGACACATGATGTATGGTGATTATGCAAAACAACCATGAAAGTATGGGGATAATGCAAACAGACCCTGATGTATGGTGATTATGCAAAAAAAGACAGTGCCATATATAAACAACGAGGAAGCACAATTTTCCGTAGCAGGAGAATGAGGAGCATTGCTTTCTATTTCCGTAGCAGGAGAATGAGGAGCATTGCTTTCTATTTCCGTAGCAGAGAATGAGGAGCATTGCTTTCTATTTTCCGAGCAGGGGGAATGAGGAGCATTGCTTTCTATTTTCCGTAGCAGGAGAATGAGGAGCATTGCTTTCTATTTCCGTAGCAGGAGAATGAAAGGGGCAATTGCTTTCTATTTCCGTAGCAGGAGAATGAGGAGCATTGCTTTCATTTTCCCCTAGCAGGAGAATAGGGCATTGCTTTTCGCATTTTTTTAAAAAAACATCTGTGGTTCACTGAAGACATTTGTCGATTTTCGAAGGCATTTGTCGAACATTCACTGAAGACACTGTCGAACAATCTCTGAAAACATGTCGAATAAAATTACTTAAGGTATTTTCGACCGTTCACTGAAGAGGTTTGTCAAATAGAACATTCACTGAAGACATCTTATAACTTCTCCCGAAGACATTTGTCCAATATTTACTGAAGACATTAAATTGTCCAATATTCACTGAAAACCTTTGTCCAATATTCACGAAAGACATTTGTCGAACATTCAAAGAAGACATTACTCCCACATCTCTGAGACATTACGAACACCCGATGGCCTTTGTCGAACATCAAAAACTTTGTCGAGCATTCGCGATGCATTTCGAACATTCCCCTATACATTTGTCGAACCCTCCCCTGATGCATTTGTCCAACTTCAAAAAATTTTCGAACATCGCTGATGACATTAGCAACATCAAAGAAATTGTTGAAAATTCCCTGTAACATTAGTCGAACATTCACTGATGACATTTTTCGAACATTCATACGGCATTGTCGAACCTTCACCCAGACATTTGCAACATTCACTGATGACATTGTCAAACATCACTGAAAACATTGTTGAACTCACTGAAAGGGGTCGACCCTTACCTGAGACATTGTCCAATACACAAAGAGATTCGTCGTCACCAACACGAAGAGTTTGTCGGACATTCGCTGAAGATGTTTATCTGATATTCGCTGAAGACATCTGTCGAATATTCACTAAAGGCATTTGTTGAACATTTATTGAAGACATTCGTCGAACATTCACTAAGACACTTGTCGAACATTCACTTCAGACTTTAGTTGACAATTCACTGAAGACAATTGTCCAATATTCACTGAAGACATTTGTCCAATATTCACTAGAGACATTTGTCAAATATTCATTAGTCATTTGTTGAACATTTACTAAAGCCATTTTTTTAACATTCCCTGAACACATTTTGTTGAACATTCGCTGAAGACATTTGTCCAATATTCACTGAAAGCATTTGCTGAACACTTACTGAATACATTTGTCGAACATTTACTGAAGGCATATGTCGAACATTGACTGAGGAGATTTGTCGAACAGTTGTCGAACAGTTACTGTAGACATTTGTCGAACATTCACTGAAGACACTTGTCGAACTGAAGACGTTTGTCTATCATTCACCGAAGGCATTTGTCGAACATTCACTGAAGATATTTGTGAACATTCACTGAAGATATTTGTCGAACTGAAGGCATTTGTCGAGCTTTCACCGAAGACATCGTCGAACATCCACTGAAGACATTTATCGAACATTCACTGAAGACA
>CM031623.1:52954835-52974835 GCA_018398815.1 Conus ventricosus | reverse complement strand
AAAGGCAGAGACAATGCAGACTAGACATCCATCCATTATATGTAATTATAAAACACCTACTGCAAAAAATGTAGGTGTGCACTTGTTCACGCTGGCCTGGCTGTTGGTAAAGTAGTTGTCGCAAATGCTGCTGAACCCATCTGGATGACATGAAGTCCAGAAAAGTACTTATGAAGTCATAATCATGATAATAATGATGATAATAATAATAGTAGTAGCAGTAAAAATAATAGTAATGATAATGATGATAATAAATGAGGATGATTAGAGGAACATATGAAAAATACATGAATGATACTGGCCCTTTTTTCTCTCCACTTTCGAGCAAACACACACTTCTCTGGAGCAGCACAAGACAGGCGGAGTGTGGGGGAGGGAGGATCACTGGAACAAAGAGGGGAGGGGGAGGGGGGCTAGTATTTTAGATCAGAAATGGATCAAGGAATGAATCCAAGGTCTATTGCTACCTAGAATTAGACCAAGTCTCCCAACAGAGGAAAATACACTTCTCACTCGTAGCTTTCGATAGCCATCCGGCCATCTTCCTCAGAGCTGTTGCTGACTTAGTGAATCCAAGGTCCCTTTCTCCTTTTACACACGTTCAATGTGTTCACCTATATCATACGTGGGAGCCGAACATAAAGACTCTTCTTTCTCTGTTCTCTTTCAGGTACTTCTAGTACACAACGTGGGGTGCAGGGAATTCGGGGGAACCCAGGCACTATGATGGTGAGAGTGTGGCTGTGCCGAGAGGGCAGTTGGTACATCATAAAAATGCCTTACCCAGAGGACAAATACTTTTTCCGCTTCCAAGGACTCACCGCCAACCTATACTCTGGAGTTGTGGTGGTGACCAAATGACTGAGTGAGTGAGTGAGTGAGTTATAGGATCTTTTCTTTCTAAAACTGAAAGCCAAACACAGTGGGGATACAATTCATTCTAGCCCTGAAGGTTTCTAGACTGTCCTGTAAATCTGAATCTGTAAATGGAGATTTCAAATAACAAGGTCTTCAGAAACCTTTTATGAAGGTATTCATGACATGTTAATATTTGAATGCAATAATAACATGGCATGATTCACAATGGAAAAAATCTGTTACATCAAGCTAAAACAGGGACAATAGTTTAAAAGAAGCATTTTCTAACAAATAGTTTTGCACTCTGAGACAGAGTATCTTTCTGTCAAGAAAGATATGTCTGTTACATGGGGTACCAAACTTCACTGTTAACAAGGTAAAGAGTGCATACAAGAATTGCTGGTGATAACACCTTGCTTTTTAAACTGCCAGATCAGCTAGCAAAGGAACTCACAGAAAACAAAAATCAGTACAGGCAGTAATCAAGAATTTTCCAAAGCACTTGTGCTATTTTTGTGACAGTCACCATAGATACAAGCTCACACCAGGGGACCTATTCTACATTAAAAAAAAACTGCACAGTTCAAAACCATTGTGTCTGTTTACATAGACTGTAACTTGACCTGTGTGCATGTGTGTAGGCATGTGTGTGCACTCATGCGAGCGTGTGTTTGTGTTTCATTCAACAGATGGAAGACGGCCTGACAGAAGCGGCAGAAAAACTGGCTCTGACCTTCTCCTTCTCCCTGCTGCACGTGTTGTGTGAGCCCCGCCCCCAAACATGGCAGCCTGGCCAATCCTTGAAGCCGACACGAAATACCAACAAAACGATCCACGTCGTGCCGTCAGAGCGCATGATCTTCCTGGGCGCCGCGGGGCTTCTGCTGCCCACGCCCACTAACATGTACCTCCACCAATCAGGATGCGGCATGGGCACGACTGACGAAGAGTCCAGCGTCACGTGCTCGCCTTCGGACGGGTTGGGCGGAAAGTGGGCGGAGCCTGCCAATACAGAGGATCGTCAGGGTTCTCGGCTGGCTGCGGAGGGTGCGGTGGGTGTGGAGGGTGCGGAGGGTGCGGTGGATGTGGTGGATATACTGGATGTGGTGGGTGTGGGACTGGGTGTGGGTGATGTGGTTGAGAAGGATTGGCAATGTGAGAAAGGAGAAGGAGGGGAGGGATGGCAAGAACCAAAGGGAAGAGGTGGGAAGAAGATGGACAAAGCTGGTGGTGAGAGAGGTGCTGACGTTTTGAGGGCTTCTGACGTTTTGAGGGCTTCTGACGTTTTGAGAGCTTCTGTAAAGGGACATCAGCTGGCCCTCACTTTGGCCACTTCCAACCCAGTGTTCTCTTTGCTCTGATTTAAAGCTAATTCCTTTCCTTTGATATTGGTCCACGTTTTTCCTCTTCTTGATTAATATCCATATTTTTCTTCCTTTGTTCCAAGCCTGTATACATCTTCCATTTGATTCAAGTGTATATACATCTTTTTTTCTATTTGGTCCCAGATTTTTATGTCTCCCTTTGATTCTAACATCTATTTTCCCCCCTATCGTTCAAGCCCATATATTTTCATTTGATTCAAACCCACATATTTCTCCCTTTGATCCAAGCCCAATTATCTCTTTCTTTGAACAAGGAAATATACTTATTCCTGTGATGCAAGTCCACCTACTTCTTCCTTTGAATCAAGCCCATATACTTTTTTTCTTTGAAGCAAGTCTATATATTTCTCTCTTTTACTTAAAGCCTACATGTTTTTTCCTTTGATTTAAGACCATGTTCATCTTTCTTTGATTCGAACCTGTATACTGCTACCTTTGAAGACATTTCTTTCTCTGATTCTAGCCCATAATATATTTCTTTTTGTTTATTTTAACTTTTCTTAGGAAGAAATCCAACTATTTACTTTTTTGTAACTTGTTTGTAGTTTAGTGTTAGTTGTGTAAGCATTATTCAATTTTGATGTGTTGTCAATCCACCATCACTAATATTGTGGAATGGTTTCATTCTACAGGACATGAGTAATGATGCTGATGACGTTAAGTGATTCAATGTTAACAAATACATTCTTCTTCGATGTAAACTGATAATTCTTTGTCCTTTCTCCATAATCTATTTACTGAGTATTTAAAATTTAGAAGTAGAGTTTGTTTGAGTATTTAAAGCTTACAGGTGCACTGAAAAACAAAATACAGCATGCAAAGTTATTAATACACTAGCAGCTCTTCTCTAAACCTCGCCATGAAATGTTTGTCACATCATCCAGGTACCTACCCCCCCCCCCCCCCCCCCTCTGCATCCCCATCCCCACACACCAATTACAAGAATAACAATAACTGCAAAGAAGGAAAATGACAGGAAAATGTAAAAAAAAATTATAATAATAATCAAGGAGATGGCAAATGAAGTAAAATGCTTCTTTAGCAACTTTTTCCCAATTAATGTAAGAGATCATTTTTCTTCATCCCTTTTTCCTGTTTTACACACACACACACACACACACACACACACACACACACACACACACACACACACACATCAAGATAATAAAGATCTTTAACGTGATTATGTTAATCCTCATTTTTCATTATGATTGTGATTCACCATTTATAATTGCCGTTATTTAAGGTTGTAAAATTTGTAGGTATGGGAACCATGTCTTTTCAAAATCAAAGTTTTCAGTGTCCAGATTATGTCTCTCAATTTCTTACCTTAATCTTACTTCTTTCGAGAATATTTGAAGCAAGAGTCATCCTGCGCTAACATTCATAGAAAAGTTGTGCGTTTTTCTCTCATGATTAGTTGTAACTCCATCAGAGAGAGAGAGAGAGAGAGAGAGAGAGAGAGAGAGAGAGAGAGAGAGAGAGAGAGAGAGGTCACATACATTCATAGTACTGTATTGTGTCTTTGTTCTGGTCACAAAAGCTACACATTTCGCCTTTAATTTCCATTTTCATTGTAACAGTGTTTGTCACAAAACATCCATAATATATTCATTTCAGAATGATTTCAGATTTATTTCTGGTATATATTTTAACTTTCTTTAGCACTTTTTCACAGTCAAGTGGTATATCTTTTATTGTTCTTCCCAATGTAAAAAAAAAGGCTTAATGTTAAGAATACCTATTCATGAAACAAGATGTCACTGTATCTGTTTGATTCTTTACATATGTTGATAATCAAAGGTGTTGCCTTTGTACTGGAATCCCCAGCATTATAGTTAATGATAATTTGCCTAATTTTTGTGTACGTTTTAATTGTTTGTAAACAATCCATATGTTCTTAAGAAATTGTTAGTATCAATCTTGTGTGTGAAAGCTCTATAAGAATTCTCCATTGCTGTCTACATGATCCATGAAGACTGTATTCCACTGTGCCCAGCCTTTGTAATTAAAGACATTGGGCACTTTTTCCGTTATAGAATATTGGTTCAATTAATGTCTCATGTCATCCTTTAGATCAGTTTGTCCTACAAATTTAGGGTACGTTGAGAAAACGTTTTCTTGTCTTCTAAACATTGTTGGGTATACTAGATTCAAAGCGGTTGGGTCCATACTTCTGCACTGAACTTCTGAACATAAAAGTAATGTCGTGTGAATCCTCTTTAAGGCCTGAACAATATCCCTTTTCAACAAAATTATTATCCTTTCCCCAGATAGTTTCCCAACCCTCCAGACACTCAGATCAAACAAACACAGACAACATGCTTTGATTTTGTATGGGACAAGACAATGGATGAAATTAAGAGAAAGTATTCTGTACACAAGATAGGAATAGGGGATATTGGCATTCCTCCAATCAAAGAGGCATTAAAAGTAACTTTCTATTCATTTCCAAATTAAAAGATCATTTGCCAATTGGCAAATCTTAAATTCTCTGTCAGCCACTTTGATACTTTTGATATCTCTGTCTTCTCTTATTTCACAAGCAAGTACATGACAGAAATAAGTAGGGCGATATTGGGTCTTCTTACCTGCAACTTCCATTTTGAAGTTTGTTGACATTTTCTCATTTACTGATGCATAACCTTCTGTGCAGTTATAAAAGTGGATACCCATTTACATATGCCATTTTCAAATCAAATGCTGTTAGAGTTTCATCCATGTATTCCCAGTTGACAGAATTGAATGCTTTCTCAGCTGACACTAGTAAACCAGGTAATCTTCTTTCATCACGATAAAGGATAACAGAAATAGTTTTGAAGCCATCCCCAATGTGCCTTAGGTGAACAAATCTCTTTGGTCTTCATTTTAAAGTTTAGGCAAGAACGATTTTGTTTGACTGGCCATAGAAGCGATCTGATTGTGTATATTACATTTAGAAGAGTTATTGAGCTCCAATTCTTAAGAAATTCGTTGGTTTATCTACCTTTGGTAAACAAACTATGATTCATGTTTTTCTGTTTAACTGCTGTTTCACTTTATAAGAACCCTTCGTTTAATGAACGGAGTACAAAGTTGGTTGACTGTATCTTGGAAAATATAAAAATAAAGTAATTGTCATTCCATCTGTACCTGGATTTTGTCGACTGTCAGTTTGCATACTTTTTAGGGCTTTTGATTGTTCGTCTGATGTTAAGGGGGCTTTTTTCCCAATGTATTAGATTCTGTTTTAGTTAACATCGGCAAATTTTGAACATAGTCTTCCATGTTAATAGGGTTTATGGCTGGGAGTGAGTTTGAAAATGGCTAGAAACTGGCTGTGCGTGTTTCCATTAATTTTTCTTATAAAGAATATCCATATTTTGTTTGCTGAGTGTGCGTTGGGGCTGGGGGAGCATGTGAAAAGGAAAAAAAGTCTTCCGTTTTGTTTTAATATGCTAACTTTCGACTGAGTAAGGCACTTATATATTGATTAGAATTGGTGCACAATACTGCACAGGTTCTTATGTAAAGTAGTCAATGATATTGGTTTTAACAAGATCATTTGAGTTATGGGCTTCAAACTGAACCATTTTCTTTGGTAATATGTCCTTATATTGTGCTTAGATCCAGAAACATGAAAGTAGACAACATTCACTCACTTGCACTGCCATCTTAATTTCCGGCAGCACTGACTGGCCAGTGCTTAATAATCACACTCACATATATGCATACAGACATGAGTGCATACACACATGCACACACGTGCGCGCGGACACACACACATGCATGCGTGCACATTGTCACGGACAAAAATAGAAGACCGAATTCGTGGTCAGTCGCCAGCCAGTTTGTTTGGACACAAGCTCCAACTCAAACATTCTGGGCGCCAGGCAGACGGCCTCATGTGTCGGGTCCAGCCAATTAAGCATAGCGGAGAGGCTTCACGGAGACGGTACGGTCCAGCCAGACAGACTAAGTAGCTTGACCGACGCCTCGATGTCTGCCCAGACGGATCTCGGCGCCTGGGCCAGACTCATCCAGACAATTTGTAGGACCAGTGCCCACAATTAAGCCGGACATCGCCGGAAAGGGAGGGGGGAAGGTAGTGTGTGGTGGGGGTAAAATCAAGCTAATTAATTAAATGACCCATTGACCACCACAGAGAGCAAGGCAGGTAGATGTGACTGTCATGATTTACATATCCAATGAAATGAGAGGGGAGGCAACCTCAAGTATAAGGCGGGAAAATACTGACCAATGGCACTCGCCCTTTGACGGATGGGTTTTTAGGATAAGAGAGGAATGCGTGAGTAAAAACGGGAAGAGAACGAACAGACAGAGAGAGAGGAAGAGGTTCTGGGTGTAAGCTCTGACGAGAGAAGAGCAGAGAGATGATGAGAGGGGTGAAGAGAACCGAGCTGTAGCACTAGCACCATAGAGGGTCTGCAGAGGGAGGACTAAGGAGAGATGTGGAGAGAGAGAGTTGCTAACTGATGAAGAGAAGAAAAAAGAAAAGGAAAAAAAAAGAGAAAAGAAAAGCAACCATGTCCATTTGATAGAGCAGACTAGAAGAGAGAGAGAGAGAGTGCAATGCGTTAATGCAGGAAGAAGGAAAGGAGAACAGATCGATGTCTGATAGTCACTGTTCAACCTGAACCGGGATTCGACCTCATACCTGGCAGCGTCACTTCGTCAAGCAGAACCACAGGCCAACGCCAGTGCCGGCAGTCTAACCTGACCAGTGCCAGCAGTCCAACCTGACCAGTGCCGGCGGTCCGACCTGACCAGTGCCAGCAGTTGTGTCGTGACTGGTGTTTTGTGAAAGTGACAGTGAAAAGAAAAGAAAGAAAAGAAGAAAAGGAAAGACAGTGATTCGTAAATAGTTAAGAACACCTGGCCAGGTAAAGTAGAAATCTATTTATACCCGGGTTAGTTAATGATGATTTAGATAAATGGTTTTGTGAAGTTCAAGGAAAGAGAGAATGTTTTATTTTGTTTGACTCCATATGCATTGATGTTTCTTTCCATGATCATGTGTAGTAAAGTTATAGACTTTACTAGTGGTTTGATGTGACGAATGCATGATATATGAATGAGATTGTAAGCAAGCTGTGAGTGTGTTTGGGCTGTGCGCTAGTCCTTCCTCCACTGACATACCCCGAGGTTGACAATTTATTGGCGAGCCTGCCAGGATATTCTGGCCCATTTATTATAATTGTTCAACTTCTCAGAGAGGAAGCTGGGTGGGATTCAAGTATTGTAATCCTAAGACAAGGTAGTGTCTTACTGTATGTTTCCAAGATAGTTAAATACTAGGCTTGGCATTGCTTCCAAGATAGTTAACACTAGGCTTGGCATTTCAGCCCCAGAGTACTTATTTCGCACAGATTGCCTATAATTCGCTCTCATAGTTGGGTCAGGTGCTAGGCGTCTTATAAAAACTAATTACGTTGTCCCAAGCTAATATTATCATTCATAGGATTGTGCTATTGCGTCACTCGTGTCAGTAACCACCAGTTTGGCTGTCGTAGTAATAAAATCTTGTTCAAAAAAAAAAAAAAGGAAAGAAGATATAATGGCGGATGAAAAGAACACCCCTATTGAACAACTTGTGAGCGTCGCTCGTGATTTAGGCTACTCCGGAGAAGAGTTGCGAGCATTCGTTGAAACCCAACAAAAGATGGAAAGAGATGAGCGAGCGGAAAGACGCCGTGTCGCATTAGAAATAGCAGAGCAGGAAAAGGCTAAAGAAACGCAGGAAACAGAAAGATTAAGGATTCAGGCTAACGCTAATCAGGCTAGCGAAACGCAGGAAACAGAAAGACTAAGGGAAGCGCAGGAAACAGAAAGATTAAGGATTCAATTAGAGTTAGAGAGAGTGAAAATACAAAGGGAGACCACCGATGATGGTAGTTCAGTTTCCAGTGACCCTGTGCGCAGTTATGCTCCCCGACCAAAGTTGCCAAAATTCTCTGAAGGAACAGATTCGATTGATGCATACATCAGTCGTTTCGAAACGTTTGCTACCAGTCAGGGTTGGCCTTCAGAAGAGTGGGCAGTCATTTTGTCAGCGCTATTGACGGGTAAAGCATTACAGATTTTCACTGCGTTACCATCAGACCAACAATCCGATTTTGGTGCTGTGAAGGAGTCGTTGATGAAGGGATTTGACCTCACAGAGGAGGGATTCAGAAAGAAATTTCGATCAGCTAGACTGCAAGCAGGTGAAACGTACACTCAGTTTGGTGCACGTTTAGATCACTATTTTGAGAAGTGGTTAGAGTTGAGTGGTACGAAAAAGGAGTTCGCTGAATTGAAAGAGCTGGTTATGAAAGAACAGATTTTGTCAGGTTGCAGTCCAGAGTTAACTATACATTTGAAAGAGAGACAGCCAGAGACAGCAGGAGAGTTGCTGAAGTTAGCAGAGGTGTATAGGGAGGCACGTTTGGGCACTAAGGTGCAGGAGAAACAGGTGCCAGACGCAGGTGAGAAGAGTGCAAGGAGACTTGGGGAGTTTTCTGCAAAGTCTGCAAACCCAGTGGTGGGGCAGAAAGGAGGACAAAGGGACAATAGGTGTTTCATTTGTCACAAGAAGGGACATGTGGCGAGGGATTGTCGCATGAGGTTCCAGAAGGCAGCAGCCTTGCAAGAGGTTGATAAGGGTCGCCAGGGGAAACGACCTGCAGTGGAACCAAAAGGGATCCAATCTGAAGAGGGTAGAGTGCAGCCTATGGCTAGCACTGGACAGCAGTCAGTGTCAGGGATGGAGGGCACTAGGCTGAGTGGTTCATTATCAGTGGAAGAAGGGTGGATCGGCCAGCAGAGGGTGAAAGTGTTACGGGACACTGGTTGTTCATGTGGTGTAGTAAGAACAACGCTGGTTGAGGAAGGAGATTTGACAGGGCAAATCCAGACCTGTACTCTAATCGATGGCACTGTGAGGGAGTTTCCAGTTGCCAAGATAGAAGTACGTACCCCTTACTTCTCAGGCGAGTTGTCTGCGCTGGTGATGGAGAAACCCCTTTATGATTTGATCATTGGAAATATTCCAGGTGTAAGGGATCCAGGGGATCCTGAGTTGTTGACTGCTACAGGGGCAGCAGTTCAAACACGGAGCAAGAAGGAGGAAAAGGTTGATAAACCGTTAGTCGTTCCAGCAAGGAAGTCAGGCATAGATGTGTCGCCTGATGAGTTTAGGGCAGCGCAGGAACAAGACCCTTCGCTCGTGAAGTCTTGGGAGTTGGCAAGAGGTGGAGAGAAACAGGTGGTTAGAGGAGGTGAGACAGAATTTCTTGTGAAAGGCGGGTTGTTGTACCGAGTGTTTACCAAGGGGAAGACAGGTAAGGTGACAACTCAGTTAGAGGTACCAGCATGTTATCGTGACACTGTCATGTCAGTGGGTCACGAGTCGATCATGGTGGGTCATCTCGGCACCAGCAAAACAGCTGACCGAATCTTTGATGACTTTCACTGGCCAGGAGCAATGGCAGACATAAAGCGGTTCTGCATGTCATGTGATGTGTGTCAAAGGTCAGCCACAAGAGGGGTGAAGAGGAAGGCGCCTCTTAAACAGCCTCCTTTAATTGACACACCATTCAGGAGAGTGGCCGTTGATCTGATTGGCCCAATCTCGCCCTGTTCCAAAGGTGGGCACAGGTATGGGACATGTAAGGTTGCAAGGGAAAGTTTCCAGGAGGCTAGGGTCGTTCAGAAGAAGCAATATGACAGGAAGGTGAGGAAGCAATCCCTCAAGGTGGGAGGTCAAGTCCTGTTACTGCTTCCCACGGATCACAACAAGCTGCTGATGCATTGGAAAGGACCATTCACCATCATTGAAAAGGTAGATCGGGATTACCGAATTGATGTGAATGGGAAACCAAAACTTTTCCATGCGAATTTTCTCTGCAAATATATTCAGCGTGAGACTCAGCACATAGGCACTGCAGCCCTACAGGTATCGAGTTCAGTACATTCCAGGTCGACAGAATGTAGGAGCTGACTATTTAAGCCATGTAGTCTAGCAAGCTGCAACTCAGAGGAAGTCAGTCATATCCGGGGTGCATAGCTACTTTGTTAATAATATGTGTTGATTACAGTTATGTTGATTGGATATCGGTTCATTCCCATTTGGCTATGGTTCATTATTTTCTTTGTGAGACTTGTTCATGTAAATGTAGTTATGTTTGGAGCGTACAGTCGCTTGTGGAGTAATGCACTGTTTGTGATGAGTGAGGATGGAGATTCCTCAGTGAGGTGTCATGGATCATTGTCATATTAGATTGTGCTTTTCATAATAGCTGTGAAGAGGAGATGTGGCAAATCCGCAGGTAGGGGGATTGCATAGGTGCGCACAGAGGTTATCAGAAAATGAGTTGAAAAAAAAAAAGGCAAAGGCGCACATCAATGATAACTCATTGGGGTGATATCCACTAATGATATATCTTATAATTTGCAAACCGGTTGTTGTAAATTATTTTGCAAAACTTTGCACGTATAGCTGGGGTGTCAGCAAATTCGGTTGTTATCTTTTTTGTACCGTTGTTTTGAGACAATGCGGAGCATAGTCTTTTGCAAGGGGGAAATTGTCACAGACAAAATAGAAGACCGAATTCGTGGTCAGTCGCCAGCCAGTTTGTTTGGACACAAGCTCCAACTCAAACATTCTGGGCGCCAGGCAGACGGCCTCATGTGTCGGGTCCAGCCAATTAAGCATAGCGGAGAGGCTTCACGGAGACGGTACGGTCCAGCCAGACAGACTAAGTAGCTTGACCGACGCCTCGATGTCTGCCCAGACGGATCTCGGCGCCTGGGCCAGACTCATCCAGACAATTTGTAGGACCAGTGCCCACAATTAAGCTGGACGTTGCCGGAAAGGGAGGGGGGAAGGTAGTGTGTGGTGGGGTAAAATCAAGCTAATTAATTAAATGACCCATTGACCACCACAGAGAGCAAGGCAGGTAGATGTGACTGTCATGATTTACATATCCAATGAAATGAGAGGGGAGGCAACCTCAAGTATAAGGCGGGAAAATACTGACCAATGGTACTCGCCCTTTGACGGATGGGTTTTTAGGATAAGAGAGGAATGCGTGAGTAAAAACGGGAAGAGAACGAACAGACAGAGAGAGAGGAAGAGGCTCTGGGTGTAAGCTCTGACGAGAGAAGAGCAGAGAGATGATGAGAGGGGTGAAGAGAACCGAGCTGTAGCACTAGCACCATAGAGGGTCTGCAGAGGGAGGACTAAGGAGAGATGTGGAGAGAGAGTTGCTAACTGATGAAGAGAAGAAAAAAGAAAAGGAAAAAAAAAGAGAAAAGAAAAGCAACCATGTCCATTTGATAGAGCAGACTAGAAGAGAGAGAGAGAGAGTGCAATGCGTTAATGCAGGAAGAAGGAAAGGAGAACAGATCGATGTCTGATAGTCACTGTTCAACCTGAACCGGGGTTTGACCTCATACCTGGCAGCGTCACTTCGTCAAGCAGAACCACAGGCCAACGCCAGTGCCGGCAGTCTAACCTGACCAGTGCCAGCAGTCCAACCTGACCAATGCCGGCGGTCCGACCTGACCAGTGCCAGCAGTTGTGTTGTGACTGGTGTTTTGTGAAAGTGACAGTGAAAAGAAAAGAAAGAAAAGAAGAAAAGGAAAGACAGTGATTCGTAAATAGTTAAGAACACCTGGCCAGGTAAAGTAGAAATCTATTTATACCCGGGTTAGTTAATGATGATTTAGATAAATGGTTTTGTGAAGTTCAAGGAAAGAGAGAATGTTTTATTTTGTTTGACTCCATATGCATTGATGTTTCTTTCCATGATCATGTGTAGTAAAGTTATAGACTTTACTAGTGGTTTGATGTGACGAAAAGCATGATATATGAATGAGATTGTAAGCAAGCTGTGAGTGTGTTTGGGCTGTGCGCTAGTCCTTCCTCCACTGACATACCCCGAGGTTGACACACATACGCATGCACGCACACACACACACACACACACACACACACACACACACACACACACACACTCACTCTCATGCACACACACACACACACACACACACACACACACACACACACACATGCACACACATGTACTCCTTGCCCCCAGCCCCCACCCCTCCACACACGCACAAATTCCCTACCTGTGAACTGACTTTACACATTCTGTCACAAATGCAAACACACACGCTACACTTTTTAATGGCCAAGCCGCCTCATTTACTGTGACATTTTGATGCTCGAATAAGGCGATATTTTCCATTTTGCAGCAAAAAGCGTCGCATGAAATACCATTGCTTCTATCTTATTCAACCAAAAAATGATAACTCTGGCAGCAACATTTTACGTGACAAAAAGTCACGACTACACATTTGTTTGTGTAAAATTGTCACAAACGACAGCATTCAACAACTACAACGGCGACAGTATTTTCATGGACAGCAACCATATTTCACTAAACAACTTTCGTGAAAACGTGTCGCGCGACAAGTTTTGTCAAAAAATAGTGTTGCTGTGACAATATTTCACGGGAAATATTGTTGCTGCCACACAATCCTACACCGATAGTATTATATACGACACTGGCCTGCCAGCGAGTAATATAAGCGTTGTTCTCCTGCCCCATGAGTCTGATGTTCGGATTCCTTCTTTGGACAGCCTAGGGAAACACATTTTATTTCGGAATTAACATTACACAGATAGCACTCCCCTCCCAGTCTCTCGGACAGCGCACTGAGCAGATCTTGGGTACCTACCTCACATTGTCAACGCCGTTTTCATAATTTTCTGTGTGCGTTTATGTATGTGATTTATAAATTTTGCATGAACGTTACATCTTGATCTTTCTGAGGGATTGTCAACCGTGTAACGGTAGAAATGGTTTACACTGACAGTCACGTGCTCACTGGTGCAGCAGAATCTTCAAACTTATCAAGTTACCTCTTTCATCAGACAAAAGTTAAATATGTATGTAGTACAGACGAGAGAAATGGAGTTTCGCTGGTCTAATGATCAAGCGCTTATTCTCAGTTGTTCCGTCTAGACGAAGTCCAGTACAGGTGATTGTTCCGTCGTTTATTGATATGACACAGATACCCAATCCTTGACCAGCCGTGAGGCTAGCATTGTCGACTCCCGCTGGGAGATCTTGGGTTCGATTCCCATGACAGTTATTAATTTTACTTGTGGGGCTTTTCTGCCCCGACAGGCGTCAGCCCACAGTTGAGCTTGGTATGGGTTGAGTTGAGAAGACTGGGACCACACAGCTGAGTTGCATCCATTCAGTGGATACGTCTCTGTCAGTGTTGCTGCTATATCTTGACTAACACTGTCTACGGTATCTTGTTTAAATTAGTTGAAGTGGATTCTAAACGGAAAGAAGTCGAATCAGCACTTCATTCACTGAGCTGTTCAGTAATACCTCTTAATATGCGTTCGGATTAATGATTTGCCAGGCTTCGTGATCCTGTTTGCAACTAACACCAGAAAAGATGCAAATCACCATTAATATAAAATCTAGAAAGAAAACGGTACACCCGAAGGTGTGAGTGGCATCCAGAGAAGTCTGTCTTCATATGACGAACCAGCCAGCCAGGAGCAATCCTGAACCACCCGTGGACGCCTGAACTGTGTTCACAAAGGATGCAGGCACGCACAGACCACTCCATTACAACGTCAACAACCAGCCAGGGGCAATCCTGAACCACCCATGGAAGCCTGAACTGTGTTCACAAAGGATGCAGGCACGCACAGACCACTCCATTACAACGTCAACAACCAGCCAGGGGCAATCCTGAACCACCCATGGAAGCCTGAGCTGTGTTCACAAAGGATGCAGGCACGCACAGGGCACCTCCATTACAACGTCAAGGGACATAATTGCTGCCTGGATGATGCCACTGTTTAATAGCCTCTGGGTGTGGCACGACAGAACCTCTATGGAAGCGTCCCCATGGGTGTACAAGCCTGTCTTTCATAATTGCAGAGCCCACCGGCGAAAAGACGCCACCGTCAAGCAATTGTCGTGTACGTCCTGCATCCTCGCTCGTTGTTATTCCGTTGACAAGTAAAGACAGCTGGATAACGCCGTAATTCGTCACTAGAAATGGAAGTAATTAAGGACGTCCACAGCGAAAGATGAACAGAACATTTTCATTCATTTCCATTGAAATTTCTCTCTCTCTCTCTCTCTCTCTCACACACACACACACAATCTGAGAGAGAGAGAGAGAGAGAGGAAAGTAGATCAGCCAAATCTATCTCTCTCTCTCTCTCTCTCTCTCTCTCTCTCTCTCTCTCTCTCTCTCACACACACACACACACACACACACACTCTCTCTCTCTCTCTCTCTCTCTCTCTCTCACACACACACACACACACACACACACACACACACACACACACACACACACACACACGCATCTGAGAGAGAGAGAGAGAGAGAGAGAGAGACAGAGACAGAGACAGACAGACAGAGAGAGTACAAAATCTCTCTCACACACACACACACTTTATTTTGAGATTAACCCAGCCTTTATTGTATAGACGACTTTGACAGTTGCTGATCGATGAAGGTTGAAAAAAAAATTCAAACTTGAACAAAATGTAAGCTAACATAATTCACATGAACTGCCCTCTCTCTCTCTCTCTCTCCTCTCTCTCTCTCTCTCTCTCTCACACACACACACACACACACTCTCTCTCTCTCTCTCTCTCTCTCTCTCTCTCTCTCTCTCTCTCTCTCTCTCTCTCAGGCTATACAGCATGAAAGTCTACTATTCTTGTTCCCGAGTTCAGATGACAAAAAATGGTTTGATGTGAAAGTTAACAGCTTAGCACATCCTCAGGCCAATGGTTTAATGTGAAAGTTAACAGCTTAGCACATCCTCAGGCCACTGTCTGGCAAAACTTCACACGTTGTTAAAGGCAAATAAAAAAATTAAAAAAAAAACTATTAACAGAAAGTACTTGGTCATCTGCATATTCCAGGACCCAAAACCACACTTCCAGTTTCAGATTCAAATGGTAATTGTTCTTTCCTCTGAGAGGAAGACTGATAAACAAGCATGCCAATATGACAATTCGTATTTCAAATAGTAACAATGGCTTTAATGACAAGCAAGAACACGCACATCCTCTAAATATCCAGCATATTAAAAATCAAAATTAAAAAAACGTGAAATTTCCAATAAATGCCATCACTACAGCTACTATTTTTCTTTACATTAAAAAAATTTAATGTAATAAAAGGAAATGTAACAAACGTAAAAATGGTTCTCGCATTAAGTTTTTCATCCAAGGAAGAGATGTGCCGTCTTTGTTAAATAGTCTGAACAGCAGATAAATTCAAATTAGATACATCCCTGTCCTTAAAAGAAACCGTAATTTTCAAAAGAAAAGACAACAAAAAATGTAGCAGGTAGAGCTGCTTAATTCAGAGACAAAAATGGAAAACAACTCCTTAACTATGAAGATTTTTTTACCTAAAAACGCAGGAGATTCTGTGCAACTCTGGAGACAAACTCGTAAGTGCAGCAATATTGATTATAATAACCACCTCTAAATGTCAGGAAGAAACTCTCAACTCGCAATGACAGGAAGTGACAAGTGCACAGAAAACTTGGAACAGGAAAGCTTCTCATTCCATATTCAACTTGTGATATCCATAGGCTATACTGGCCCTGAATAAACATTCAAAAAGCTCTTCACAGCAACAAAACCTCAGGGAAATGCTTCAATCTAACGTGTTTAGTATAGTCGTTGTTTCGAGCTAGCTATCCACGGGGAGATGTCGCAGTGAGGTATTACATTATATGGAAGCCAAAAGAAAGATATGATACTTTCCCACAAGCTGATCCTTATAATCCGTGTAAAACACATGACAATAGCTTGGGAAAACTCTACTGTTAAATCGTCAAAAGATCTTAAATATATATTTCAACAACAACAACAACAACAACAAAATCGAAGCTGGTTTCAGAAATCTTCCAGTACAACACAGAAAACGTTACCTGACCACATGATACACATATAGCAACAGTCTTTCTGACTGTTCCATTGATCTTTATAAATCTAACGATACTGTTTGACATGATGACGCTTATATGAAATTATCAGAAACTGACAAAGACTGAAACAGCAACCATGTAAGTAAAGATACGTACATACAATCAATAATGAGTCAAACCAAAGATTGTCATTAGAGATTCTACTCCAGCCAAAAAGGAAATTTTTATTCTAAAATTACGTTTAATCTAACATACTTACCGTGGCTCACTAATGCAATAAGCGGCAGCAATTTGCTATCCCTGCCTCGTATACAATAAAGTCCGTACGGACAACAAAACCCTTGAAAGGGCCTCGTGCTTTGCGCATGCTCAGAACCATCCTCTTTTCGAGGTATATCAAACCCTGACTGAGAACTCCTGATGGAACCAGGAAGGCGGGGAGGTAGGGAGGGCCTCTGCGTGAGCCACGGTAAGCATGTTAGATTAAACGTAATTTTAGAATAAAAATTTCCTTTTAATTACACATACTATACCGTGGCTCACTAATGCAGAGTCGCACTACCTGGAAGGAGGGCTCACCTGGTTACCGCCTGGAGGAGCGAGAAGAGCCGGAGCGTGTGGCGGAGATGGAGTGTTGGGCCACCACAGCTGATGCGATGCCCCTAGACCCATCATCGCGCAGACGAGAAACGTCGCGCAGGTAGAATTGGATGAAGGTGCCAGGGGAACGCCAATATGCGGCATCTAACACACTCTGAATGCTGGCATTATGAGCTACTGCCAGCGAAGACGCCCATGCCCTAATCTCATGAGGTCTTGGTGAGAAAACAGCCAAATCCCTTACCACCCAATCGCTTCACGTACGTTTCTCCCTTAAGTGAAAACATAAGCAAGGACACCAAAGAACAGCAACAACAATCGATCGATTGCGAGAAAAGCAAAAAATACTTAGCTGCTCGTGTACACGAGGCTTAACGGGAAAATGGCTGCCGAGAAAAGAGGATGGTTCTGAGCATGCGCAAAGCACGAGGCCCTTTCAAGGGTTTTGTTGTATGTACGGACTTTATTGTATACGAGGCAGGGATAGCAAATTGCTGCCGCTTATTGCATTAGTGAGCCACGGTATAGTATGTGTAATTAAACGGCTTCCTTCAGGGGAATATACCTAACCCCATATTTCAAACATTAGATGTCGTACGCATTAATCCTCTTTTGTTTCTTAACAGGATAACTGAAACTCATCTTCAATACCTGCTGTATGCTGATGATATTGTGCTTCTATTGACGGCGAAAGTATGATTAAAATCGATCACTTACATGCTCGTAGTTAGTATGAGGACTGACGAATGAATGAAAAGAAAAGAAGTTATAATCTGAGAGAGAGAGAGAGAGAGAGAGAGAGAGAGAGAGAGAGAGAGATACGCATGGAGTTTGCTGCATTTTTATATTTGGCATGGATGTTACTGCACTGTTACATTTTAAGTGGCGATTGCTGCATTGTTACATATTACATGGAGATTGCTGCATTTTCGCTTGGAGAGTGCCGCATTGTTACATGTTATGGCGGCATTGTTACATTTTGTGTAGAGATTGCCGCATTGTCATCTTTAACACAGTTCAAAGCCTTTATCGCACCAGCATTAAGATCAGATCACCGGCAAGATTACTGGCAAAATGAAGAAACACTAGTTCATGGTATTGTCAGGAAGCTGAGAGAACAGACACCAACAGACCTCTGCAACTTTGCTAAATGGGGCTTTCTCAGCAAGGCGCACAGTGTCACTCACGACAATTTCAGCATTTGGAGGAAAGGCAAATCTTACCTGAACAGTACGGAAACGTTGGCATTCGGCAAACCACCTGCCTAATGTCAACATTCGACAAGCCACCTGACTAGTGTCAACATTCGGCAAACTGGTCTGCCTAATATTCACATTAGGCAGTTTGTTTGCCTTATGTCAAGGTAAGGCAACTGTGTACGTCAAGTGTCAATCAATCAATCAAGCAAGCAAGCAGTCTATATGTCTATCTACCTATCTGCCTGTCTGTCTGTCTATGTGTGTGTGTGTGTGTGTGTGTGTTGTGTGTGTGTGTGTGTGTGTGTGTGTGTGTGTACGTGTGTGTGTGTGTGAGAGAGAGAGAGAGAGAGAGAGAGAGAGAGAGAGAGAGACAGAGACAGAGAGAAACACAGAGACAGATACAGAGGCAGAGAGACAGAGAGAGGAAAACTCTGTGTGTGTGTGTGTGTGTGTGTGTGTGTGTGTGTGTGTGTGTGTGTGTGTGTGTGCGCGCGCGCGCATGCGCGCGCCTCCATGTGTGTATATAATCAATCATTTTGTACATCTACGCATTTTTGTTTTCAATCAAAAACAAAAACTAGTAACAATGAGAATCGTGTATTTTCTACGCCGAAAAAAAGCAAAAAAAAAAAAAAAAAAAAAAAACAGAGAAGAAAGGAAAAAGGAGATAAATAAAACCATACTAAACAGTAAATGGGAGGAGGAGAAGAAGAAGAAGAAGAAGAAGAAGAAGAAGAAGAAGAAGAAAAAAAAGAAGAAGAAGAAGAGGAAAAATAAAAGGATGAGGAAGAGGAATAAGAACCCTAACAACCATTTCAATAAAGTGAAAGAAAACAACAACAACAAAAAATGAAGTGAAAGCAATAACGATATCACGACAGCTCAAGGGGAAATGATTCCATCTAATAAAACAAAATCAACAATACGATTAAAGCGAAAAGTCAGTATCTTCAGTTATGACTGGGTGGGGAAGTGAGGGGTGGGTGGAAAGAGGATGGATGGGAGTATACAGGGGGGGGGGGGGGGGGGGGGGCGTACAGAAAGACTGGAGAGGGATAAACGGTTAGAAGATAAGACACATGACGAAAGAAAGAAAGGAAAAAGGAAGAGAGAGAGAGAGAGAGAGAGAGGAGAGAGAGAGAGAGAGAGAGAGAGAGAGAGAGAGAGAGAGAGAGAGAGAGAGAGAGAGAGAGAGGAGAAGACAGTCCTTCGAATGAGACTGTAAACCGAGGTTCCGTGTGTGAACGCACGCATAACATCTTGCACACACGTAAAATCCCATCACCAACTTTCGGAAGAGAAGGCCAGTTTGGCCGTTGGTATGGATGACACGTTACACACAGCATGCACCCTGCGTGAGAAATGGAAAGAATGAAAGAAATAAGGAAAGTGAGTGCACGATATTGACTGGATGACACGGGGGAAACGACTGAATGATGCGCCGGCAGGCAGCTCTTCAGTCGGCACTACCCAGGTAGGCAACCCGTTGTGTAAACGAGAGTTTATTATATTATATGCAAAGCGCTTAGAGCCCTAATCTTTAGAAAATGGGCGCTACAAAAATTATCATTATTATTATCATCAAGAAAGAAAGAAGGAAAGAAAGAGAGAAAAAAAAAAAAGAAAGAAAGAAAAAAGAAGGAAATAAGACAGACAGACAGAAAGAAAAACAAAGTAACAAACAAACACTAAATAAAAGCTCACATCTTGGTGTTTATACTCTAAATCAACTTGTAAACCAACACAATGTTTCTGTCTCCCATTGTAAACGTCGGAATGAGAAGGGAGGATTTACTCTTTTTTCGTCTGAGAGAAAAATATATGAACAAGACAATCAGTGTTGGGAAAGGAGGTGGGGGGATTCCAAAACGGGAGGGGATGCGGAGAAGGGAGGTGACGACGACGGGAAGGGGGATTAACGGTTGGGGGGGGGGGGGGGGGGGGGGGGGGGGGGGGGGAGTTCGAGACTGAAATAGT
>CM031623.1:52927335-52949835 GCA_018398815.1 Conus ventricosus | reverse complement strand
CATGATGATGGGATTGATGCTATCATACATTATGAAAGGATTGACGCTATGACACATAATGAAAGGATTGATGCTATGACACATAATGAAAGGATTGACGCTATGACACATAATGAAAGGAATGACGCTATGACACATAATGAAAGGATTGACACTATGACACATAATGAAAGGAGTGACGCTATGACACATAATGAAAGGATTGACGCTATGACACAATGAAAGGATTGACGGTATGAAAGGATTGACGCTATGAAACATAATGAAAGGATTGACAGTATGAAACATAATGAAAGGATTGACGCTATGAAACATAATGAAAGGAATGACGGTATGAAACATAATGAAAGGATCGACGGTATGAAAACATAATGAAAGGATTGACGCTATGAAACATAATGAAAGGATTGACGCTATGAAACATAATGAAAGGATTCACGCTATGACACATGATGAAAGGATTCACGCTATGATACATTATGAAAGGATTCACGCTATGATACATTATGAAAGGACTGACGTTATGGTACATAATGAAAGGACTGACGTTATAATACATTGTGAAAGGACTGACGTTATGATACATAATGGAAGGAGTGACGTTATAATACATTATGAAAGGACTGACGTTATGGTACATAATGAAAGAAATGACGTTATAATACATTATGACAGGACTGACGTTATGACACATTATGAAAGGGCTGACGTTTTGATACAATTAAACGCCTGACACCAAGGTACGTAATGAAAGAACTGAGGCAATGAAACGTTGTGAATGGATGCGTGAACGACGCCCTTATCACGTAGTCTCAGACCAGGTCAAAATTCCAAAACATCATATTCGTCGTCCTCATTCTCGGTGATCATAAAAACTCGGTGGCCCTTTGTGCCTTGCCATTGCTCTGGCCTCAATTCCAATTGCTCTACACAATGGTAGGTAGGCACTCAAGATCTGACCAATGCGTTGGGCTAATGCGTAGGTCAGACATCTGCTAAGTCGCAGCCACGAGACCCTCTTCTTAAATTCTCGCATCTTAGTCATTAATTCATTTATCTGTCAGCTTAAAATCATGCGCAGTGTGGTCTCAAAACTTAGCGGATGTGGTGTAGCGTTTACGGACAAATCTGCACGCAACGACACCTCCTTGATGAAACTGAAACTGAAACTACACATCCATGGTGACCTGGTGTGAAAGTCTTCGCCATCGACTGGAGTGCGCCCTCTAGCGGGGACCCTCACTCACGCTGGTCCAGCAGCCATGCAATATCGTCTTGAACATGGGGCTTTGTGCGTGGTATTCTGCCTATGTTAAATCAACACAGGCAACTTAGAACAGCACTGAAAATACTCGGCAGTGCAGCAGGGTCGTCTCTGGTCGGTTGCCTCATGGAGACCTGATCTTGATTGCTCTCTCTGGACTGCCAGTGCTGGGGGCTGCAGTAAAATAAAACTTGGTGTGGCTATGTACATCATGGTGAGGATGAGAGGTGTGTGTGTGTGTGCAACAGGCCAGCCATTGGTGGATCGGTAGATCAACTAACTAACACGAGACAGCTTAATTAAAGGACACAAAAGAATATACCTGTTCGGTCAGCAATGAGAATCCCAAACCCTGTCACTGAAGCCAAAAGAAAGAACAGGCAGCCGATCCATCGCCTCCCACAACTGGAAATAACACACACAGAGTGCAAGGTAACCATCGGGGTCATAGGTCAGAACTGTTCGGACTGAGAGAATGTCCTTACTCTTCTGTCCTCCTCCCGCCTCGGTGTGCAAAATGTAGATTATTTCCCTTGGGTCATGGGAGGGGGGGGGGGGATTCAGGAGTTAGATTAATGTATCTATAGCAATGAGGGTTTTTGGTGGGAAAGAGGCAGCATAATGGAATACAGGATGTCTTATTCAATGTGGTTTTCATAATGTCGTTTCTTCTTTTTCTTTCTTTATTGAAACCAGGTTGGATTTCCTCATGATAAGTGCCTTCTTTTTATCATTTGGCAATTATGTAAAATGTTTTTGCATTTTCAGAGGTGTGTGTGTGTGTGTGTGTGTGTGTGTGTGTGTGTGTGTGTGTGTGCGCGCGCGCGAGCGTGCGTGCGTGCGTGCGTGTGTTTCAGAGCTAGAGAGAGAGTGTGTGTGTGTGTGTGTGTGCGTGTGCGTGTGCGTGTGGTGTGTGTGTGTGTGTATGAAGCTGTGAAGGATCTGTTGTTGCTGAAACAAGCAAGTTTCTTTCATGTGGTGATTAATCTGGCTTCACTTCCTGATTCTCCATACGATGTACGCATCTTGTCTTGCCTAGTTACATAATTATAACAAGATTTCTACATTCATATGTGGCTGTATTGGGTCTGTACGTAATAACATATCAATTTACTTAGCACCTTAACATGGTAGAAATAGAAATGAATACATGTAGTCTGGCCTTAAACTAATATAATTCAAATCTTGGTACAATGATTTCATATGATACTGTTCATCATATCTTCACTAGACCGTAAACATTAGTTTTTGGATAAAATTTCTTTGTAAAAATTTCGAATATTGATTATGTTCCTGAAAATGTTAAAGGTATGCTTATGGTCATTACCATTCGGTAGTATCGTCATGCATGGGATGGTTGAAAAGATCTGAGCAATACTTCCATTGATCATTCTGCCAAATTCGATTACTCTGATGTTTTCATATGCTAAAAAATCCAGCCCATGAATAAGTTAAACACACACACACACACACACACACACACACACACACACACACACACGCGCGCGCGCGCGCACGCACACGCGCACATACACAATCTAACATACACACATGGACAACTGAAACTACATGATCACATTAACTCACCTGTTGACACATAAAAATCATAGTAAAAATTAGAAACCAAGTTTGAGGGAGTGGGGTAAAAGAAAAAAAAGGAACATCTCAATACGGAAGTAAAAACATTATCAGGAATATAAAATTTTAAAAAATGGATTCTCTCTTGAGGGCACATAAGACCGTATGGCGAAAGCTTGGCTGTGTCTGGAGTGGCACTGTCTTCATCTGTCCGTGGGCAGGGGTGGTTGGGTCTGTGGGGTGTGCTCGGCAGCTGGAGGGTGGTGTTTTTTTCGCCGGTGGGCTCTGCAGTCATGAAATACGGGCTGGTACACCCATGGGGATGCTACTTTAAGGCTGTTATGAGCTGCATCCTGTAGTCTGATTTACCTCTGTTCAGGAGCAGTTATGTCCCTTGATATCTTAATGGAGTGTCCTGCGCGTGCCTGTACCCATCGTCAACACAGCGCAGGCCTCCAAGGGTGGTACAGGACTGCTCTAAAGGCAGGTGAAGACAGTGCTTCTCTGGGTCCTCCCCAGCACCTTCGGGTGTTTCTTTTTCTTCTAGAAACCAAGTTTGAGGGAGTGGGGTAAAAGAAAAAAAAAGGAACATCTCAATACGGAAGTAAAAACATTATCAGGTATATAAATTTTTTTTTTTTTTAAACATGAACGAGACAGAAAACAATATGCTGATATACTTATCGTATGATCAGAACAGAACACAATATGCTGATATACTTACCGTATGATCAGAACAGAACACAATATGCTGATATACTTACCGTATGATCAGAACAGACGTGAACATGGTCAAAGGCACTTCTGATACAGAGAGCAGAAACATGTTCAAAAACACGTTGCCTGAAAGTGCCGACACCCCAAAGATAATGCCATAGAAACTCATGGACAGTGTCATCCTGAAACAGAAAAATGATCACTTGTGTTGAAGTCACTAAATAATGAGCAGTGCCGAAAATGGAATGACAAAAAGGAAAAGCACGATTACCAAGAGTTACTCATTATGACATTTTGCTTAAAGTTGGCACTCAGAATCTAAGCTTTAAGTAGAGTATAAGATTGATTTTCAAGCGACACACACTGTGACGGGTCTCCGACGCTCCCCCTCGTTATTAAAATATGATTTTCATATTCAGGGATGCAGGGGGTTATAGACAGAAGTATTTACGCTTCCACAACCAAAATGCGCTCTCGCATAGGCACACGCACTCTGTCACTCACATCGGGCCCGCACAAAGGTGACGGGAAACCAGTAACATTTCATAGAAAATAATCAACTTTTATTCAACTTGACTCCGAGCCCCCACCCGTCACTACACAACACAACTATCTGTATCATACAACCATGTAAACAGCATACAGACAATTTCATAAATCGCATCCCCTGTTCTTCAGTTATTCTTAATTAGCCAGGAAAGACAATATTCCACTATTCAGTTTGCACACTTATAACCTAAAGAGCAAATAAAGCGTCCATAACTTGCCAGCATTCCTTGGTTGACCGTCAGTTTATCTCATCCCACTGTACGACCACGAGCTGAAGCTGCCACACTGTTGTGTCCTCCCGATTGGCCAAATCCCAGTTGGGGGACACTGGCAACGTAGCTTGAGTCGCACCCTCACACCAAGTCTCCCGGACTCCACCGTACTTCGCCCTCTCCATGGAAAGGGCTCCTGTCGGCCTCTCCCACAGGTCTTCTCTGGCTGCAAACACCCCACCGTTGTCTGGCAGCTCCCTGTCTAGGCTCCAACAGGCTGTCACGTCTTGCTGTCGACCGTCCCCACACGGGAGACAATTCTTCTCGTCGTCGGCTCCGAGGCTACAGCAACCTCCACTGTCTTACGTCCCCACCCAGGAGACAACGAGGCGACAGCTAACCTCCGCTTCACGCTGTATTTTCTTGAGCCCTCAGCAAGACGGGCGAGTTCACTTTCCCTTAAGTGAGTCACACACTTCCTGGTTTTCCAAGCACCTTATATTCGTTCTCAAAGAAAGAGAGAACCCGAGTTTAACTGGCTCAACCAATGGAATCACTGGCACACACACATCACACGATTTGTACCAATAAATCCCCAAGTTATTTTTATTCCACCAATGGAATCACTAGTCACCTACACATACACACACACCACAGCTGCTAGCGCCAACAAAGACTTGGGCACCCAGTGGTTAATGCATAACCTCCTATTCAAACTCATGTTCGATTCCCCCAAGCTACCCATTGAACTAACAGCCTGGACCTCTCTACCAGCCATGACTGATGCTTCAAGTATTTACTACCTCTATAGACAACAAGGCGCAAACCACTCGATAGGCCGCAGCCTTCCATTCATTCCTCAGAACAGGGACGACTGAATGGTCGCTGTACTCTGCCGGCAGGCTGACGGTCACCTACCCGTGACGGTCACCTGACACGATCGCCTTCCTTTCCGGCCCACTGGAGAACCCAGTGAATAGCCAGCCAGTGGTCGGACTGGACACTCCTGTACCCAGGACCGGCAAGTCGGCAACTCCTTGTCACCATCCCTCGGACATGCGAAACACTTCCCAGTTACTCTCCCTCCTTCAGTATGCGACTCGGGGTATTCCCCCCTGGTGATGCCTGAATTCGCACACTTGAAGAACCCAAGGACTTGCTCTCAACAACAGCAAAACTACCCTTAATTTGCCTAAATGATCGAGAACATTCGGCCGACTCATGACACACACAGAACAAACACAATACCGAATCCAGATAGTTTCATGAGAAGCCAGTGGGCCTATACGTAAAAGCATGCAAGATTTAAATATGACCTAATAAAACTACTTTGTTGTAATCATGGTGTCCCGGACCAAAATCTGTATAGTCTTCGTGGCGGGATGTCTGGTCGCTGACAATAATTTTGGGCTCGGCTCCAAATGGGGGTTCTCCTTTCAAGTTCTTCTTCCTTATGAACTGCTGTCCACTCTGTTGTGTTGATCAGCCCACTGTGGGCATCGGTAATCTTTGTGTCTCTCCCTCCCATCCCGCCCCACCCCACACTACCCCCTCTTTTACGGGTTGTCTTCAGGGCAACAAGGCGGCCATCTTCACACTCGGATGGCGATGGTCCTGAGCTGCGTGAAGCCGCCTGAGCGAGGGAGCAGGGCAGACGTCGCTGGAGCGTTGCACCATTCCCTTCCGTGGTCCTCACTGACTACGGCCGAGAGGGTAATGTTTTTCAGCTCAACCCGGAGAGGAGTGTTCACCAAGCTGACCCAAACACATAGTCTGACAGGCCACGGTCACCGCAGTGAGCCAACGCTCCATCGCCGACCACCCCACACCTCTAGCAGCCGTCCCCTGGCGACCCGGGATTAATCCGCCGTCACCCATAGTGGTTGGAAGGTTGGCTGAGCCGCCCGACGTTGACCTCTCACATCGATGCCTTTAAAGAGAGATCTGCGTCCTCTCTCTCTGTACTCCCTAGTATGACTCCTCGCAGTTAGTGATCGACTTCTGTCGTTTCTGCCAGTTGGCCGCTTATAACTATCCTACTGTGACTTGAAACGATTTATCTTCCCTTTCTTCCTCTCTTCTTTGATTATTGATTTTGCTTTACTTTCTGTGCTCTGTGACATTGCTTACGAATAAATAATTAAATACAGTACATATATACATACATACAAGCTTACTTAAATACCCTGCTGAGGCTTAAAATTATGTGTGTTTCTTTAACATTCCCCTCTGACTGCTGATTTTGTTTTGCTTTCTATTGCCACCGCCATGACCCTGTATATAACCAAAACCAAATCAATTCCAAATCAATAAAATGCAAAACAATACAATACATATGTCGATAACAGCTTTTAAAATGGTCATTGTAAGATCCAAAGACAATGCAAACAGCAGCAACGACACGCAATATCCTGACAATAATAGTTTCACTATGCAGCTGACTATGACAGCCAAGAACCTAACCACCAGAACCTCACTGACCAGGCAAAAGCCAAGATGAGGGTCTTCGTGGTGTTCTTCCAGCCTCGGAACAAGGTGTGGTAGGCGTACTTCTGGTGCCCTTCCCCGTGGACCTTCTCCTCCTCCGCCAGCAGGCCCAGCTGCTCCCTGGTGTCCGGGGCCTTGGTCCGTCCGTTGATCTTGCCGATCCTCTCCACCACCTTCTCAGCTGCTTCGATCCTTCCCTTGGCGGCCAGCCAGCGTACACTCTCCGGGGAAAAGCTGTTGGGGTGAGGATAACCAGGGAAGGGGTAAAGAAATACAGATGGTATAGTCTATGTCACGTTACATATATCTGTCTTTGATACCATGGGAAGAGAAGTACTGAATCAAATATTAAAAACACAGAAAGACACGTGATGATGATAAATTCAGTTCCAAGTTCTCATGCGTCACTAAATTTCATAAATCAGTCCGTGAAGCAATGACAGTTTCAGACTGCGCCTGGCTATCAAAGATGCCATAGGAAGGTTTTAAAACCGTGAGCTTGGACAAACAAACGGTTTAAAAGTTCGCTTGAAAATTTAAATCAGTCCGGAAAACGTATTGTCACTGTCACCAACGACAGTTATTCCTGGTTTACATCTCAGTTTGAACACTCAGATTGACGTTTTAAAAGGCAGCTAAGGATGAAAAAATTAACTAGCAAATAAGACAGAGGCTCTGAAGTGAGGCTATAATGTGAGGCTATAATGTAGACAGCTTGATCACCTCAGTTAACAGATAGGACTGGTTAACACGATCCCGGACATTGTAGCCTAAAACAAAAACGCCCTTGAAGCAGTTCTCGTTGCTAAAAATGAGGATACTCGGTTGAAGCAATTGTCTCATATAACGGTACAACCAAAGAGAACAAACGAAAGGGCATACACGGGGCTACACGAGTGTCACAGAATTTCACAGAGTGTGCCATACTAACCTGCTAACCTGAACAGCAAACATTTTGGTTGGCTTGACAGATTTTCCCCACTGAATGACAAATCAGCGAAGAATTTGGTTGAGATCACCAGTGTCAAGAATTAGACAGTGAAACTGACGGGATTTGTTTGCAATGGAGTGGGACTGATTATAAACGTCCGTGGGTTCATCACCGGTCGAAAGTATCCAGTGCACATGGACATCACCACGCAGTGGAAACAGACCATCTCACCGAGAAGTCAGGAGAAACAAGACGCCTCTTACTTTGCTATTCATTCGTCCAGTGTCACATTCTTTAAACCTTGAACATTGAAGTGACATTGACTGATCACCAGTCGCCAACACGGCAGCAGCAAAGAGGTCATGGGATACTGACGGCGTTTGAAAAGCCAGAACAATTGATCCAAACGATGGAATGTCCCTCTGACTAAAAAGTGTAATCCAGATCGACTCCAGCAAGCAGTTAGCCTTCCACATTCTACAGCTGACTGTCCAGTCCGTATGACATGCTCTGTCTTTATTCCTTCTTGTTTGTATTTGTTTCTCTAGCTCTTAATTATCATCATCGTTGTTTGTTTTTTTTGTGGTTTTTTTTTCACTATTTCAGAAACAAAGCTAGCAGGATTCTGACGCGAAAATAGGCCAAGTGACCTACCTGTCCCAAGAGATGGACGGATCCCTTTTAAGAAAATAAACTGGTGCTCACAGGTTGGATACAGGTTGGGTCGACCTCCAAAATGCCTTTGACAAGGTCTGGAAAGACATGCTGATAGTAAAATATTACGCCCCTGGGTCGTCAATATTGAAATGTTGAAATGGATCATATCTTATCTGCATAAACTAGAGAGCAAAAGGATCCCTTGACAATCACCAAAGCAAGAAAAATACTCTTGCACTATGCCATAAAACAGGAACATGTTCTCTCCCCAGCTCTAACGACTTGGATGCAGACCTACCAAGAGGTGTGAAAGCAGCCCTGCATGCTACTCATTTCATTCTATGGTGCACAGAAGAATGTGTGCCCACAGCCACCTGCAGATTCCAGCACGTTCTCTACTCTTTCGCAGCATGGGCAGACAAGTGGTACATCACCTTCAACAAAGAGAAATCGTCAGCAACCCTCTCCACACTTTCAGCCAAAGAGAAGGCACAGAATATCAAGTTGGTAGACATAACATACTATTTACCGACTATGAAGCCACTCACCTGGGTATTACCATCGATCAATAAACACCCGAACTGGAAGAAGCCAGTTTTAAAAGAAGAGGCTAAAGCCAGGAGAAAACTTTCCAGCATGATCAAACTTGCAGGCAGTAGATGGGGGTCATTGCACAGAAAATGTGCCAGGAAGCAGTCAGAACATCTTTGGAATGCAGGTCCAGCACCAGCTCAACGATGGCCAAGACAAACCCTGGACAAAATACAAAAACTGGCTCTGAGGTTAGTCAGTGGCTCCATGAAGACCATATCATTGACAGAGCTGCACACATCCTGAGGATAATACACCGAGATGCAGTCAGATTATGTTTGGACCCAGCACAAGTCCAAAGACGGCCAAGACACTGACAAATCCAGACAGGGGACAGAACTTGGCTCTGCGGCTGATCATTGGCACCACGAAGGTTACGTCCATCTCGGGGAGAAGCTGACTTCCCTGTCTCCACTTAGTCAGAGAAGGAAACGAAGGTGAAGGTTCACGCAGAGAATTTCCGTAGTTTGACTCAACATCCAATGTTAGAAAAGTCGAAGAACTTTTCCAAATGTGGTCTCAAAGAGTCAGTTTTGTGCATACCAGCAGAAGACTGAAGAGATAGTACCAAAGCTAAACACCAGCCACAGTCCAGCAATGTCCAGCAAACACCAGCCACAGTCCAGCAATGTCCAGCAAACAATGTCTGCTCCAATATGGAATACCCTGCTAGCCAAACCACAGACCAATACAACGATTCAAACCACAGACCAATACAACGATTCAAACCACAGACCAATACAACGATTCAAACCACAGACCAATACAACGATTCAAACCACAGACCAATACAACGATTCCCCACGCTGCTGCAAAAAAAAAAAAACCTGGAAGTTTTGCGAGAACGTTTCGTCACTGGCTACGACTGATGAGGCCTTCCCAGTAGATGCTTCGATCCACTGCTGCAGTGGCTAACTGAGATCCCTGGTCTCTGTGATGTTTCCTGATCAGCCAGCCAGCCATAGCACTTCCCAGTTGGAAAGCTCAGCTCTGACTTCAAAGAAGAGGTTGAGGTTCTCTCAGCAGTGGTGGTTGTTATCACCGCCCTCATAGATGCCCTACCATTCCTGGAAGCTCTGTCTGGGAACACACTGGAGGAAGTGACGCCTGCGCCGTCACTTAGATGGTGCTGCAGTAGATAATACCTGTTGCCGCTTAGAACAGCGGCATGATGGGAGATGGATTTACAGACCAACTGACTAAACTCGGGGCTGTAAGTGTCCGGCCAGGGAGACCATTCGCTCTACAGGAGCAGAAGTCTCTGATGAAGAACATCAAAAGACAGAGGGCAGAAGCTGATGCCATGCATCTAGGTATAGCAGACTGGGTCAGCTTCATCAGATGCAAACTTTAACGGCCATCTGCAGCACAAGCCGAATATTGCCACGACCCCTTACTGCCAATGAAGGCAGGTGGAGCAGACAGCACAGCACGTCCTACAGGACTGTCCACTCCCGTGCTGACCAGAGACACAGAACCTGGCCAGATAGGGTCACGAAGCTGTGGAGGTGTTTAGAGGAGCTCCAGAGGGCAGCCGAGTACATTTCAGAGATGGGACCGTAAGTGTGACAGTGAAGGAGACGTCGCTCTCCAGCTTACTTTCGCTTTGGAATATGCTAATACTTGTAAGAACCTGGCAGCTCACACATTAGCATTTTTTTCATTTTGACATTAAAAAATTACTAATTACTGCTGATGTGACAGTCTTTGTTGAACGAAGCTGCTTTGCTCCAAAAATACATATTTTTGTATAGAGGTCTGAGGAACCCAGGCTAAGAGCCATAATATCCACTGATAATGACAGCGTAAATTGAAATACTTAGCTGTTGATGGAAGCACATCCGCTTCTGATGAATCCCCAGGTTGCTCGGCTAAAATCAAGCATATTACAGGTCACCTAGCCTCGCAGGAGAACGAAATCCTCTGCAATGAAGACTCCTTAGAAAGCGGGCTGGTTGCGAACAGCAGACGCGAGCTTCTTTTCAGAGTAGATACACAATGAAGGTGATAGTTGATGGAAAATAGTTGGGATAACGTGTGAACTGCCCACTGACCAGCTCGCGAGGTGTGTGAATAAGAGGGGCATTGTGCCAACAGATGGCAAGGCTCGTGAGGTGTGTGAATCAGAGGGGCATTGTGCCAACAGATGGCAAGGCTCGTGAGGTGTGTGAATCAGAGGGGCATTGTGCCAACAGATGGCAAGGCTCGTGAGGTGTGTGAATCAGAGGGGCATTGTGCCAACAGATGGCAAGGCTCGTGAGGTGTGTGAATCAGAGGGGCATTGTGCCAACAGATGGCAAGGCTCGTGAGGTGTGTGAATCAGAGGGGCATTGTGCCAACAGATGCGAAGGCAAATGAGGAATGACCTACCCAACCAAAAGGATAGAGAATGAAAACGCAATGAATTAGGAATGCCGGGATCAGAGTACAGAGAAACATGATGAGACATGTCACTGTACCTCACAAGACACAATGAACCCGTCTGCAGCTACTTCATCATCGGCGTGGAGCTGGCTATGTGGGAAAAGTGGACAGGACGGAGAATAGGCATTTGGGCTGGTGCAGGAAGACCGAACAGAAGACATGAGTGACCGCGTAATACCTCTACTGAAGACTGTGATTAGCCAGGGCCGAGACAGACCTGGAGAAGCAACACTTGTTAGAGGCAATCTCTACATTCCTACCATAAGTTCTCATGTGTAGTGGCTAACATATCAGACATGTTGCTCATGACAAGCTTTGGCGTGACCAATCTGGTCAGCTTTCATATCAGCGTTCCAAATCATTGGCCAAAGCAAATATAAATGCCGAAAGACAGATACAAAAGTTAAAGCGTGCCGGATGCCACTTTCCCAGTCAGTCTGTAGGATGTCATTCTGCCTTGTTGTCCTCAAAACGGATTGATGCAACCTGTGGTTTGGATTCAATGTTGGTGAAAGCTACAGAACAGTAACAGCACTGGAATAATAACAGCGCTGCTTTTTCAAGGGCTTCAATTCAATTAAACCGTGCACATTGATACACAGTGTTTATTTTTACAACTCATCATACCTTGCCTGTGACATGCAGAAATTGCTGTTACTGGATTATTGTTCTCGTTTTGTTTTGTATATTCATTGCCCCCGTCCACTCCCCAATTAAACCATACACACAAAAACAATGCAACCCCCCCCCCCCCCCCCCCAAAAAAAAAAAAAAAAAAAAAAAAAACAACAACAAAAAAGGCGACATTGTTAGCGGGTTTTTCTTATCTGATCCCCGAACTAAAAATCACAGTCACTACACGTCTCAGCATTCTCCTTCCATACCTCCATTTCCGTTCCCTCCGACATCCTTGTTCTCTTCTTTCCGTCCCTCATCATCGTGTCTCTTCCTTCCTTTCCCTCGGCCAGCCTACATGGACGCCCAGTCATCCTCCTTTGTACTAGTTTCATTTTCAGACAACAAGGCCAAATGTCTGTATCCCTCACAATACTGTTTATATATTCAGTCCAAACGTTGAGCCACAGTCGTATTTGTAAAGCTGCTCTCACGTACACATCAATTCAGTCCAGAAGTCTGTAAAATGGTCCCCCCCCCCTCCCCCCCCATCGCCTGAAGCCTCTCCCCCTCTCATCTTGATAGTTTCTAACTTTACACTACGAAGTTTGGGCATTTTTTCTTCAAATCGTTGGCCAAACGACGGAGTCTTCATAAACCAATTGCACTGAGGCCACTGTGGCTACACACGCTTTTTCTTCCTCATTTCCTACCTTTCTTTCAAGAAAAACAGTCATATTATTCAATGAAATTACTTCATGATATAACGCTATTTCAACTGATGTGGTAGTATGTTCACATAAAGCGCTCAATCACAGAGTACAAACTGAGACGTCTTTAAGAATAGCAACACCGCTGAACAAAAAGCTAGACAATTAGCTGAAGTACATTCATTGAAAATGATGTCAACCAATAGCCTCGGACTGAAAAATGCAAGCCATTAATTAAACTTGCTTTTTTTTAATTAAAAATACAAACGTCATTTTCCTAATTGTTTTCGAGGTCAAAGCTGCTCAGAGTGGTGATGATTTTTTTCCCACGAAAATAAACCATAAAATCAGCTTCTTCTATCAAATCCTCGTATCAGTCGTAACATTCATGATATCAATAGAAGCGAAAAACTGAGAGATAGAAACAAACCATTTAAGAAACATCATCACATGTCTTTCAGTGTGCACACAGAGAACACCAATTCAGTGCCAGAGCACAACACAATCCCCGTTTTCTTGACATGGTTCCCACCCCCCTCCCCAGCTTTGGTTTGAACTCACCCACCTTATTCACTCTAACTCTTGTTCTCAGATCCGGACCCTCTAATTTCTTTGCAGAGGGGGACATCAGAAACCTCCCTTGCAACAACTGCCAGTTTGGAGGCTGGCTTTCTGCCCTGTGCTCAACTCCAGACAGGGGCAGAACCATCCTAAGCATTTGCAAAGCGGCAATCAGCGTTAACACTGGAAGAGAAAAACACAGTGTACTCACAAACACCTATGCACCATGATCATTTCGACTGCGGGTCATCCTCATACCTAGCATTCAGAGATCAGTTTTGTAGTTCTGTGTGCTTGGATGGTGTGTGTGTTTGCAAAGCCGTCGTCTGGTTTTAATAGCATTCTAAGGTTCTAGAACAAACAACAAGATGTTGCCATGCATGACATTAATCAAATTATGCAAACAAAAACGTGAAAGGCAACATTCTGAAACGACAATGTGGAAATGGGATGATACTGACGATGCCACACACGCCCTGGAGCAAAAGAAATTCATCAAACCTGATTAAAATGAGAAGGGTGAAAATCAAATCAGCAAAAAATAACACATACATAGATACAATAGTTGTTCTCCCCACTTCTCTGGCCTTCGCACCTGTGTGTGTGTCTGCTTTCAGTTCAATGGTGCCCTGAAGACAATGTAAATTATCATATTAATCATGTTGAATATGACACAGTGTTCAGTTGATGTCAGGCTCATTTAGAATAGCAAATGAAGAGAAAAAAAAGGCATCAGCATGTCGCAAGCACAAAGGAACAAACTCGGGGGCACTGATTAAAACCTCCATGAGAAATTAATTTGGGTCAGAGACAGTTCTGTCACACCCCTGCTGCAATCAGTAACTAAGCAACGATTTGAGTTTTCTCGGTCAGGATTTTCCCTTAAATATTGAAACCACACATTTTGTAAGAGTCACATTTGCCAGCTTTGGAGTGGCATTACATCATAAACTATGAGTCTGTTGCATGCTTTCTAAATGGGTTCATATTGTGGCACTTTATGAGTACACATAGGCTAATGGAACTCTATAACAACAGGTGCTGCCAAGTGTTCATAATACAAGGAAAGGCTGGTGGTGCAACATTTAGTCAATGGAACATCGATCGCGGAAGAAAGCACTCAGGTCATTCAGTTCCTTCAAAATTGAATATGTTTTCCACAAAGTCACTATTCATGCCATATGCCGCTCTGGGAAGTTATCAAAAAACACATGAAAATGAAGAAGGGAAGGGAGGGGCGCTTAGGAGTGGGGGTGGGTGGAGAAGTGAGCAAATCCTTTTCTAATGCAATCTTTTATTAGTAATATAAAGACAGGTCACAGGCACAAATCACCTTCCTCTTCATCCACGTTGAACGTTGTACCAGCATATCTTTTGCATTGTGTAAAAGCTACAACTCCCGACCCAATGGACTGGAAGTCAACATTTGAACGTATAGTCCCACCCACAAAACAGCAGTTAACCGTCCGCGCATGCAATTCGGAAGAATGTTACCACCGTTGCTGAGGTCTCGCTTGTACATTCCTACTGTGGCTTAAAGTAAATCCCCTATAATAAAGCTAAGGTTACCAGGGCAAATCTATGCAAGATTCAACTGTATTGCTTAAAAGACTCCCCAAATGTACTTTTCATTGTTCATTAGGGTGGGGGGAATGGACGTGTTAAGATATAGCATGCAAACTCTTTCGTGCTCTTACTAAACTAAGACTTAGATGTTCCCAGAGCACGAGGCAGTCATCATTCACTCTTCAGAAGGATCGATCCCATCAGACTTCTGAAGCTGCTTAAGCTCCTGTCCACGAGTTAGAGGTCATGCTGCATGGCCTCTTGCGGGATCGGGTTGGCGGGGTCCCCCATTAGGATGTCTTCATTAGGGACACCCAACAAGCCACTTGGTTTGCCCAGGATCTCTTCATTAGGGACACCCAACAAGCCACTTGGTTTGCCCAGGATCTCTTCATTAGGGACACCCAACAAGCCACTTGGTTTGCCCAGGATCTCTTCATTAGGGACACCCAACAAGCCACTTGGTTTGCCCAGGATCTCTTCATTAGGGACACCCAACAAGCCACTTGGTTTGCCCAGGATCTCTTCATTAGGGACACCCAACAAGCCACTTGGTTTGCCCAGGATCTCTTCATTAGGGACACCCAACAAGCCACTTGGTTTGCCCAGGATCTCTTCATTAGGGACACCCAACAAGCCACTTGGTTTGCCCAGGATCTCTTCATTAGGGACACCCAACAAGCCACTTGGTTTGCCCAGGATCTCTTCATTAGGGACACCCAACAAGCCACTTGGTTTGCCCAGGATTTCTTCATTAGGGACACCCAACAAGCCACTTGGTTTGCCCAGGATCTCTTCATTAGGGACACCCAACAAGCCACTTGGTTTGCCCAGGATCTCTTCATTAGGGACACCCAACAAGCCACTTGGTTTGCCCAGGATCTCTTCATTAGGGACACCCAACAAGCCAATTGGTTTGCCCAGGATCTCTTCATTAGGACACCCAACAAGCCACTTGGTTTGCCCAGGATCTCTTCATTAGGGACACCCAACAAGCCACTTGGTTTGCCCAGGATCTCTTCATTTGGGACACGCAACAAGCCACTTGGTTTGCCCAGGATTTCTTCATTAGGGACACCCAACAAGCCACTTGGTTTGCCCAGGATTTCTTCATTAGGGACACCCAACAAGCCACTTGGTTTGCCAGACATCTCTTCATTAGGGACACCCAACAAGCCACTTGGTTTGCCAGGATTTCTTCATTAGGGACACCCAACAAGCCACTTGGTTTGCCAGACGTGATGGGGAAGATGTGATACGTGGCCCACAGAGTTCATGTGCGACTAGATTTTGTTCTGAGCACTTTTTGACTTCTTCGTTGGTGATTAACTTGTACCACTTCATGTCCAAGATCTTCCAAAGGCAAGGCGAACCAAAAGCATCAAGCTTCGCCTCTTGGACACCTTTCGGGTGCCATGTTTCGCAGCAGAACAATAGGGCTACCGTCACATTCAAACTGCACTATCTCAGTGACAATTTCTTGATGAACCAGATTTTTGCTAAGTTCTTCAAACACTGCTGAGGCTTTTCCTGTTCTGTGATTCAATCATTGGTCATTTCACCGAAGCTGCTGACAAAGCTTGTCATATATGTGAAATCTTCAACGACATCGATCATGTTATGCCCTTGAGATACGAGTCTTTGTTGCAGATTGCTCGCCCGACATCACGTTCGTCGTTTTCATTCCAATGATTGCTAAACCGAGCCTGCCTTAAGGTTCATCGATAGTACCCACTGGTCCTCGCCGAGTCTCTAGACGGTCAACATCGTTGCAATGCTGTCAGCTAGTCGAGGTCCGACAACATCTGTCTTTCATACAACCTCACCGCCGTAAAAAGGTCTAGGTAAGAGAAAAAAAAACCGGCCCTTATGCGACGAACCTCTGAACTGAAGTCTTCAAACCGAACCAGCCATTGATAAAAGGTTCAACTTCAACAAACTGTGCCAGCATTAACGTCACTTTGGCACAACAAACTGTGCCAGCACTAACGTCAGTTTGGCACAACAAACTGTGCCAGCACTAACGTCACTTTGGCAAAATATTATGGCTCAACCGCTTGGTTGCTGGCAGTTGGACAACGACAATGTCACACCATCGAATAAAAGGAACATATTTAAGAAGCGTTTGTTAAAGATATTAGAGCTCAGTTCCAAATAACAGCCTTGTAGTCTGAGCAAGCGAAGATCTTTATTCAGTGGAAATGGCATTGGAAAGTGATATCTATCTTGGCTACTTCGTGAACATTTTAAGGTTTGACAGCTTCTGTCCTATAGCCAAAACAGACATTTCCACTGTTGAGATTTTCTTCTTGGTTTGAGGGATGAGGACTCAGGAAGGCCCTTAACGGAAGTGTGTCTCTGTGCAAGAGTGAAGCACAATCTCTAGAGAAACAGTCTTCCACAGTATTCATAGAGTCCACAGCTTTGTCAATTCTACTTCAAGATGGCATCTACTTGGTCGTCTGTAGTCTGTGCAGATAACTGTCGCTCTGCCCCCCAAATGCTGGAACTTCCAGAGAAGTCTGTGAAGAATAATCCATCCCAAGAGGACGTTATATACTTCGTAGCCTTGAAGACTGGCCTCCAAACATTATCCCTGGTTTGATTGCTGGGATCCAGCAGTATATAACATGCCCCGCCATATGGAGATGGTATGTGATGGTTTGATTGCTGGGATCCAGCAGTATATAACATGCCCCGCCATATGGAGATGGTATGTGATGGTTTGATTGCTGGGATCCAGCAGTATATAACATGCCCCGCCATATGGAGATGGTATGTGATGGTTTGATTGCTGGGATCCAGCAGTATATAACATGCCCCGCCATATGGAGATGCTATGTGATGGTTTGATTGCTGGGATCCAGCAGTATATAACATGCCCCGCCATATGGAGATGGTATGTGATGGTTTGATTGCTGGGATCCAGCAGTATATAACATGCCCCGCCATATGAAGATGGTATATGATGAGCAGATACGGATGTAGAAACACTGCACTTCTCGATGGGATCTTGATATTCAGCACTTTGTCCTTAAACATGATACACCTGATTCTTTGCTTATGCATCGTTCACGCACTTACTTCGGCGGCTGGGTATTCTCCAACCCCTCTTTCTCTAGATTCACATTCACGAGTGGGGTGCTCTTTTAACCTTGGCTCTAGCTAAATATCCTAGCGTTGGTGCATGCGCCTATTGAGATGTCACTTATCATATGCGGTTGTTATCTGCCCTTCAGTGCAGTTCATGTTGTTTATAGCCCAGCTCACCACTAGTGACCGTATGACATGTGTGGCATATTGTCGGTTTAAAGACCTAAACTGGACCTTACTGCTGTCAGTTTGAAAAAAGCATGGCTAACTAAACTGCAGTAAGTGTCACTGTACTGTGTCTTTCTGTACTTATTTCGAAATAAATGACCACTGTGCTGATCAACTTGTAGTGCAGTCTACAAAAATGTTCTAAATCATTCTAAAACGAATATCAAACTATTCGTCTGCCAGCGTGTATCAAATAAAACATTACTTAATTTGCGCCCGGCCTACAAATATGTTAATAAAAGCTGAATGTACAGAACATCAATGCCAATTTGCATGTTAAAAAATGTGCTTATCCTGTAAAGTAGGCCTGTCATTTCATATGCATACTCATTCTTTACACCTTTAGAAGAAATATAAGTCTAGAAACAGTTTAGACCAGTAGCATATCAAGCATTTTATTGGAACAACTTTCCATACTATCAATAGAACCACAAAGTTGAAACTGTTCCCTTAATCACGAAAGTCGAATATTCATAACATGTATCACTTCTTTTCTTTTATAATTCTTGCTCATGCTTGCATCATGGTGCATATTAAAAAATTCAATCATTTTCCATGACATTTCTTATGGGGAAAAAGTAGACAAACCACACTCAAGTAAGTGACATTCTCGTCATGTTAATTTATAGTTCCATAACCTATCTCCAGGAAATATGAAAATGATTTTATGGGATTGAATGCTGTTTGGTAATCAAAATTTGTTACAATTACGTTAAAATGCTTCTAAAATGAAAATCACTTGACATGACTATACATCAAATGGAGGACCATATATATAAATTCTGTAATTCTATTGACAGATCATATGACTGAAATCTACGATTCTACGACATGACTTTAAATCCATTGCTCTCAGAGACTTCTCTCTGTCCATATTCCTAACATGGAATAGCCTTTCATTTCAGCATTTGCTAGCTGCTCTCCTTATACATCTAAGATGGTAAAATTAACAGCCTATTAAACCTTCCAGAATTTCAAAAACATCTTGGCATGGGGTTTACGATGGAATATAATGCAACGCTTACATGTTCAACAAAATGCTTGAAATGTAACACAAAATAGAATAACCGCAAGCGTATACATATCTGTCCAGATGACTAAGCTTTATTTGAATAATTTTGACAACGCTCATGCTTAACTTACAAAAAAATACTAAGTCTTTAAAAAAAACAAAAAAAGCAATAATTCTCGATGTTGCTTTTTTATTGCTCGAGTCTAGACCTCTGTGTTTATTGTGTTGATTTGGTGTTCGTCAGAAATTATCATCAAATTAGTCTGAGTGTCAAAGCCGAGTGAAATTAAAAAGCTAAAACAAAAGGATGACAGACACTTACAACCATCCAAGCAGCAAGGGCAGGGACAGGGCAGCGCAGATGTAGTGCAGGTACCGCCAGTTTGGCACCCGCCAGGCCGTCAGACACATCAGCCCAGCACCAACATGCCAGGAGGGGATGCTGGCCAGGTAGGGACGCCAGGTGTGGCTGACGAACTCGATCATGTAGACGTGGTGCAGCACCAGATAAGAGCCAATAGCTCCGCCCACGAAGAACCTGCAGCGACAGCAAGAGGTGGACTTCATCAAGTCCCCTTGTCTATCGGTCATCCAGCCAAGTAATCATTCATCTCAGGACTGTAATACTATCGCCTGATGACTGTTGGGGTCGGGGTCATGAGGGTTGGAGTGTGGATTCGTTCAAGGATTTGACTGACGTGAGTTTGGGAGGTAACAACAGGGTAAGGTGATCATGAATTAGGTCAGTTAATCATTGCACCTAAATACAACGAAACTATAGAGCGCATCTGAAATCAAATTTCCGGATCTGTGTAACCAATGACATCTATTATTTTAGGAGCCAAGGCCAGCTACCGTGATCCAATGGTTTAACTGCAGACAGGAGGTGAAAGGCTGCAGACAGACAGGAAGTGAAAGCTTGCAGACAGACAGGAAGTGAAAGGCTGCAGACAGACAGGAAGTGAAAGCTTGCAGACAGACAGGAAGTGAAAGGCTGCAGACAGACAGGAAGTGAAAGGCTGCAGACAGACAGGAAGTGTAAGGCTGTAGACAGGAAGTGAACAGCTGCAGACAGACAGGAAGTGAAAGGCTGCAGACAGACAGGAAGTGAAAAGCTGCAGACAGACAGGAAGTGAAAGGCTGCAGACAGACAGGAAATGAAAGGCTGTAGACAGACAGGAAATGAAAGGCTGCAGACAGACAGGAAGTGAAAGGCTGCAGACAGACAGGAAGTGAAAGGCTGCAGACAGACAGGAAATGAAAGGCTGCAGACAGACAGGAAGTGAAAAGCTGCAGACAGACAGGAAGTGAAAGGCTGCAGACAGACAGGAAATGAAAGGCTGTAGACAGACAGGAAATGAAAGGCTGCAGACAGACAGGAAGTGAAAGGCTGCAGACAGACAGGAAGTGAAAGGCTGCAGACAGACAGGAAGTGAAAGGCTGCAGACAGACAGGAAATGAAAGGCTGCAGACAGACAGGAAGTGAAAGGCTGCAGACAGACAGGAAATGAAAGGCTGTAGACAGACAGGAAATGAAAGGCTGTAGACAGACAGGAAGTGAAAGGCTGCAGACAGGAAGTGAAAAGCTGCAGACAGACAGGAAGTGAAAGGCTGCAGACAGACAGGAAGTGAAAGGCTGCAGACAGACAGGAAATGAAAGGCTGTAGACAGACAGGAAATGAAAGGCTGCAGACAGACAGGAAGTGAAAGGCTGCAGACAGGAAGTGAAAAGCTGCAGACAGACAGGAAGTGAAAGGCTGCAGACAGTTCAGGAAGTGAAAGGCTGCAGACAGACAGGAAGTGAAAGGCTTCAGACTTAGGCTGCCATTCAATGCAATTTAGACAGGTTCTTTTCAGAGTAATATTTGACCGAGAGCAGCCCCCTTTCATGTGATTCATACTAAAATATCTGACCGAAAGCAGCCCCCCCCCCCCCCCCCCCCCCCCCCTTTCATGTGATTAATACTACAATATCTACCAAAAACAGCCCCGTTTCATGTGATTCATGCTACAATATCTGACCAAAGCAGCCCCTTTCATGTGATTCATACTACAATATCGACCGAAAGCAGCCCCCTTTCATGTATTCATACTACAATATCTACCGAAAGCACCCCCTTTCATGGATTCATACTTCATATCTACCGAAAGCAGCCCCGTTTCATGTGATTCATACTACAATATCTCCCCGAAAGCACCCCGTTTCATGTGATTCGTACTACAATATCTGACCGAAAGCATCCCCTTTCATGTATCATACTTCAATATCTGACCGAAAGCACCCCCTTTTCATGTTTTTCATACTACCATTTCAGACTTCCAAACCTAGTCACAGGAACCATCAGTCACAGCGGGAAAAAAAAGGGGGAGAAGGTGAATCCACATCTCAACACCTCAGTCAACAGAACAAAATAGGGAGAGGATAATCCACATCTCAGACACCTCATCAACAGGAACAAAATAGGAAAAGGGGATGAACCCATCTCAACACCTCAGTCAACAGGAACAAAATAGGGAGAAGGATGAATCCAAAATCTCAGACACCTCAGCAACAGGAACAATATAGGAGAAGGGATGAATCCACACTCAACACCTCAGTAAACAGGAACAAAATAGAGAATTTCAAACACTTGCAATCTTTCCACGACTCTTCCCATTCGCCTCTGAATCTAGACCTTACTGCTCTTGTAACAGATCCTCGGGTGAATCGGGCAGCGCACATACCATACGGGCGAGCCTACACCAACCTGCTTGACAACGGGTATCTATCGTGCCACCAAAATGCAGAGGGGCCATCTGAAGAATCTTTTTTTAAAACCCACGTTTTCTTTTTTTTCTTTTTTTCTATAAGAGATACCTCCAGTGACAAAGAATTGTTTATCGTTATCTTTGAACGGTACCAGTTACGTTGATTGATCTGAGTCTGCCACAGCTGATATGATCGTGCGAACCTCGTTCCGCTCAACTGGACCCCCAAGACCCCTGATCTGGTGTTCGTTTCACCGAGGTGAGGCGACCAGAATTCGGGCTTGCGAGTCCGATTTGGGCGTTCCATAGCACACCCTGGGCAGCGGGGCAAGAGTAGGGTGAAAGGTCACTAGACGGTTGGGGGGCTGTCTCACATACGGCGCAAAATGACCGACATTGTAATGACATGTATCAGTACAACGAAATAATAACATTCTCTGATTTGTATATGAAACAATCAAAACCTGACCGTGTTGCAACAGCAAGAAAGAAGAAAAATAGTCAAATTGTCATTTTAAATTTTTTGGGTCTTGTACCCGTTTCTTAACTCGACTTAA
>CM031623.1:52898402-52927235 GCA_018398815.1 Conus ventricosus | reverse complement strand
GCCAGGAGACAGTCAGGGGAGAGCCAGAGGAGAGCCATGGGAAAGCCAGGGGAAAGCCACTTGACAGCCATGGGAAAGCCAGGGAAAGCAATGGGAACGCCAGGGGAAAGCCATGGGAAAGCCATGAGAAAGCCATGAGAAAGCGATGAGAAAGCCACGAGAAAGCCACGAGAAAGCCACGAGAAAGCCACGAGAAAGCCAGGGAAAAGCCAGGGGAAAGCCAGGGAAAGCCAGGGGAAAGCAATGGGAAAGCCATGAGAAAGCCATGAGAGAGCCATGAGAAAGCCATGAGAAAGCCAGGGAAAAGCAAGGGGAAAGCAAGGGGAAAGCCACGAGAAAGCCATGAGCAAGCCAGGGAAAAGCCAGGGGAAAGCCAAGGGAAGGCCACGAGAAAGCCAGGGGAAGGCCACGAGAAAGCCATGGGAAAGCCACGAGAAAGCCAGGGAAAGCCAGGGGAAAGCCAGGGGAAAGCGACGAGAAAACCAGGGGAAGGCCACGCGAAAGCCAGGGGAAAGCCATGAGAAAGCCAGGGGAAGGCCACGAGAAAGCCAGGGTAGGCCACGAGAAAGCCAGGGGAAAGCCATGAGAAAGCCATAGGAAGGCCATGAGAAAGCCAGGGAAAGCCACGAGAAAGCCAGGGAAAAGCCAGGGAAAGCCATGAGAAAGCCAGGGGATGCCATGAGAAAGCCAGGGGAAAGCCAGGAGAAAGCCAGGGGAAAGCCAGGGGAAAGCCACGAGAAAGCCAGGGGAAGGCCACGAGAAAGCCAGGGGAAAGCCAGGGGAAAGCCACGAGAAAACCAGGGGAAAGCCAGGGGAAGGCCACGAGAAAGCCACGAGAAAGCCAGGGGAAAGCCACGAGAAAGCCAGGCGAAAGCCACGAGAAAGCCAGGGGAAAGCCACGAGAAAGCCAGGGAAATGCCACGAGAAAGCCAGGGGAAAGCCACGAGAAAGCCAGGGGAAAGCCAGGGGAAAGCCACGAGAAAGCCAGGGGAAAGCCAGGGGAAGGCCACGAAAAAGCCAGGGGAAAGCCACAAAAAAGCCAGGGGAAAGCCACGAGAAAGCCAGGGAAAGCCAGGAGACAGCCAGGGGAAAGCCACGAGAAAGCCAGGGGAAAGCCAGGGGAAAGCCAGGGAAAAGCCACGAGAAAGCCAGGGGAAAGCCAGGAGACAGCCAGGGGAAAGCCACGAGAAAGCCAGGGGAAAGCCAGGGGAAAGCCAGGGGAAAGCCAGGGGAAAGCCAGGGGAAAGCCAGGGGAAAGCCAGGGGAAAGCCAGGGGAAAGCCACGAGAAAGCCAGGGGAAAGCCACGAGAAAGCCAGGGGAAAGCCATGAGAAAGCCAGGGAAAGCCAGGGGAAAGCCACGAGAAAGCCAGGGGAAAGCCACGAGAAAGCCAGGGAAAAGCCAGGAGACAGACAGGGGAGAGCCATGGGAAAGCCATGAGAAAGCCACGAGAAAGCCAGGGAGTCGAGTTTCATCCACTTAATGGATGCGTTTCTGAGAGTGTTGCTCAAATTTCCTGACCAACACTGCAGGTGCCTGTATCTCTCGGGCCTGGTTGACGCCGGGATACATTATGAAAGGAAGCGTAGAGTACAGCCCTGTCATGTAGTCAGACCGAAATGGAAATCCGTAGCATCATCTTAATCATCCTCATTCTCATCGATCAGCATAAAAAAATGTCTCAAATTCTGTGGCCCTTCATGCCCTGTTCTCATGGTGACTCTACTCGTCTCTACTCCGTGTGGGTATGGAGAGGTTGTCCGTGAGGTCAGCAACAAGCTAGCATGTCAAAGGGCTTCAGAGTTCGTTAGGACGACAACTTGTGTTCTTCTGTTGTGTGAGAGTCCCTGGAAGGACTCCACGAACTGCTTCCGTGAGCGCTTCGTTTTCCGTCGAGTGAATGTAATTTGTAGGTTTGTGTATTCTGCTGTTTGTTTACTTCTTTTTCAAAAAACAATTCGGTCATTGTTTTTTTCTTGAGGAGGGGGAGTATTGTGACGTCAGCGTCAATTATGACGTCAACTTAAAATGACATAGGTAACTAGATGACGAAAATAATAATATGAGAAAGAGAAGGGAGCAAGAACTAACGGCCGAGGATTTGGTGTCCAGCCTAATTTATTTATTTATTTATTTTTTTTTTTTTCAAAACTGGTTCAGGGCAGCCACTCACACACTCACTCATTCAAGAGAAAAGAACCCTAAGAATGCTGAAGAAGCAACACAATCCCAAGTAAAGATGGAAACAGAAATAATCAGAGAGATGACTGAAGATAATAAAATTAAAGCCCACAAAGGAAGGAAGAACTAGGAACTAGGCCCTCGTATCTCCTGAAACTATACAGAAGGAGATACCCCGTTACGCTGGAGACGGGAAAGAAAGTAGACAACAACAGTCATAAAACAAAACAATACAACACAACTCAATTGTTCAAAGGAAAGTCTGTGAACGTGACCTATCACATCTAATTGGGGCAATTATAGGGCCACAAAACAAATCCTACCACTAAGGCAATTTTTAATTCAGTAGCAAAAGTAAGTTAACTACGGGGTCACCAGATGTTACGGATGGTGTGTGGTGCGTGTTTTGTTGTCTGACTCTCGCTCTCAAAAGTTTGGATGCGTGTACGACTTTTCCCCACACACACCCACACCATACGAACATAGATAGCCAGGCAACACACGTGTAAGATTTTCTTCTTTTTATATGCTGCCTGAACCATCAATATGAATCATTACCAAATCAATACATGCCATTTCATAGAATACAGATCAATGCACGTCAATTAAGACATTAATACATAAGACACTTCAATCATCATATATCAGCGTATCATACTACGTATCTTGATATAACTCGCTTATCTCGCCGGCGCCGTCCACAATATCTCACATATACAATCAACGCATTCAGTTCCACAGTACCACGCCACAGTCTACAGCATTAAAATAAGACGAAGACGGATAACCAAGGTCCCCACACGGTAAACACAGCCGTTCACAAAACACAAGCGATGAAGAAGAAACAGGGTCTCAACACAGCAAGCACAATATATTACGTCGAACTATCAGAAGAAGAACCGCAAATTCACAAGGCACAGTAACCCATAGCAGAAGAACCGCAGATTCACAAAGCACAGCAATCCACAGGAGAAGAACCGCAGATTCATAAAGCACAGCAATCCGCAGAAGAAGAACCGCAGATTCATAAAGCACAGTAATCCACAGGAGAAGAACCGCAGATTCATAAAGCACAGTAAACCATATTGAATCCCCGGAGAACACAATTTCACCAAAGTCCCATAGAACACAATAAACTTCGGTTCGACGCACCGTTGATCTAAAACAAATATTAACTTCTCCGTGTATTTATACTACAGTGTTCACATCAATAAATACAGCCCACCGACACACATGCGGTGGTACAATTGGAGCACATATTAAATATTCTTACAGGAGTTTTAAGTTACTCTCGGCGACACAGCATTCACAACAATTTTATAACAAATACATTTCCTGCTACATATTCCGCTGGTACCGTCATCAAAAGCATCCCACATACACAGTGAACATCGATGCACTACTGACCACTCGGTCAGCCTCTCCACATAGTAACACTACGGAGAAAAAAACGATGATTAAACAAATAAATTAGGCTGGACACCAAATCCTCGGCCGTTAGTTCTTGCTCCCTTCTCTTTTCTCATATTATTATTTTCGTCATCTAGTTACCTATGTCATTTTAAGTTGACGTCATAATTGACGCTGACGTCACAGTCCTCTTCACGTCTGTGGTCTTGGTTTGGTTCTGTCAGGGTCACCGGTATCGGCGAGTCCATGGGGGCTGTCGTTGGACGGTACGTGGCGGCGCCCTCCGGAGGGAGAGCTCACTCACGCCATCTCAGCGACTAAGCAATTATTGTCGTCAGTAGGGGGCTTAGTAGGTGGTGTCCTGCGTATGTTAGATCAGAACAGGCGCCACTGAACACAACCGAAGTGACTCGGCAGCAGTGCAGTGTCTCCTCCGGTGGGTTGCTTCTTGACGACTTGACACCGACTGCTCCCTGTGCATTGCCGGTACCGGGGCTGTGGTGGGGCCGACCGGGCTGTGGCTGTGGACGGGGTGTCGGAATGAGCGGCGTGGGTGCACTGCCTCTGAGGTGGCGCAGAGGTTGGGACAGCAAAAAAAAACAAAAAACAAAAAAAAAAAAAACCCCACTCGAGTGGAGTTATGGGGATGTACAGCATCTCATTATGGGAGCAAGAGTTAACCTACTTATTCGTTATTAACTTCTATTATTCCTTGCCTCATTCATTATGGGAGCAAGAGTTAACCTACTTATTCGTTATTAACTTCTATTATTCCTTGCCTCATTCATTATGGGAGCAAGAGTTAACCTACTTATTCGTTATTAACTTCTATTATTCCTTGCCTCATTCATTATGGGAGCAAGAGTTAACCTACTTATTCGTTATTAACTTCTATTATTCCTTGCCTCATTCATTATGGGAGCAAGAGTTAACCTACTTATTCGTTATTAACTTCTATTATTCCTTGCCTCATTCATTATGGGAGCAAGAGTTAACCTACTTATTCGTTATTAACTTCTATTATTCCTTGCCTCATTCATTATGGGAGCAAGAGTTAACCTACTTATTCGTTATTAACTTCTATTATTCCTTGCCTCATTCATTATGGGAGCAAGAGTTAACCTACTTATTCGTTATTAACTTCTATTATTCCTTGCCTCATTCATTATGGGAGCAAGAGTTAACCTACTTATTCGTTATTAACTTCTATTATTCCTTGCCTCATTCATTATGGGAGCAAGAGTTAACCTACTTATTCGTTATTAACTTCTATTATTCCTTGCCTCATTCATTATGGGAGCAAGAGTTAACCTACTTATTCGTTATTAACTTCTATTATTCCTTGCCTCATTCATTATGGGAGCAAGAGTTAACCTACTTATTCGTTATTAACTTCTATTATTCCTTGCCTCATTCATTATGGGAGCAAGAGTTAACCTACTTATTCGTTATTAACTTCTATTATTCCTTGCCTCATTCATTATGGGCGCAAGAGTTAACCTACTTATTCGTTATTAACTTCTATTATTCCTTGCCTCATTCAAGATTTTCCTTCATCCCAAGATGAGTCCGCCTGTTGAAGAAAATGAAGGCGTCATTGTTGTGTATGCAGCGGCTGTTGCCAGTGTTGATCACTGATGATGATAATGCTGTTGCTTTTTTTTTAAAATTCCACTGACAATAATCATAACAACAGAGACGCTAACTGTGGTGATGTGTGCGCGGCTGCAGCTGTTGATGATGATTGTGTTTTTGTTGCTGATTATGGTGATGGAGCAAAATACCACACGGTCATGATGCTGACATTAATCATGATAGTAATTATTACATTGATGACTGATCATAAGACATAGCAGGAATGTTACATGGTCATGATGATGATAATGACGATGATATTGATGATGGTGGTGGTGGTGATGATGATGATGATGATGATGATGATGATGATGATGATATTGATGATGATGATGGTGGTGGTGGTGGTGATGATGATGATGACGATGATGATGATGAGGAGGAGGAGACGGAGGAGGAGGAGAAGGAGAAGGAGGGTAACGATGAAGACGATGATGATACTGATGATGATGACGACGACGACGACGATGACACCGACGACGATAAAGATGGTGATGTTAATGACTGTTTACAAAGCATGTTAGAAAGTTATTGCATAGTCAAGATGACGATGATGATTTTAATGGCATTGCATGTTTAACACAAAATACGGTGTTAATAAACAAATTCGCAAGATCACGATGATGAGGACGACGACGACGACGACGACGGCGATGATGATGATGATGATGATGGTGATGATGATGATGATGATGATGATGATGATATGATGGCACCAAAACATGAAAACAAAACACGGGAGTAAAACGTCAAACAGTCGTGGGTTGACGATGATGACAAGGACGATGAAGACGACAAACGACAAACGACGAAGACACTAATACAGCCACAAACGATCACATGGTGTTTTCAGACGCTTTGCCGGCAGTCTGTCGCGTTTCCCTCAGCCCCAACCAGAGGGCGGGCGCCACAGTGTGCCCCAGAAGAGTGATGACGTCATCCCACTCCTTGGGGCTCTCCAGGCTGACGAGCACGCCGTTCTGCTGACGACAGAAGTTGTCCGCCTTGGACCAGGTCAGTGTCCACGCCTTTCTGTCCACGTACATGTAGCACCTGTCCCCTGCTTCCGCCTGGAAACACACGCATCGTGGTGATGCACAGACAGACAAGCAGACAGGCAGACAGACAGGCAGGCAGACAGGCAGACAGACAGACAGACAGACAGACCAACGGGCAGACACACAGACAGACAGACAGACAAGCAGGCAGACAGGCAGACAGGCAGGCAGGCAGGCAGACAGACAGACAGACAGACAGACAGACAGACAGACCAACGGACAGACCAACGGACAGACACACAGACAGACAGACAGACAGACAGACATGCAGGCAGGCAGAGAGGCAGACAGACAGACAGGCAGACAGGCAGGCAGACAGACAGACAGCTGTTCGAATATGCTGTAATATAAGCTAAAACATACATTAAGTGTGGAGTGATAATATAAGTCAATGCTGAGGCTAAGAATTCCAAAATGGGATGAGTCAAACTGCATTTAAAGCCGCCTGTAGCCAGAAAACTGTGTGGAATTTTTTTTATATCCCAGATTGCAGGCGAGGCCACGTGACAATCACGTTTTCAAAACAAAACCTCGATTTCTCAATAATCTTGTCATTCAGCTCTAGAATCGTGAGGGTTGTCTATGAAAAAGATACGAAAAAATAGACAGAAACGCCAACTATAGAGGAAGTTCTTTCAGATGTTCCAGAAATACATCTTAAGAGATGGTACTCACATGAATACGTAACGCTTGCATACTTACACTAATTACGTGTCCTTTCAAAAATTCAAACATGTAATCACGCTGCCCTCATCCCCCCCCCCCTCTCTCTCTCGATCTCTCTGTCTCTCTCTCTCTCTCTCTCCCCCTCTCTCTCTCTCTCTCTCTCCTCTCTCTCTCCCTCTCTCTCTCTCTCTCTCCCTCTCTCAATTATACAGATATTATCATCATGTATTAAACAATGAAGAGTTTGAGGATCTGAGTGAACCGTTGAAATTAGAAAAAAAGGGAATGGGCTGCATGTATTCACTTGCGTGTGCATATGCGTGCACACGCGCACGCGAATGTGTGTGTGTGCGTGCGTGCGTGCGTGCGTGCGTGCGTGCGTGCGTGCGTGCGCGTGTGTGTGTGTGTGTGTGTGTGTGTGTGTGTGTGTGTGTGTGTGTGTGTGTGTGTGTGTGTGTTGTGTGTGCGTGTGTATGTATGTATGTATGTGTGTGTGTGTGTGTGTGTGTGTGTGTGTGTGTGTGTGTGTGTGTGTGTGTGTGTGTGTGTGTGTGAAGTCAAGTCAAGTCAAGTCAAGTCAAGTCAAAATTTAGGGTTGAAGAATAAGATTCAGAGCTCTTTTTTTTTAATCCTGCCCTCAAAAAAAAAAAAAAGTGTTTATGGAAGGAATTCTGTTTTACGTCTCGTCACACATATAGGTGATTGCAGACGTCTAAATAACATATTGTTTACAATTTTAGACTATTATCATAAAAGAAAAGAGGACGATGTGGTTACATGGAACAAAAATAAACGATAGATGAATTGCAGGACAGTAACTATGAAAAATTAGATAAAAATAACTAAAATAATCTAACTTACGATTATGATTATAAAATGTTCCTTAATGGACTTCCCAAAAGGTTACTCGTTAATTTAACAAGAGAAACAACTGGCAACGAATCTAAAAAGTCAAACACATTAACATGCCCAGTGTCAGCACTTGGTATAACACCATTCAAAAAGGGTTTCGTTATGTGCGTGCGTGCGTGCGTGCGTGCGTGTGCGTGCGTGCGTGCGTGCGAACGAGCGTGCGTGCGCGCGCGCGTGTGTGTGTGTGTGTGTGTGTGTGTGTGTGTGTGTGTGTGTGTGTGTGTGTGTGTGTGTGTGAGAGAGAGAGAGAGAGAGAGGAGAGAGAGAGAGAGAGAGAGAGAGAGAGAGAGAGAGAGAGTCAAGGAGGAGGGGAAGAGGAGAGCACTGAGTGGAGAAAGGGGATGCTTGTTAATCTGATTTCTTTTTTTTTTTTTTTTTTTTTGGTCATCGGTTACTAAGCTGACATACAAACAACAAAACCCTCCTGTTCACGGTACCTGGTTAGGCCCACATTCCTCGGACGTGTAGGGACAAGGGGTCTCATCTTCCAGCTCGGCACACTGAGCCCGCAGATCACACAGAAAGTGGGCGGACAGGTGAGGCCACAGGGACACGGAACAGTTCCACCTCTCCTCACCATCGGCACCCTCAGAGCCAGCGACCTTTCGGGGCCTCAAGACGTTGGCATGAAAGGAAAATCGGAGTTGGAATCCAGTGGCCTCATAACGGTCGTCACTAGAGAAGTGCCATGACATTGACGTGTCTTCGTTCTGCAAGTCTCTTGGAGATGGGGGAAGCAGAAATGGCTCGGGGGTCTGTTTGGCATCATATGTGGTGAACTTAGCGCCAACGGTGTGCATTGCTGACAAAGACAGGACGCAACGACCAGGGAAGTGAACCAACGTGTCGCCGTAGCCCAGGTCTGCCACGAACACACTGATGAAGAGGAGATGGTCAGGGGGTGCTGTGAGTGTGACGCAGCTTTTCATGTGTGCTGGGTAACGGGTGACTCTGTCCCATCCAGGGGTCTGTATGTATCCTGCACAACAACAACAACAACCCATCTCAGGGACAGATTGGAAGAATAGGCTTTGCCTCAAACCTCGATCCTCGATCGAATAAGGGGTTTTCTGAGTTCTGAGTTCAATTTATTCCGCTTCTCTGATTTTCAGTCCTCTCATTTTCAGTTCTCTAGTTCCAGTTACCTAAATTCCCGTTCTCGAAATCCCTTTTCTCTAATTTCAGTTCTGTAAATTCAGATCTCTAAATTAAGTTTTCTAATTTTTGTTCCGTACATTCAGTTCTGTAAATTCAGTTCTGTAAATTAAGTTCTTTAATTTCAGTTCTTTAATTTCAGTTCTGTAATTTCAGTTCTTTAATTTCAGTTCTTTAATTTCAGTTCTTTAATTTCAGTTCTTTAATTTCACTTGTGTTCATTCAGCTTCCTAAATTCAGATCTTTGATTTCTGTTTTGTAAATTCTGTTCTCTAAATTCAATTTTTTAATTTTTGTTCTGTAAAATCGGCTCTCTTAATTTCTGTTTTCTGATTTCAGTGATGTAAATTCAGATCTTAAAACTCAGTTTCTCATTTTACCTATCAGATTCCAGTTCTCTATATTCAGATCTCTCAATTCAGTTCTCTCTAATGTCTGTTCCCTGATCCCAGTTCTCTTTTCTCAGTTCTCCAATTCCAGTTTCAGAACTTAGTTTAGCTAATGATTCACACGAGGTGCCAGAGGAATTAAGCTATCAGAGTGCCTGACTCGTGATCTTGGTAAATCTGAGGTTGCGGGTTTGAATCCCCGTCGGGACTTTCAGACGAAAGTTTTTTCCCTTTTGGGAGTTAAATATAATCCTAGTTCTTTTCCCCAAAAATGCACCTCTCACACAGGGCTATGGTTTAGGGTAATAAACCCTCTGCAAACAGACACGTTCTGTTGTTCATTTAAGAATGAGGTTTACGTTTAAATTAGCTGCACCTATGCCCCATATACGAAACCCCCCTGCAAAAAACGATTGTGCGGTTTACTTTCGTTGGGGAGAGAGTCGGCCCTTTCTGCGCAAAAACAGAAAAAAACAGCCTCTTGAATCTATTTGGGAAAAATGAATGATGGCTTCGGGGGGAAAATCAAATCCAGCGCATGAAAAAACGGATGCCTTTGTGCAGGGTGAAAATTTCTTACGCCATCTATAAAACGAGGTGAACTTGTTATTCGAAACTTGTCAGTTTCCAGATCTCGCTTTCCTTTTTTTTTTTAAAAATAAAACTGCCTGTTATTTAGAAACCTCCACATTCAAACCGAAATGATGTCATCTTTGTCTTTAACAATAGCTGTGTATTGCTACCAGTAAGAAGTGAATTTCTGAAACATGCCCAGTAGAGACAGAATGCGAATGCGAATATTTATTCGCCAGTAGAGAGAGAGAGAGAGAGAGAGAGAGAGAGAGAGAGAGAGAGAGAGAGAGAGAGAGAGAGAGACAGACAGACAGACAGACAGACAGACAGAGAGAAAGAGACAGACAGACAGAAAGAGAGGCAGAGAGAGAGGGGAGAAGAGAGAGAGAGAGAGAGAGAGAGAGAGAGAGAGAGAGAGAGAGAGAGAGAGAGAGAGAGAGAGATGTATTTCATTCCTCAGCATTGTGATTTTGTCGCCGCGTCTGTTGAAAGATGAGCCGTCGTCCAGTTCAGTACCCAAACCACTCTCGACAGCATCTACGGTGAAACAGAAACGCACGAGCGTCGTCTCAGGGCTGGATACTAACAGATGCTTGACAAAGTCCCTCCCTCAACCTCCGACCCCCATGTCTGTTCTAAGAAAACCAACATGTTTCAGAAAAATGGAAAAAAAAGACTCACCGCGTGAAGAAGACAGATAAACGAGCTCAAGTTCGGGTCTGGCAGACTCGTCCGCGGCAGCAAAGTACAGAGACAGTTTCGCTTTCGTAGCCGAATATGAATGATAGTATAGTATGATCGCCACTCTGTCAGAGATACAATACAAGGAAATGATATCTTGCTTTCGAAGGCAATCGATTCTATTTGTCTCGATGTCTTCCTTGGTGTCATTCATATATTCCATTGTCACTACAGAAAGGAACATGCACTCTTCTAGTCGTAAATGTACTATTTTGCCACGTGGCACTTGTATGATGATTTCACAGTCAGTGATGTTACTTTGCCCGATGTTGTAATAATAGGCGTGGCCAGATGTACCTTCCATGGTCATCTGGTCAATGTCTGCACGCTCAATACATGGGGTCAAATCCAGGCCTGTCCTGTTCGTGGAGGTGGCCACATTGGGGTCAGTGATGTTGGTCACTGTCAGGGAAACGTCGTCAGAGGAGTCATAGTCGCTGAGGTCTGGCCAGTTCCCAGACAAAGCGTCCTCAGGTGATGGTTCTTGGGCCCCCCTCTTCACTCTGACTTCAGAGGTCGGGGTAGTTTGCGGCACAGCTGCACCTGCACCAGCCTCGCTTTGTGCTGCGCTTCCTTGATAACAACAGCGTAAGCGAGATAATAAAGCAAGTGTTCTTTTGAAGAGTCCAATATGTTATTCTCTATAACTGTCAGCTCCATCTTTCACTCTGTATTTAAAAAGGCTGCGCACTGCAGTTGGCAGGTCTTCTGCATTTTAGCTTGAAAAGGGTTTTGAATAAGCCTAAAATTTGCAATTTATGCACCGTTGGGTTTGTTTGTTGGTTGGTTGGGTTTTTTTTTTTGTTTGTGTGTTACTATTCAACATCTTAGTGACCAAGCAGAGTAACCCATACCAAAACAATTTGATCTTGAACGAGTGCTCACTGTGAAATCTTGAATGGGTGCTTACTGTGAAGTAATCAGAAAGAGCTCTGGAGGCGCTCCAAAGGCACTTTGTGTTCATTGTTCATGTTTCCTAACCCGGGGCGCCAACTTGGAAAGTAAAACAAAACTAACAGTCTCTCTTCAGACCCAGGCATGCGGTTGATAGCTGAAGATAACCATGTGATAAAGACGTGCACACGACCACTGGCTTAATCCTAATTGACAGCCTCAAGGCATCCCCTGGTGTGTGAGGTGGGTTGGGGTCTGAAGAGAACCATGTGATAAAGACGTGCACACGACCACTGGCTTAATCCTAATTGACAGCCTCAAGGCATCCCCTGGTGTGTGAGGTGGGTTGGGGTCTGAAGAGAACCATGTGATAAAGACGTGCACACGACCGCTGGCTTAATCCTAATTGACAGCCTCAAGGCATCCCCTGGTGTGTGAGGTGGGTTGGGGTCTGAAGAGAACCATGTGATAAAGACGTGCACACAACCACTGGCTTAATCCTAAATGACAGCCTAAAGGCGTTCCCTGGTGTATGAGGTGGGTTGGGGTCTGACTGCTTGTAGCCCAGTACGTCACTTTGGCTCCACTGGTAATCCCAACTCTGAAAGCATTCAACACCACCCACAGCTCCCGTGTGTCCATGTCAGGGAAGGGAAAAGAAGGAGGGGGGTGGGTGGGTGGGTGTTTGTTCTCATTAAGCAAATATACTACATTTGGCAAAACAAGTTGTTTAGACGGAGAAGGGGACAGAAACAGTAGGGAGAGGATGAGGGCGGGGAGAGTTGTGGGAGAGGGGCATAATTTGCAAATTGTTATACAAAATCAGTTTTGATGATTGCTGTTCTTCTGTCAAGAGAATGCGCTCTCTCAAGATGCCCCACCTCCACCCCACCTCCTACCAATGCATAGCTCTGGTATGATGGTGATGACATACACATCACACAGCACATCACCAAGGCGTACACCACAGACACACTCATCAAAGATCACTTGTAAAGGACCTACCAACATATCAGAGTCTAGTTGTGAAAGGACCTACCAACATATCAGAGTCTAGTTGTGAAAGGACGGACTGACTCAACACATCAGAGACCGGTCTTAAACGCACATTAACGTACATACCAAACTGGCTGCAATTTGGAGTATTGGCCTTCTGCCCTGCCTTGGCTTAAGGCTGTGTCAGACCATTTGACACAGGTTAAGAACACCAAGGCTACATCACAATGTTGATATGTTCTGCATAGTTATACAGGGACTGTCTTCAGTCGTGACAAGCTCCTAGCATAACACCATCAGTCTCCAAAATCCCTTGAAGTCGGAGTGTGGCTGCCCACATGGCAGTTAATAAAAAACGGTCATACATGCAATGTTTACATCCCTAGCTGATGCATTTGTACCATGGCGTTTAAGTGCTTCGGCTGCTCGGATGATCCCCGGAGTCTTTTAGCCAGGGTACAGCAACAACAACAGCCTTATCAGAATTTGTTTCCGCTTTTTGACAGTTTTGTTTCATTCCTCAAAGCTGGAAACCAGATCTCTGATCTTCAAACTATGCCTCTTCCTCGCAATGCCAATTTAGCCCCCCCCCCCACCCCCCTCCCCCTCCCCCCCCCCCCACCCCCCCCCCCCCCCCCCCCCCCCCCTGTTTATTAAATAGCACTTCAAGAGATGTGGAACTTCATCGCAATGTCAATTTAGCCCCTGTTCATTAAATAACACTTCAACAGATGTGGAACGTTTTGTGAGGTGATTCAGACGAGCTGCTATGTATCTGGCAGTGAATCAAGTTCAAAAAGTTATAAAGTAGATTCTCTTATATAAAAAAAAGCAAACAAACAAGATGCAAAGCATTTAAACAAACTCCAAGTTTATCTTGAATACGCGTGTACATGCCGAGAGCATGTTTACTATGAAAATACCCATGATCTACCAGTCAGTTATTAGATCTCAAGCTATTTTAAAATCAAATACAGTACTTTCATAGACAGGAATACGTCACAACCATGCGTCATAATGTATTTCGTCACTGAGATAAACTTTCTGAGATATTCCATATATACTACACATCATAATTTAAGGGCCACTTCTTCCTTCCTCTCTAATTTTAAGTTGAAATAATTGACAATGTTTAGAATTGATTCTATGTTTATTTCATCATTTCCACACCTGTTTTGGAAAAAGAAATTAGCACAATGACCCATTATTGAACAGCACATGCATTTAAAGGAACATCCCCCCCTTTTCAAGAAACAGAAAGTGTCAGATTTGGCCAATCTGTTTTCAATATCGCGTGTGTCCGCCCCGAGCCCCGTTCAGGATGCCGGCAATGGGGAGCAGGGGGGGGGGGGTCCGGGTAACAAGGCTCATGCCACCCCACACCATCATCGACCCGCCGCCGTACCGGTTATGCTCTTGGACAGTGGCGTCAGCGAACCTCTCCCTTGACGTCGCCACACCCGAGCCCGGCCATCGTTAAAGGTCAGGGTGAACCTGGACTCATCCGAAAACAAGACTCGGGCCCACTGTTGCCTTGTCCAGGTCACGTGCTCCCTGGCCCAGGTCATGCGGCGCACTCTGTTGACTGGTGACAGCACGGGTCGGACGGCCGGTCTCCGTGACCTCAAGTTTGCCTCATGTAGCCGTCTTCTCACCGTGCTGCAGCTGATGTTAGCACCTGTTGCGTCCCTCAGCTGACCCCTCAAGGTCACCGCAGTGAATGCCCTTTCCCTCAGGACGGAGAGGACAAGGTAGCGGTCTTGCTGTCTTGTCGTTACTCTGGGTCGACCCGTGTAACGCCTTTCCTGGACTGCTCCAGTGTCATTGAAGCACTCCAGCAGTCTCTGGATTGTGGAATGCGACACTTCAAGTCGTCTAGCAACTTCCCGCTGCGCTAGGCCTTCATCAAGCAGAGCGAGGGCTCTCCCCCGCTGCTCATCCGTCATCCGTCGTCTTGCAAGCATGGTTAAAACGAACCAAGAACGGGTCCTTTTTATCCTCGTCTGCGGGCAACTTTGGCTGGAGTAGTGTTCAAAAAGGGCTTGCCTTGCACGTGCAAAGCGAATTTTGTCGCTACCTTGCCTGCGTCGTCAGAGAGACCATGCTGAACATTCGACAATTTCGTGTGGAAATTGTCTTCCTTGGGCCGCCCATTGCAAATCGCCAAATCCCCAAACACGTGCCAAAAGGAAACTGCAATGTTGTCTGAGCTCTTATCCATTCAGTTACGGCAACGAATTGGAGAAAAGAGTAAGAGAAAATAGGTTATTTCTCCTTTCAAAAATTGACTCAAAAACGTTCCTGGCCCTTCAATAATGATGTGTAGTATATATAGAAGAAAACCCGTTTTGGGCCGTTATAGCCGTTAGCAACGGCTATTCTGGTAAAATAAAACATCGGGCATCATCCTTGACCCATAATGAACATACCTACAATTATTTTAGAAAGATCGGCCCAGACGTTTTGTCTGGAGCGAGTGGAACACATTTTGACCACGGACAGACACACAGACAGACAGACACACAGACAGCATTTCTTCGATCCCATTGTAAAGTACTCCCTGTTCAATAAGAACTGGGAGTACAAAAAATCTTGTCGTTAATTTCAGCAGAATATTAACGAATTAGTCTCCATACAATCGTTACAATCCTTCCAAAACGTAATGTGACTTTAAATTCCGAGAGAAAAAACAAAACTACTGTCCAAAACAATTAACACAATGGGTTGTTTGTAGTTTATCGAATCGAAAGTACGAGAATGATTGTGTAGCAGATACAGTTAATACCGTGCACTGGACATTTGACGTGTAAAATAGAAAAGTTGCGCATAAAGTAGCTTCTTTGTTCTCACTTTTGTCGACGACTGGCAAGTTTGTGACATCCCATTCCCAGAGACAGTGGACAATACGACAGGTGAAATAAAATGTGTGTGTGTGTGTGTGTGTGTGTGTGTGTGTGTGTGTGTGTGTGTGTGTGTGTGTGTGCGTGCGTGCGTGCGTGCGTGTGTGTGTGTGTGTGTGTGTGTGTGTGTGTGTGTGTGTGTGTGTGTGTGTGTGTGTCCGTCTGTGCGCAAGCGCGTGCGTGTGTGCGTGCGTTTGTGTGTGTATGTGTGTGTGTAACAGAGAGTACTCGGAATTCGGAACATTTTAATTACAAAGGCCACCGACCTATCTGCAATGAGGTCAAGAAACAAAAATGAAATCACACACACTGACGCTGCAACATATCTACTGATCACGATCATTTACAAAACTTGCTCACACCAACTGTATAATCGTAAATTGAGTATACTGAAAGATACATACAAAATCACACCCGTATGTAGCACTCTCCCAGACTCGCACAGCTCACACACACAATTTTGCTCGCACTTACAAGTGCACGCGCGCAAACCACACACACACACACACACACACACACACACACACACACACACACACACACACACAAGCATACACACACACACACACACACACACACACACACACACACACACACACACACACACACACACGCATACACACACACACACACACACACACACACACACACACACACACACACACACACACGCACACACACACACACACATACACACATATACACATTTTTTCATCATGATCCCTAAGTATACACAAGTCGTATCGACCACGAAACAAGGTAAAACAGATAAATTCATGAAAACATATGGTACTCCTAATGTTCTCTCCCCAGTAACAATTCTTCTCTTTTCTTCAACGCATAGAAGATCGCAACAGAGCGAATTACGTCCCTTTTCTCGTTTTGCAGCAAAAAACTTCAACAATGGTCCGTGTACATTTGTTACATATTTCATGATATACTTATTTCTTAAATCTTGATATGATGGACATTCCAGCAAAAAGTGTATTTCATCTTCAGTTTTGTCACAAAAAGGGAGAGAGAGAGAGAGAGAGAGAGAGAGAGAGAGAGAGAGAAGAGAGAGAGAGAGAGAGAGAGAGAGAGAGAGAGAGAGAGACAGACAGACAGACAGACAGACAGACAGACAGACAGAGACAAAGAGACAAAACAAAGATGCCAGTTCGACTTCCCTAACCTGTACAACAATCGAGCGGGCAATGTACTTGCTGAGCGTTGGCATGTGCTTTAACATTACTGTGAGGAGTGACATTGTCTGCGCTGACCTCATGAACTGTTTGGTGCTGTCCAGTGGTGATCATTTTGTTGCGTTGTGTGGCCTGACACAATTGTTAGCCTTCACAATGGACTGCGTTCTGTTTGTTGCTGGGGAAAGAGAAAAGGTGTTCAGTGTGGTGGTTAGATATCAAAGTGGCTCGCTTTTCCTAACCAGGTTTCTACACACACACACACACACACACACACACACACACACACACGCACACACATATACGCACGCACGGACGCACGCACGCACGCACGCGCACGCACGCACACACACACACACACACACACACACACACACACACACACACACACACACACACACACGCACGCACGCACGCACGCACGCACGCACGCGCGCGCACGCACGCACACACACACACACACACACACACACACACTCACACACACACACACACACACACACACACACACACACACAACACATACACACACACACACACACACACACACACACACCACACACACACACCACAAACACACACACACACACGGGCACACACACACACACACACACACACACACACACACACACACACACACACACACACACACACACACACACACACACACACGCTTCCATTCCAGTCACGTTGAGCCACATTCTCTTCAAGCCTGTTTCTGTTCTGCTTCTCCCTTCCTCCTCCTCACCGTCTTCCAAGTCAGTGTTTCGTCTTCTACTCTACCCAGCTTATGCACAGGCACCTCCGCACAGATCTCCCTTCAGCTGTGGTTGACAACACCTCAACATTCACGCAATGTGTTGAGACAGCATGACATTCAGCTTCACCCTAAGAACGCGCAAATGGGCGTTGAAATTCAAACCCACGATGTGAATATTCCAGCACAGTTATTTAAGAATGTCACCATTACAAGTATCTCCTCCAAGCTGACGATCGCCATGTTAAAGATGAAGGAACGTCATACTGCTGCGTAATGACCTCCATCTTGACCAAACATGAAGGAAGGACACAACAACATGGTACCCTGCAAATCAAGAGATAAATTGCCTCCCTTTCCGATTATTCCACATCTCAGGTTTTGAAGTCAAGAATGTGACGTGTCCTTAACGATTTCAGCCACTGGTTCTGGATTCTCTATTGATTCGATCTCCGGGACACGGCTGAGGGACTGCACGTGTGGTGACTCTGGTGCCTCCTCTGTTAATGTCCCGCTGATCGATTTAAATCTGTAGGTGTTTCTAGCTCTTTAATGCTCTCGTTCTGGCTCTCTTGACAGTCATTGATGAACTGTCTTTCTGTTTCAGCTTCTGTGCCTCCTCAATGGCATGGCATCCACGCCTGTCAATTCCGCCCCCCCCCCCCCCGCCACCCCCCCAAAAAAAAACTCCCCATTCCGTCCATAGCCACAGCCTGAACCGTCCTCCCCAGCCTTATTCCCAGCAATTCACAGGGAGCAGCCAATGTCAAGCTGTCGTGAAGAAACCCACCAGAGGAGGCACTGCACAGCTGTGGAGTAAGTTCGAAAGGACTCTGGAAAAATACTGCACAAACCAGTCCTATTGAACAGATCAAAGCATCAAAATACTGCACAAACCAGTCCTATTGAACAGATCAAGGCACCAAAATACTGCACAAATCAGTCCTATTGAACAGATCAAGGCATCAAAATACTGCACAAACCAGTCCTATTGAACAGATCAAAGCATCAACATACTGCACAAATCAGTCCTATCCAACAGATCAAAGCATCAACATACTGGACAAATCAGTCCTATCCAACAGATCAAAGCATCAACATACTGCACAAATCAGTCCTATCCAACAGATCAAAGCATCAACATACTGCACAAATCAGTCCTATCCAACAGATCAAGGCATCAAAATACTGCAGAAATCAGTCCTATCCAACAGACCAAGGCATCAAAATACGGCACAAATCAGTCCTATCCAACAGATCAAAGCATCAAAATACTGCACAAATCAGTCCTGTTGAACAGATCAAAGCATCAAAATACGGCACACATCAGTCCTATCCAACAGATCAAAGCATCAAAATACTGCACAAATCAGTCTTGTTGAACAGATCAAAGCATCAAAATACTGCACAAATCAGTCCTATTGAACAGATCAAAGCATCAAAATACTGCACAAATCAGTCCTATCTAACAGATCAAAGCATCAAAATACTGCACAAATCAGTCCTATTGAACAGATCAAAGCATCAAAAATACTGCACAAATCAGTCCTATTGAACAGATCAAAGCATCAAAATACTGCACAAATCAGTCCTATCCAACAGATCAAAGCATCAACATACTGCACAAATCAGTCCTATTGAACAGATCAAAGCATCAAAATACTGCACAAACCAGTCCTATTGAAACAGATCAAACATCAAAATACTGCACAAATCAGTCCTATCCAACAGATCAAAGCATCAAAATACTGCACAAATCAGTCCTGTTGAACAGATCAAAGCATCAAAATACTGCACAGATCAGTCCTATCCAACAGATTAAGGCATCACAATACGGCACAAATCAGTCCTGTTGAACAGATCAAAGCATCAAAATACTGCACAAACCAGTCCTGTTGAACAGATCAAACATCAAAATACTGCACAAATCAATCCTATTGAACAGATCAAAACATCAAAATACTGCACAAATCAGTCTATTGAACAGATCAAAGCATCAAAAATGCAAAATCGTCCTATCCAACAGATCAAGGCATCAAAATACGGCACAAATCAGTCCTGTTGAACAGATCAAAGCATCAAAATACTGCACAAATCAGTCCTATCCAACAGATCAAGGCATCAAAATACTGCACAAATCAGTCCTATCCAACAGATCAAGGCATCAAAATACGGCAGAAATCAGTCCTATCCAACAGATCAAAGCATCAAAATACTGCACAAATTAGTCCTGTTGAACAGATCAAAGCATCAAAATACTGCACAAATCAGTCCTATCCAACAGATCAAGGCATCAAAATACTGCACAAATCAGTCCTATCCAACTGATCAAGGAATCAAAATACGGCACAAATCAGTCCTATCCAACAGATCAAGGCATCAAAATACTGCACTAATCAGTCCTATCCAACAGATCAAAGCATCCAAATACTGCACAAATCAGTCCTATTGAACAGATCAAGGCATCAAAATACGGCACAAATCAGTCCTATGGAACTGATCAAGGCATCAATATACTGCACAAATCAGGCCTATCCAACAGATCAAAGCATCAAAGATGAGTTCAACAGGACAGATTTGTACATCATCGTGAAATCAATACATTTAACGACAGTTTTGCGAAGAGATCAACAAACTTAGTGTACAGTTCAGAAAGTCAGAAAACACAATAATGATGACCTGTGAAAGTCAGTCCATTCATTAATTACCAATGGTAAAAGACGAATACACATTGGTGACTGGTTGTACACGACAAATCAACCTCATGATGATCAGTTCGAAAGAACTGGTCAATTATCACACAAAATCTGGGCTCATCAATAATGATTTTACAGAACCTTCAACGCGTGCAAAGGTAATGTAACTGAAATATATATAACTCAATACAGCCTTAATCACTTCTACGGGACAAAGTTATGTAATAGACACGAGTTTTTAAAAGGCAAATACATTCGTCAAGGATAACTTCTACAGGACATATCAACAAATCAAAGAGCAGCTTTAAAAGGACAGGCTCAAGACCAGGTCTTATACTCAAATTAACAGACTAATTAAATTGGTTGTAATCAGGAGGGAGTGTTAGTCTTCTTCCAGTTAATTTCTGCTTTATGCCAGTTTGTCCGGTTGAGGGCTGGAAGCCTCCTCTCTGATTTTCCAGCTGAACCTCTGTCTTAAAATGGGAATTGAGACGCTGTTCCTTAATGACACTTCAGCGAATGTAGAAGTTTTTCTGAGATGATTCAGACGAGCTGGTGCCCATCTCACGATGTTAATATTCAAAAAGAGTTAAAGATCGACTTTCCTGAAAATTTTCCAGCAGACGATTCACCAATCTTCTCCACGCAACTGTGACAATTGGCCCAAAACAGACATGCAACTTTCAGCTTCAGCAACATTCACTGACTACTGTCTAAAAACAGTCAGTAGGACGGATTGTTTGTAAATTATCAAATCTTAAGTTAACAAAGGTGTAGCAGATCCTTTCAAAATGCATGGAATATTCTAGAACATTCCAGAACAAAGACCTTGTATCGCAGCCAAAGCATTTTGCACGTTCTAGAATGTTTTTTTCAATGTTTCTGGGAGGTTCAGCAGCTGTACACAGAGGTGTTGACATTGTTATGTAGTTCCGTCACCTGCACGGACATCCTCTATCAAAATAATGCGCACCTCGCGGAAGATGTCTTCCACCCATCTAAAGCAAACTGGACATATTCTGGTGTGAAGGCACTAACAATGGAACTACTTCGTCTGTTGCTGACATTATCCCGCGCTCAGAACGTATTTCCCCGGCAACAAACAGAATGTATTGCATTGTGAAGATTAAGAACTGCGCATGGCCACAAGACGATGACTATTTCACTGCACCAAACAGTCCATGTTCGCCCTGTGGGTTGGGCATAGAATAGACGCACTGCCCTGCCATGCATGTCGTAAGAGGCGACTTAGGCAGGACCACCCTCGCCTGGAGGATAAAGGGGTTTGTGTATGGGATAACAACCCTACCTGTAAAAAAGACCAGTTACAGAAGCATCGACGACAACGAACCAAAACATTTACCTGGCCAAGGAAGAGTCTCCATCCCGGAGACTTATGACGCAGTGCAGTGAAAGCTGGAAGGAAGCTGCAAGGCTGACTCCCCTTCTAACACCAGGACAACAACGAAAGTAGCCACATGGAACATCAGGACGATGTATGGAACAGGAAAAAACTATCCAAGTAGCGAGAGAGATGAAAAAACTACAAGATCGGAGTGCTAGGACTGAGTGAGACAAGGTGGCTACAATCAGGACAGCTGAGACTTTCATCTGGAGAACAGCTGCTGTACTCAGGACACACAGAGGATGGAGCCCCCCACACTGAGGGTGTGGCCTGATGCTGGCACTGGAGGCACAAGGGGCACTCATCGGATGGGAACCTGTCAACTCCCGCATCATCACTGCAAGTTTACCACGAGAAGAATGACATCAGGCTGAACATCATCAGTGCTATGCTCCCACCAATGATGCGGAAGAAGAGAAGAAAGATCACTTCTATCAGCAACTACAGACAGTGATAGACAGAAGAGGACCAAAGGACATAACCATACTGATGGGAGATTTCAACGCCAAGATTGGAATGGACAACACAGGCTACGAGGACATCATGGGGACAAACGGACTGGGACAGATGAATGAGAATGGTGAGCGCTTTGAAGACCTGTGTGCCCTGAACCGGCTGGTGATAGGAGGAAGCATCTTCCCACACAAGCGCATCCACAAAGCCACATGGAGATCCCCGAACCACGTCCCAGAGAAACCAGATTGACCATATCTGCATAAGCCGCAAGTTCAGGAAATCATGGCGGGATGTACGAGTGATGAGAGGTGCTGAGGTGTCATCAGACCACCACCTTCTTTTAACAACAGTGAGACTTCGCCTCAAGAGATTCACCAGCGCAAAACAACACACGGACAAGGTACAATGTTGGACTGCTCAGAAACAGGACACACAAGCAGCACTCCAGATAAGCCTTTCCAACAGGTTCCAGCCGCTACAAGAGCTCATAGAAGATGGTGAGAATGGATATCGAGACACAGTGGGAACACTGCAAGAAGCTCTGGCACGACACATGTGAAGAGATCCTTGGCAAGAAGAAGACCCAGCACAAGGAATAGATCTCTGCCGATACCATCCCACAAGCTAGAACAAGGAGAGAGGAAAACTGCGCTGAACACGAGCCGAACAAGTGCAGCTAAGGCAAAGGCACAGGAAGAGCACACAGCAGCGAACAGAGAAGTAAAGAGGAGCATGAAGAAGGACAAGAGGGACTACTTGACGACTGGCCAGTCAAGCAGAGGCAGCAGCCAGACAGGGGAACCTGAAGGACCTGGACCTGGTGACCAAGAAGCTGACGGGCAAGTTCCAGCAGACAGACAAGCCAGTGAAGGACAAGAACGGAAACCCACTGACAACAACCGAGGAACAGCTGAAACGATGGGCAGAAACACTCAGGGAGTTGCTGAACTGCCCCGTCCCTGACGCACACCAGACATCCCACCGCAGAGACAGAGCTGCCCATCAGCTGCGACAACCCTCATAGGCAGAGATCAAGAAGGCCATCATGACTCTGAAAATGGGAAGGCTGCAGGGCCGGACGAGATACCAGCAGAAGTCATCAAAGCAGACACAGAGACAGCTGTCAACATGCTATGCAGCCTCTTCAGCAAGATCTGGGAGAAGGAGGAGGTACCGGCCCAGTGGAAAGAAGGAATCATCATCAAGCTGCCGAAGAAAAGAGACCTCAGGGACTGCAGCAACTACCGAGGGATCATGCTCCTGTCAACGCCAGGCAATGTTTTCAACAGGGTTCTACTGGAGAGGATGAAAGAGGCTGTCGACCCAAAGCTCCGAGACGAACAGGCAAGCTTCCGGCGGAACAATCATGTCCCGACCAGATCGCCAGCCTGCGCATCATCGTGGAGCAGTCGCCGGAGTGGAACTCCCCCCTACATCAACTTCATAGATTATGAGAAGGCCTTCGACAGTGTGGACAGAGAGATGTTGTGGAAGCTGCTGAGGCACTACGGAGTTCCCGAGAAGATCATCTCCCTCATCCGGTGCACCTACCAGGACATGAACTGCAGGATTGCCTACGCCGCCAGCTGTCCGAAAATTTCGAGGTGAAGACTGGAGTTCGGCAGGGGTGCCTGCTGTCGCGTTCCTCTTCCTCCTGGTCATTGACCGGATCATGAAGACCACTACAACAGGCATGAACAACGGTATACAGTGGACACTCGGACGCAGCTCGACGACCTCGACTTCGCTGACGACCTGGCGCTCCTGTCACACAGCCACAGCCAGATGCAGGACAAGACCATTCGCTTGGATACCACATCAGCCAAGACAGGGCTCAAGATTAACAGGAAGAAGACCGAGCTGATGAAAATCAACACCACTGCCAACACATCAGTCACAGTCGTTGGAGAGCCATCAGGGAGGTGGAGTCTTTCGTCTCCTGGGAAGCGTGGTTGACCAACAGGAGGCACGGACCGAGACGTCACAGCCAGAATCGGCAAAGCAAGAGCAGCTTTCGTCATGCTCAAGAACATCTGGGCAGCTGGAGGAATCAGCATAAGAACCAAACTCCGCATCTTCACTCCAATGTGAAGTCAATTCTGCTCTGCGGATGCGAAACATGGCGGACAACACAGACGATGCAACAAAAGATTCAGACACTCTTCAACACCTGTCTGAAGCGCATCTACACAATCCGATGGCAGGACAAGATCCGAAACGAAGATCTGTGGGAGCGTGCGGGACAGGAACCATGGCCAAGCAGATACTGCGAAGGAAGTGGGGCTGGACCGGACACACCTTCAGGAAGCCAGCGTCAGCACCACACACCAAGCCCTGACCTGGAACCCGCATGGAAGGAGGAAGAGAGGTCGACCTCGCAGAAGCTGGAGGCGAGACACTGAGGCACAGCTGAAGCAACTAGGGACCAACTGGACTGGAATGACCAGAACAGCCCAGAACAGAGTGCGATGGCGAAGGGTCGTCGATGGCCTATGCTCCACCGGGAGTGATGGGCATAATGAATGAATAATGAAACAGTTCATGCAGTCAGCACCAGTCCTGTCTCCCTTTACAATGGTTTTACTGCAGATAACAGATAACAAAGATCAGCGAGTACACTGTCCGCTCAGTCGTTGTCCATGTTAGGTGACACTGATTTCGTATTGCTTTCGTATTTTGCTGACACAAAAGTCAAGCTTTGCACACAAAGGTCCTGCGCGCCGCGCGCACACCACACACAACACACACACACAACACACACACACACACAACACACACACACACACAACACACACACAACACACACACACACACACACACACACCACACACACACAACACACAAAACCACCACACCTGTACCTACATCTCAGCTCAGTCTATGTTTTACAAACAGGCCATTACAGACTGCCTCGTTGTCTTCGGACAGACAGCAAATGAGGTGCTGCCTTGGATCTTCGGGCATCATGTAAGGATACATTTCTGTGGTCGTCTTAATGACTGATGGAGTCTTCTACTTCTTCTGTTCCCCTTCTAGGTTTAAGAATTTGGTCCTCTTTCTTTGCCATACTTAACTTTCGCTTTACAGGCTGACTGGCACATCAGTCATTTAGAGCCATGGTCTCGTCATCCCTCTTCTGTCCTGCTTTCTCTCTCTCTCTCTCTCTCTCTCTCTCTCTCCTCTCTCCTCCTCTCTCTCTCTCTCTCTCTCTCTCTCTCTCTCGGAGGCTGGATGTAAAAAAAACAGAATGATTATTCCATTACGCTCTGAAAATAAAAATTCGTTCGTTCGTTCGTTCCCCTCTCTCTCTCTACTCTCTCTCTCTCTTCTCCTCTCATCTCTCTCTCTCTCTCTCTCTCTCTCTTCTTCATTTCTGTCTCTCTCTTCTCAATAAGCGTTGTCACTTGTTTTGTGTTTTTCCCTGTCCAGTTTAATTACGGGCACTTCGTAACAGATCTCCCTTCACTTGCATTACTACTCTCCACATTCCTACAAAATTTTCGGAATACCCAAACATTCATCTTCACCCTGGCATACACAAATGGGCTTTTAAAATTCACAACAACGCTAAAACATTCAAGCGCATTTTATTATTTTTTCGAAACGATTGTCTCGTCAAGTAGAAAGAACACCGTTCACTGCATGTTGAAGGAGGAAGCTGACCATCCCCAGGCGGAGGGAAAATGAAATAGCAACAGTCTTGCAAAGAAGAGCAAATTTAAAAAGCTGAAAATTTATTAACAGTCCCCCTTTGATTTATCCGCTTGTGAAATTTAAACTAAATTTATGGAAAAATATATAAAATAAGAAGAATTTAAGGAAAAAATGTCTAGTTTACCACGTGTCCCAGGCACATTGTCAATTAATTCATAAGTAAGGGTGAATACTTGGAACACTAAAAATTCTCATGGTATTACTTGTGTCTGCAGAGAAAACATTCTGTACATCATCTTTTTTTGAATGCTCATGTTGACCACGCTCTATCAGGAGAAGGTATTGAGATGACAAACTTTGGTAATGTTAGTACTGTCTTATATGGTTACCATGTTGCTGAATTGCCATGGTTATTTCGCAGTCCCCGGTTGCAAATTTTTTAAAGATCAATACTAGGGTATTTACTTATGTAAGCATGCACATACAGATGTGGTTGAAAGTACTCACGTGGATGATAAATTAAGTGGGGAGTTTTTTGACGGTTTTTTTTTTATTTTTTATTTTTTTTAAAAGAAGTGTCTAGTATCATCTGGCGATGAAAAGACATTAAATAAACCACTGAACTAAACTGAGGCCCGAGGTGTTTGGAGCTGTGCATCAGCTGCGAAATGACCCTCAGACTGACCACTCGTGAAGGACACCACAACAGGATACCCTACAATCCAAGCGGTTAATTTGTCTCCCTTTAAATCTGAACACCCCAGCTTTTGCGTAAGAACTTTATTTGTCCTTGACGATTTGTACTCATCGGTCCACAATACCCATATCCAACGATTCGATCACCGAGGCACGGCACATGTGAGAGCCCTGATGCCTCCTCCTCTGCTAATGTCCCTGTTCTCGACTTTAAATTGTTGTGTTTTCCAGCCCTTGAACACTGTTTTGCAGTGTAGGCTCCTTTGACAGTGATTGATCAACTGTTTTTATCAGTTGTAGGCGCCTTGACAGTGTGATCACATTTTTTTTAATCAGCTTTAGGTCCTTTGACAGTGATTGATCAACTTTTTTTTATCAGCGTAGGTCCTTTGAACAGTGATTATCAACTTTTTTTTATCAGGTAGGCTCCTTGACAGTGATTGATAAACTTTTTTTTTATCAGCGTGGGCTCCTTTGACAGTGATTGATCAACTTTTTTTTTTTATCAGGTAGGCTCTTGACAGTGATTGATCAACTTTTTTTTTATCAGCGTAGGCTTTTTGACAGTGATTGAAACTTTTTTTTTTATCAGCGTAGGCTCCTCTGACAGTGATTGATCAACTTTTTTTTTTACAGCGTAGGCTCCTTTGACAGTGATTGATCAACTTTTTTTTTATCAGCGTAGGCCCTTTGACAGTGATTGATAACTTTTTTTTTATCAGCGTAGGCTCCTTTGACAGTGATTGATAAAACTTTTTTTTTATCAGCGTGGGCTCCTCTGACAGTGATTGATCAACTTTTTTTTTTATCAGGCGTAGGCTCCTCTGACAGTGATTGATAAACTTTTTTTTTATCAGCGTAGCTCCTTTGACAGTGATTGATCAACTTTTTTTTTATCAGCTTTAGGCTCCTTTGAAGTGATTGATCAACTTTTTTTTTATCAGCGTAGGCTCCTTTGACAGTGATTGATCAACTTTTTTTTTATCAGGTAGGCTCCTTTGACAGTGATTGATCAACTTTTTTTTTATCAGCGTAGGCTCCTTTGACAGTGATTGATCAACTTTTTTTTTATCAGCGTAGGCCCCTTTTGACAGTGATTGATCAACTTTTTTTTTTATCAGCGTAGGCTCCTTTGACAGTGATTGATCAACTTTTTTTTTATCAGCGTAGGCTCCTTTGAAAAGTGATTGATCAACTTTTTTTTTATCAGCGTAGGCTCCTTGACGTGATTGATCAACTTTTTTTTTTATCAGCGTAGGTTTCCTTGACAGTGATTGATCAACTTTTTTTTTATCAGCGTAAGGCTCCTTTGACAGTGTTTGATCAACTTTTTTTTTATCAGCGTGGCTCCTTGACAGTGATTGATCAACTTTTTTTTTTATCAGCGTAGGCTCCTTTGACAGTGTTTGATCAACTTTTTTTTTATCAGCGTAGGCTCCTTTGACAGTGATTGATCAACTTTTTTTTTATCAGGTAGGCTCCTTTGACAGTGATTGATCAACTTTTTTTTATCAGCGTAGGCTCCTTTGACAGTGATTGTTTAACTTTTTTTTATCAGCGTAGGCTCCTTTGACAGTGATTGATCAACTTTTTTTTTTCAGCGTAGGCTCCTTTGACAGTGATTGATCAACTTTTTTTTTATCAGCGTAGGCTCCTTTGACAGTGTTTGGGATCAACTTTTTTTTTATCAGCGTAGGCTCCTTTTGACAGTATTGATCAACTGTTTTCTTTATCTGTCTCCTCTCCTTTTGCACCTCAGTGGCTTTGCATCCACTTCGCCCATTCCTCTCCCCCTCATCCCCCACCCCTCCCGTCCACAGCCAAAGCCTGGCCCATCCCATCACAGCCCCAGCACTGGCAATCCCCAGGGGGCAGTCCGTGTCAAGTTGCCATGAAAACGCCCCACTAGAGGAGACACTGCACCGCTACCAAGTCATCTCGGTGACTTTAGTGGCGCTAGTGCTGATTCAACATACGTAGGACACCATCTACTACGGCCCATACTGATGACTATAACTGCTAAAATCCTGGAGCCAGCATGGGCGAGTTCTCTCTCCAGAAGACGCCACCACGTTCGTTCGACGACAGTCTCGTGAATATGTCACTTCCAGTGATCCCGACAGAACCAAACCAAAGGCATAAACTTGGAGATATAATAAAAGAATGTGGTCGTCATCAGAGCAAGGCATCATGGGACACAGAATGAGAAACAGTTTGATGCCGATCGATGAGGAAGATGATGATGAAGATGATGCTAGCGATTTCCATTCCCTTCTAAAATTGCATGACAGGACTGCTCTCTAAGCTTCCTTTCATAATGCATCTCGGCCTCAACCAGGCCCGAGGGATACAGGCACCTGCAGTGTCAGTCAGGAAAGGTGAGCAACTCTCAAAGACACATTCATTAAGTGGATGAAACTCGACTGTATGGTCCTAGTCTTCCCAATGAAGTCCACAGTAACCTCAACTCTGGTAG
>CM031623.1:52890902-52893402 GCA_018398815.1 Conus ventricosus | reverse complement strand
AAGACACACGTGCCTTCGGGAAACTCGGTTAACATCAGGCAGAGGGGGGGGGGGGGGGGGGTTGCTGAAAGGTGCGCTTTTAGGTACCCTCCCTTTCATTGTGTAACCGTTCAGTCCAGCGATCTGATCAACAATTGTTTAATAGTCATAGTGTGGAAGCATAAGAACCATAATTATAAGAAGTCTTAAATATGGCTTGCTGGACGAACTATCTTGAAAAAGGTGCGTAATAATCTTCGAAATCTTAAAAAGGACAGACCACCCCCCCCAAAAAAAAAAAAAAAAAAAGAAGAAAAGAAAAGAAAAGAAAAGTATTGCAAATCCGTACTTGGAAACCCCAATCGGAATTGCTCAATAGATAAAAAGTATATGTTCCAATGCTTGAATCTTTATATATCATTGATGACGATGCAAAACCTCCGTTTGCAAGTAACAAATCTTTAACAAAATCTTTTCAAAATTTCTTTCCTGAAGTCAACCGTTTCACCTCTAGAAATCCAAACTGCTATTAAGCAATTTGAAAGTAATACATCTCTCGGAATGTACTTATAACGTTATGAATATTTAAAGAACAGCGATCCTATGTTTATTTATGTATGTTGCAAGCTTTATTAAAGAACTTGGGTTAGACTTTTGAAAGCGTGCTATATAGCCGAAGACTAGACTATTGGATGGACAGCACCTGTTCACAAAAGTCATAATAATAAGCATGATTGTTATAATTACAGAGGTATAACTTTACCCAGTAGTCTTGGCAAATTGTTTACTTTTTTTTAACAAACGGATCACTGAATTTGAAGAATAATAAGCATACTCTTAAAAAAAATGAAGCAGGGTGAAGACATTTCCATGTTACTCTTCACCATAAGTTTGTACTCGAACGATTGGTTGACATTTTCAAACTAACCAACAAGAAATTTATATTGTGCTTTTTCCAGCAACTGTAATTCTAGTCTAACTGCAAGATTGTTAGGTTTGGGGCTATAGGAATGTGATGCAGCTGAAACTTTTTTTTAATATTGAAGATTTTGAATTATTCCAGATGAAATAGAAATATTCTGACCCATTTAATCTATGTAGAAACTGGTTTTGGCCCCATCTCTGTTTTGATTAAATATGGAATTATTTGGTTGATCTCCTATTAATTGTATCACCAATGTCTCTACATCAATGGTTCACTCAAATGTATAGCTCTATGCATAATTTCCAAGTCACGAACATTTGCCATTCACCTTGGGCTGAAATTTAAAAGTAGATGTTCATCGAGAGTGGGTATGACTGCGTTTGTATACAACAATCTTTTATTTACAGTGGTGTATTTTGTAGGAGTATCAAAAATATTCTAAGATAATTCACAAGCGCTTATGGGAAGACGTACAAAATTTTAAGTGTCATTATTAAAGACATTTACAAAATAATTTTGAAGATATACATCTATTTTTGTCAAACTTGTGAAATGTTGATGTATTTAACAAATAATTTTGGAGATATACATCTATTTTTGTCAAACTTGTGAAATGTTGATGCTGTAATCACAAGGTTCCTATATAGGCCTACTGAGAGAGCAAGACAATATGGTGTTGAAAGATACGAATGGTTATGTGTAGATTTTAATTTGAACGCCATTGGTGATAAGTGTCATTTTAGATTGAGTGCCCCCGATATGATATATTAAGAAAACCTATTCACGTTCTTACTATTACAGTATAAAGTCTTTATATCACATCTATAACCTAATGTTTGCATGTAAAAAGGTTCTTTTCAAAACCGCAAAATTTCAACAACAAATATTGTTCTGTTTTCCAGCTTTTATCTTCTTTGAATTAAAACATGATCACTTGTATCTACAGTTTGTGTACTTCACGTACACAAATAGATCCTGTGTCCATACACAAAGAAACGTTTACGTTTACGTTTACAACACGCACACACACACACACACACACACACACACACACACACACACACACACACACACACACACAAGCAAGCGCGCACGCACGCACGCACACACACACACACACACACACACACACACACACACACACACACGTTTATGCTGTTGTTGAACTGCTTTCTTCTTTTTTATCCCCCGTAACCTAAAAGGGAGGAAAGCGTTAAATTTGTGTTCAAGCTCAAAATGAGATGAGATGTTCCAGATTTGTTACATTAAGACGGCAGACAACGTAGAGTATCGTGTGGTCAGCAATGTCTTAGAGCTGCAGGTGCGTTCTGCTTCTCTCTGGCATGCTGAAGGTCAGATAGAGGCCGATAGGGGTGACTGGGCTGTCCTCGCCATGTCTCGCCTTACCTGGCGTCTTCGCCCGACCTGGAGTAAAGGAAACGATGGCCCCATAGCTTGTCTTCATGTCCCCTTCTTCCCCCCCCCCCCCCCCCCACACACACACACCACTTTTCCACCTCCACTGTTGTCGACAGGGTCGGCTGCGTCTCTGTCTTGGTATGTGGAAGGATCTGTCATAAAACACACTAGCATGTG
>CM031623.1:52855902-52883402 GCA_018398815.1 Conus ventricosus | reverse complement strand
AATGTAAATGGGCTTATGAATTCAAATTTTATTTCCCATTCTAAATATGGTTCTAAGTGCCATTTGCTGTCAGGTTTTCGAGCTATTTTATTCATACTGGCCAGCATTATTTGCTTCTACATTGCGCAGTTGCTCTAGTTTAGGAAACGTTTTGTTGTCGCCAACCTCTTTGCGTTTATAATCACCATCTTTAGTGTACTCAAACCCATACAAAGCGCCTATCTCACCGTTTTGTTCAATGTCCGCAACGTCTGCAAGGTCTTTTAATTCTAAAGTTATACACCTCACAGGCGCTAATGGAACTCCTGGTTCTTCTGGCCCACGCGACATTTTTTAGTACAGCTTATTATTTTATTTCCAAAACAATGTGCAGGTTATCACATTTCACGACTTTCCCTGTTTTGTCTGCAATTTTTATATTAAATGATCTGACCCTTCCACAAGCTAATCGTTTAAACTGTAAATTAGGGAATTGTATAATTTCATAATCGCAATATGCAGCTTTCCCTGATGGAAGAGCTCTCAAAACAGTTGAGGGCCTTCCATCATATGTTTTCATCAGTGCTCAGCTCATCCAAATGAACATAGAGTAATGAATGTAATGCAAGATCGAGCGGATTTTCTCCCTCATAAGTAGTTTTGTTTGCTGCAACTCTAAAACTATGAATGGACCGATCGGCAGTTGTAAAGCCTAACATTTTAGCTAGCTCTTTATCAAAATAGTACCCTACTTCTTCTTCTTCAGGTTTGAAGGTCAACATTGTTTTTAGATTTGCATTGTTAAGTTTGAGGGCAATGTCGAAGTTACTCATTGCTTCTTTTAGGGAGCAAAACCCGTAATAACCATCAGGGATTGTTAACTGGCCAACTTTGGCCCCTGTTTTGTCAACTTTTAGTATCTTATTATTCTCCTTGGATTCGGTTATATTAAACCATACGACTTTGTAGAATATTTCATGAAGTGCAACCATTCTGGTTCCGCAATTGTTATCAATAGCATGTTCTAAAAACGAAGGACGGTCTTGGGTTGTTTATTGTTACAAACATTTTTTAAACGAAATAAAAATGACTGCATTTAAATATACTGATGCAAAATATTCTGCTGGGCCGCACTACAATCTTAAAAACATAACAACTGATACTCTTGTCATTTCTGTGACTCAGTCTGACGCCTTTCAAGTAAAGGTGAGTACTCCATTGAAGAGCTATCTTAACCCTCCTATTAAAAACGACCACATCCCAAAAGTGTGGTTCAGTCATCCGATGCAGTTTTATCAAAACCAGTTTAAACTTTGCTGTGTTTTGTGCATCAACTGGGTGTGGAGTGTCGTATGCTGATCACTTAAATCATCTGATCCTTGGTGAGGTCAGTGTACAGATTTCATTTTTATTACACCTTCAGACGTATTTTGACTGAACTGCAAGCGCCATTGCCAAATGACAAAACGTTTAATCCATTCAGCAATAGAATAAACATGAAGGCTTTGAAAGGATTTGTAACGAATTCAATATTAATGTTAAGGAAGACTTTAGACAAAAGTTGGATCTTAATCATGGCTTAGGCACCCCTTATTTTTGGGGCGTGCACAGAAAGTATAACTATGACTGGAATCCTCCTTACACATCTTTCTCTTCAGGCACAGGTGTTCACCTTGGGTCTATAGAGCAAGAGCATAAACAGCATGGACAACATTTATCTTAGACACTTCTAAGGGCCTAACTAAAGCAGGAATAGAACGAATAAACGACTCTGTTCGTACTTACGTTTGGTGTTTGCTAGGATCGCAAGCACAAACGAGATCGAGCATAACTGATCCTTCTACTGGGTTTGATGCGCAAAAACAATACTTAGCAAATTTAGAGGACGCCATTAATTCTACAGTTGATTTACCTTCAAGTATTAAAAGATACCAAAATGTTTTACAATACGCAAGATCGAAAGTAGACTTTGCTGTTGGCACTGGTTTATACATGCTGCCTTCTGACCTCAGGCTCCAGATAGGAACAATAATAAACTACAATAATGAAATCCTTGTGGCAGGCAATGAACAGAAAGTCGGAAAAAAACGAAATAAATTCTGAGCCAGTAATATTGCAAGCAGTAAACAAACAAGTCGACCCCCCAAGAATAAGGCATCCAATCCCCGTGGTCCAAAGCCCAGAGACCGTCAAAAAAAATAATGACCATGAATATGAAAAGACAGCACTTGTTTTTGGATTAACTGGCCTAGGATTACTTGGTCTTTATTTTACTAAAAAGTAACCCGACTATTAAGAGAACTAATGTCCATAAGTGCTCAGCCATAAAGCCAACTACTTTGCCTGCAGTAGACAAAAGCCAGCTAACAACACCCCCTAATATACCTGGTAAAGCATCCACGGCTTTACCGGCTAATTTTTTTTTAATAAACCCGCAAGATGATCAAGCTGTTTTTTTACCCATGATTTATCAGGCGGTGATGGTGGCGATGGCGGCGGAGGCACTGGGCTTTGACCACCGCCACCTGTAATAGCCATCGCCAGTGTACTTATTGCAAATCCTAAGGCCGTTATAACGCTTGCTAATGTGACTCCTTGCTCTCTAAACAGCGTTCGTATTCGTTCTGCTAGTGTTGTGTCTTCATATAAAATTCTTTGGATAGTTTCTCTTATTCTGCTCACTTGAGTTCGTAATTCTTCTCGGTTAGTAGACGCCACTTCTAGTCTTAATGATCTTTCTTGTTCAAGATATTTTAGCCTTTTGGTTATTCTTTCTTTAACACCAGGCCCCAAGTTGGCGTCATCAGCCTCAGCGAGTTTTTCTTTTTCTTTTTTTATATCCTCTTTTAGTTCAGTCAGTTTTGCTGAATTGTTTGTTAATTCGCCTCTGAAGGTTTTTAAAATACGATTAAGGGCATATAATTCTCTCATAGGCAATGAAGAAACATCAAATTTTTTTGGTACTGTTTCTTCTGAAGAACTGGGTTCTGCTTCTATTACATTTATTATTTTGCCTGTTGTTTGACTTAAATCTTGAAGTTCTATGTTTTGTATTTGGTTATCTGTTGGGAGTTCCTGCAGTGTGTTTTGAAGTTTAGAAACAGCCTCCTCCCTTAATTTCGGTTTAACAATGCCAAGGCGATTTCGATCTTCCACCCTAAGTCTTTGTCTAATTGTATTCATGCCTACAAACTTTGATGGGTCTCGTTTATTTGTAAGCTGAACAAGTTGTTCTCGGCCGGGGCCGCTTTTCACAAAACAAATGACCACCTTTTACTTCAAAATCAGGGTCTATAAGTTGGGGAGGTTCTAGGCCTAAACTTTGGTAAAATGATCTGGCCGTACTTTCTGTTAATTCACGTCGCAATGAGATCATTGAGCGATGCTGCGTCAAAGGAGTCATTTCACTCATGTCGTCTCCAGGATCAAAAACATCATAATCTTCTTCACCTTCAATGCCTGCCATGTTTTAAATAATTAACTTTTTATTTTGCTTCATAAAAATGTCACAAACATATGGTTCAATTCTTGACCCGCATAGAAGACTGAAAGAGCCCTTTGGCGTGAAGGGAAATAAACGGAATATTACTGTTCCAAATAATCCATCTACTATTGATGCAGATCAAATTCTTACTGTCAAATTTCCAGACCTAGGAGCGGATGAAGTGATTGTGCCAGGCTCTGCGCAACTTACTTTCAAAATAGAACTCGAATCAGCAACAGACCCAAACAGGACAGTTGTCCAGAATTTGGGACGGGCAATCGTTAAGAAAATTTCTATAAAACTTGAGGGGCAAGAAATATTTTCTTTACACAATGCAGACATATTTTTAACCTATTCTGATCTATGGCTAACGGGAATGAAAGGGCTGACTTTGCGTTTCAAGGAATCGAAAATGAAGAAGCACTAAAACATAGAATAGGCGCCGCAGATGTTAAAGACGGCAAAAAGTATGTAGCGGTAAATTTTGCGTATGGAAATCGCTTTTCCATTCCCTTAGATTTTGAGTTGTTAAAAGCGCATGCGCCATACTTTCAAGGAGCATTAAAAGACAGATTGTCATATGAACTAACTTTTAATGAATACAAACGGGTTATCAGATCATCAGACACCGAAGCAAAGTACAGCATTTCTGACATCTCGTTAGAGTTTGACGTTGTTAGCAACCCTAATTTAGCAAGGCTGATTGAGCAACAATATCAGTCAAAATTAGCAATATATTACGAAAGAGTGATTCTATCATACAACATATCCCAGAAGCAAGAATGACGCTATATGGAATTTTAGTTTTAGTGCCGCAGCAAGATCACTTAAAGGTATTTTATTGCTGTGTGAAGATGAAGAACCATTCAAAAGAGGAAGTGAAAAGTTTATTAATCCTAAAATAACGAAAGTACAATGTTCGATTGAGGGTAGTCCTAACCAAATCTACGCTAGCGGGCTTAGACCTTATCAGCATTTTGACGAAATAAGAAAATTGTTTGGAGGCGGGAGGGTAGAAATCCAACAGTAGACCTTGTGTCTAAAGATCTACACCTTCACAGTGTAAGACTTGATGATTATTTAACAACAAAATACGGTTTATGGATTGACCTAAGATCGACAGAGGATAATCAGTTGCATGGAAGTGGGAGAAACTGTTAAAGACGGAATAAACATTCAAATTGATAAAGAAAAAGATGGCGATAAACCAGTTAATGTACATTTGTTTTTAATATATGATGCGCAGCTGATATTCATGAAAACGATTAAAAGAATATACATTACTAAAATATTTTTATTTAAAAAAAGCATGTCTGTTAAGCATTATCCAAAAAGTACCTACAGCGCCAGAGCCCCTTAAAGAAGAGATTAGTAGAAACCCCTGACATAAAAACCTTCAGATTAACAAACATTACGCAAATGCAACAAAAACTAGAGCAAGACCTTTCAAAATACAGCAAAACCAAACGAAGGTATTCTGCTGCCTTTAATGCTGTTACATATGTTAATACTGGAACATCAACTATAAGTGCACTATCAGCAGGGACAAGTGTTGGTCTCTTATCAACAGGCGTTGGTGCACCCGCAGCTTTACCACTAGGAGGTTTGTCTTTAGCTCTTGGCCTGTGTTCATTAGCTGTAAGTGCGGCTGGCAAAAAATTAAAAACTAAACTCCAAAAGCACACAGCTATGGTTCAACTAATAACAGCTAAACTTAGCTCGTTCAAACTGACAATAAATAAAGCGCTAGTTGACTCAAACATCACGGATGAAGAATTTAGTCGTTTACAGGCTGATTTTGATGACTATAAAAGACAAAAGTTTGATCTTCAAAAAAAGGCAAGGGCAAGTTTTTCTCAACAGCCAGACGCCGAGCAGATAAAAAGGAATGTTTAAAAAAAGTAAACGAGACATTAAACTTGTTCTAAACAGCTCACATTAACAACAACAAAGGGCGTTTACTTTAGTTTATGAGTCCAAGCACAAAAAGACCGTTGATATTGATTCTGATTAAGACGCCTTTGGAGTCGTTGTATTTTTTTTTAATTTAAATAAATATTTTGAGTTAGAAAAGAAACTCAACATGGATAAAATATATGAAGGACAAGGCGAATTGTTTGAAGGAATGCTTAAGGGAGAGCGTTTGTCAAAGCTTTAAATGATATTGATCTAGAAGTCATTGATCCTGCAAACGTACAGGCAAGCGTTGTTCATGCTATTTCTCAAGTTCCAGGTAAACTAACAATAGACCTGCCAGTTAAAGTAATGTTAGCTGTTTTAATCAACTATATAACAATAAATGAAGAAAATCTAGAAGTCTGGGTCTCAACTCAACAACGGTTATTCTTTCTCATAATGACTTAACACTGGTTGGGCAGACCAACTGCTTACACAGTTTGATGTGGCCGCTGAAGAAGCCAAAATGAGAGGCTCTGGTTGGTCAGAGGGCGAAGTCTTAGAGATCAGATTAAAACAGGCTAAGTATGAGCGATTGTAGGCAAGGCTTACATTCCGCTGCCCCCAGCATTAGTCGCAAAAAGAGCAGTTCTAAACATAAAGAATTCGGACAACAAATGTTTATGTGGTGTGTTCTTGCAAGGCTGCATTGCGCCCGCAAAAACGCAGAGAGAGTATCTAACTATGAACCTTACATCAATGATCTTAACTTTAGTGGAATATCCTTTCCTGTTAGCGTGGATTCCATTGATCAGTTTGAAGAACAAAACAAGCCAATAACTGTTAATGTATACACATGGTCTGAGGAAACAAATTTGGTGCCTATTAGAGTGTCTAAAGACAGCCCAACAATAGGCGATTCGGCCAAAAGTCATGTGGACTTACTCCTAATGCCTTCGCCAACAGGGCTGTCTCAACATTACACATTGATACGCACAATGAGCAGATTATTAGCGCATACTTCAAAATATGGGCACAAACAAGAATTCTGTAGAAAATGTTTAACAAGAATTCCCATCCGGTAAAGCCGCGATTGAACATAAAAAACATTGTAAAAGTTCTGTAGACTGTAATACAGAACTAATTAAACCCCGCCAGGATCTAAAGTTAGTTTTAAGAACTGGAAACGGCTGCAAACAAGTCCATATGTTGTTTACGCAGACTTCGAATCACTCATTGTTCCTTATGAAGGGCCAGCCCCACAGAAACTTCCAAAAACAGCCTTAGTGAGTAATCACCAGATTTGTTCATTTGCTTTCGTTATTGTCAGGTCGGATGGCGCTCATTCAACGCCAGAATTATATAGAGGACCAGATGCTGCAAAATACTTCTTAGAACGCATGCAGCAAGTGCGTAATAACTGTTCTAATAATCTAAACTTATCTGAAATCATAATGACTCCTGAAGACCAACAACAGTATGCCTCAGCCACACATTGTTGGATTTGTGGTTTAGAACTAATGTCTAACAGCGAGGAAGCCAATCCGACAGTAAGAGACCATGATCACATTAGCGGAAAGTTCAGAGGAGCAGCGCACAGTAAATGCAATCTTCAACTAAGGTTTGATCCTAAGACATGGAAGCTGCCCATCTTCTTTCATAACTTGCGAGGTTACGACTCTCATCTTATAATGAAAGCAGTAGATGGCGCCTTCAGGATAACATGCATTGCACAGTCATCAGAAAAGTACATGTGTTTCACTTTAAATAACATGTCTTTTTATGACTCTATGCAGCACATGATGGGTTCATTAGAGTCACTGGCTATGTCCTTAAAGGCCTGCCCAATAACGGAAGAATATTTTGACCCAACTCTCGTTAGAAAGGGCGTTTACCCTTATGAGTACATGAACAGTTGGGAAAGGTTTGACGAAGACACACTTCCTCCTAAAGGCGCGTTCTTTTCTAGTCTTAGAGGAAAGGGCATTAGTGATTCTGATTACCAGCATGCTCAAGATGCGTGGCAGAAGTTAGAGTGTAAAACAATGGGGGACTATCATGATTCCTACTTAATGGCCGATGTATGTTTGTTGGCGGACGTCTTTGAAAATTACAGAAAGACCTGTATGAAACATTATAGCCTGGATCCTGCGCATTACATTTCTGCGCCCGGGATGAGTTGGGATGCTTTCTTAAAGTTTACTGGAGAAAAGATTGATTTATTGTCGGATTTACCAATGATTCAGATGATTGAAAACGGATTGCGTGGAGGAATTAGTATGGCGTCGCATCATTACTGTAAAGCAAACAACAAATACTTAGACAACTATGATCCAAGTAAAAGGTCTAACTATCTCATGTATTTAGATGCAAACAATCTGTATGGTTGGGCAATGGCGCAATCACTTCCATTACGCAACTTTAAAATGTACACTGGCGGCGGTACGAATAATATTCAAAAGGCATTAAAGTGGCTGAACAGTTTACCGCCTGATCGCCATCGGGGCTTTATTCTAGAAGTTGACTTAGAATATCCTCATGAACTCCATGACCTACATAATGACTATCCATTAGCAGCAGAAAGTCTAAAGATGAATCCAAGAGAGCCGCCTAAACTTGTGCCTAATCTTCGAGACAAAAAAAATTATGTCTGTCATTACAGACTTCTACAATTTTATTTAAGACATGGTTTGAAGTTGACAGCTGTTCATCGTATAATTGCTTTTGATCAAGAACAGTTCATGAAACCATACATCATGAAGAACACTGATCTCAGAACTAAATCCACAGATGCTTCAGAAAAAGACTTTTCAAGCTGATGAACAACAGCTGTTTCGGAAAGACTATGGAAAATCCACACAAGCGCAAAGATGTCAGATTGGTCACCAGAGAGAACGAAGCAATTAAACTGACTTCAAAACCAAATTATCAGGACTTTAGAAGATTTCATGATCAGCTTTTTGGCATAATGATGAAAAAAAAGAAAGTCAAATTGGACAAACCCGTTTTTATTGGGTTTACCGTTTTAGAATTATCAAAGCTTTGATGTTAGAATTTCTTTATGACTACTTTAAACCCTCGTATCCAGAGGCCAGAGTACTTTACACAGATACAGACAGTTTTGTTATAGATATCCCTACTGAAGACATCTATAAAGACATGGAATTAGAAGTAGCTAAAGGGCATGCGGGATGGTATGACACATCTGATTACCCTAAAGATTCGCCTTTGCATTCAATTACTAATAAGAAGGTTTTAGGAAAGATGAAGGATGAATTATCTGGAGGGGTGATTAAGGAGTTTATTGGTTTAAGGTAAAAAATGTACAGTCTTTCGAGCCAGGAGAAAACCATTAAGAAAGCAAAGGGAATATCTCGCAGTGTTGTGCAGTCAAGCATATCCCATGACAACTACAAAGAAGCATTGTTCAATAACATACTTTTCATCATGACAACGTAAAACTACGATCTAATCTACATGAGATCAACACAACTGTTGTAACAAAGAAGTCATTAGATAGAACAACACTAAACGAGTATTTGTTAATCCAGAGTTTTCATATGCAATTGGACACTGGAGAACAGCATAATTACATACCTTCTTCCCCGAAGAGTTTATATTCGGGTTCATATTTTTCCTGAAATTTATCTAGAAAATCAATCATATCATCTTCCAATTCATTCAAATTTTTTCTCATGTTTGCTTGACGTGCTCGAATTTTTTTTATTATTTCAAGATATTCTTTTTCCCATTTTTGATAGTCAAAATTTGGGATTTTGGGCTGTAAGTGATCTGGATGCAGTGCCATGTGCCAATGAATCCTCGTAATTGTTTTTTTAACAGCAGAATACGTACCATGTGATTCTCGTATTAATTCCTTAATAGCAGAACACGTATCATATGATTCTCGTATTAATTCCAAGTTCTCTTTATTTATCATTCTTGTTTCGCTTGTTTCGTTCTGAGCTTCCATTTTAGACTCAAATATATTTATGTAAATTAAAAATTAATTAAGCAACCGGAACTGTATCTGGTGGGATTATCTGCAGTTCTTCCTTCACAAAAGATCTTTGAGGAGCTGGTTGTTTTGTTGTGTCAGTTTCTCGTAAATAATACACGGGCGGATTCATTTTTACAATTCTTTTTATTTCATATGGATCAACACTCCAAACTGGATCTGTTGCCCTGATGCGAGTGTCCCCTTCTGCTTCCCCCGGTAAATAAAGGTACCTTATTTCAATCCAAATGGTAATAGTTTGCTGGGTGTACTGGAGTCTTCAGCAACATTTATTGTTTGTTTTTTGATTGCTTGTACTGGTTTTAGCCCTTTAAATTCTTCATTATTCATTGCGCGCAAAACTGAGGGCAGTCTTCTAACCCATTCTGTGTTGCGAGAATTGTCAATCAGCTCTCTGTGATACTGGTAGGAGAAAAGTCTTTCAGATAACTGTTTGTTAAAGTTTTCAACTAAAGCCTGTGATCTGTGAACTCCTGGAATGCCTCTTTTAATGGTAACTCTATGTTTTAACAATAATTGATTCACTTGGCCTTTAAATTCTTTTCCATCATCGACTTGAATCATGCGAGGATAAGTTAGCGGGCCTCGTTGATATATCAGTTGTATGGCAACAGCAACAGCAGAAGCACTCTTTTGTGTTAATGGTTCCGCATCTTTGTATCTTGAAGCTATGTCAATGACTGTGAGCGCGTACTTAAATCTTTTTCGTCTAATCATATCATGGGGTAAATATAGAAGATCCATTTGATGGGTGTCGTTCCGTATTGTATTCACAAAGGGCGGTCTCTGTATTCGTCTAGGTGCAGGTAAATAAATTTGCCAAATCGCTTGTTTAGACAGCCATTCCTTTGCTGTTTGTTCACCGACTCCCGCTGCTTGGCTTAGCTTTTTAATTGCCGTGTTTCCCTTCCAATATCCTTTTGGCGAATAATAGATTTTGTTCATTTTTATTCAGCCAATATTATGCGCAACAAAATACACAATGGTCATTCCAAAGACAATAAACACGATTTCTTGCATCTTTTGTTTTTCTGATGGTGATAAAAGTCACTGAATTTTGGTGGGGGCAATGTCTCGATTGGTTTGCCTGTTACAAGATAATATTCTTTTATTGCTTGATCAACATCTTTAAATGTGTAAGCCGCATGTCCTGTTTTTCAGTTTGTTATTAATAAAATCTAACTGCTCAATTCTCTGCTTTTCATAGTGATACTGTGCAGCTGCTAGTTGCTCCATAGCTTTGTTATGTCTTTTTCTCTCGCCGTCATCCCGCAGTTTACTAAATGCGTAATTACTTCCGCTAAAAGCAAGCGCATTAACCACAGCGCCACCTAACATCATTACAAATGAAGCCATTTTTATAAATGTATTTTTTTATTTTACATATTGATACTGTCTGGAATTATTCCTTGCTTAACTAGAAAATCTTTCGTAGCAAATGAAGCTGTAATAACAGCAATCAGCTTTGCTGAGTCCTCAAAGTCTAGTTTGCCAAGATCTGCTGGTTTAATTTTTAACAGGTTTTTACCAAGCATTGTGTATCCTACACTTAGGCCTCCAATAACAGCAGAATGGTAAACAAGATTAGCAACAGTCTTTTCGGCGCTCATTTTTAAAAACAAAATAATAATTATATTTAGTAATAAAACATGAACAGCGACGATCTACTAAACATTCCTGAACTTATGATTACAAATGACCAAGTTGATGACCAAGCTGTTATGCCCCAAAAGGAGAGGTTGTATTCTTTGGCAGCATGCGGAAAAACAAAACAGTTCCTCGGCAATGAATTCAGCATAGAACAGATTCAACAAATGTCGCCACAAGACATTGTAAAGTATCATAACAGGTATGAAGCGCAACTAGGATCAAGAATGGTAAAAAGTGTCGGGCAAACGGTTCTTAGTTTGTTCACTAAACTAGTAGGCCGATTTGTTCCCATTGATTCTGAACAAGATTTTATGTATGATTTAACGCAGGATCCAGTTTTAACAAAGTCATTAGAGTCTCTAGGATGTGATCTATATTACAGATTTGGAACATTATTATCGCCGCTAATCATGGGATTAATTACTTTTAATCATATAGATTTTATTTCCCTTCAAAATGACCGAGCCAGAAAATCATCAGAATCAGAATCAGAAAACATTGAATCAGGTGAAAGTGGTCAGTAAACCCCCCCATCCTGGACGCGTTGCAGCAGGAAAAAATTAGCAGAGTGGAACAAACAAAAAAAATTTCAGTTACAATCACAGAATGAAAAGTGCCAGAGCCGCAGCCAGTTGTTTCAATGCCGGCTATAAAAACGCCAGAACAAGTTGATTCAAGGCCTACAACAACAGGGGTGCCTACACCACCAAAGTCTTCATATTTTCTTAAAGCAATGGTCATTTTTGGCGGCATTGCTGTTGGGGGCGGTTATTACGGTTATAAAATATATAAACAAAGACAACAAAAACCAAAGCAGTCCAAACAATCTCAACCACTAAATACAAAAGCCGAACACAACAGCATGCCAGAACCGCCAACAACAAAAGATCATTTTGATCCATTTCAGATGCAATAATACTTTAAGAACTTAATAAATAATTATAAGTTGACTTGAATAAGAACTTGGTTGTACTTAGAGGATGACTTAGTTATGAACTTAGAAGTGACTTGAGTAAGAACTTGAGGAGGCTTGATCAAGAACTTATTAAGAACTTGAGGTGACTTAAGTAGAAACTTAAAGGTAACTTAAGTAAGAACTTAAAGGTGACTTGATTAAGAACTTAATTAAAAACTTTTTATTTTCGCGCATACAGTCAGCAAGCACTAGAGTGGAAATCCCCCTAAATTAGAACTCGTGTAAGAATTGGCCGGGACACTGTGTAAACAACCCTAATTAGAGGGTTCGGGGATTGTGGCAGGCAGTAACATGTACGGCGGTCCCGGGTGGCTCCTATGATACCTGTAATTAACTAACTGTAACCACCATAAGGCGGGGCTGGCGGCGCTCACCTGACCAGGTTAACTTGCAACATTATGGTGCAATCAGCAACATTCTTGAACAAGAAGACCGATTTCACCATTCTCTAACTGACTGCCGCACGAGAAGGGTGTTTTGACTGTGCTCCGGCGTGACTATTGTGTTTTTGGCTGTGTTTTATTTTAACAATGGCTAACAGGTTTACCGAAGAACAGGCTTGCGCTATTCAAGATCACAAGTTTTACTTCACTAGCATGTTAGAGTATTTGGCAAAAAAAAGAACTAGGCGAAGCCTGTTCTCTGCCAGCAAAACCCAAAAGAAGCATTGCTTTTTTGGAAGGAACAGAAAAGGAAAAAAGTGAACCGACTGCTTTGGAAATGCATGACTATCTTAAAGGTTTGTGGTTCAAGGAAATGAAAACGTTGAAAGAAATATTGAACAAGATATAGCCGGTTTCAATACGTGTTTGACTATTGATGAGATGGTTCCTTATCTAAAAAATGGCGCTGCATTGTTGAAAGTCGGCCGAAGCAAAACAATCCATCATGCATTGATTGTTGGGCGCTGGCTTGAGACAGCTCAAGTCATGTTTAAAAAAACAAAAACGCTTCAAACATGGCGTTCATTTCTTAAGACGCAGGTGAACATGGCTGATTCGTATGCTAGAAAACTTATTCAACTTTCTGTGTGTTTTTATAACTATCCTAAATTTCACAAGCTAAGAATCAGTATAAATGAACTGTGTAGCAAACGTCAAACTATCATTAGACTTATGCAACTGAATAGCGATTTTCGGGGGTTCTGGCAAACAAACTAGATAGGGCTAGGCAGACCTTAGTACATCTACCAGTATGGAGAGGAGTAGTGTGTAGCCAGCACTATCTCCATATAAATGCTCCAAATATACAATGACGGATGTACTAACTACTGGCGATTAGAGCCGCCATAAAAAGCTCGGCTACAGCAGTAACTGCTGTAACTCTGCCAAAGCCAGTTGCAAGCTGGTTGAGAAAGAGGAGCACAGCATCAAACTAGGTCAAACGACCCTATGTGATCACTTGACCTGCAAAGCACAGCAGCAAACTAGGTCAAGTGATCACATAGGGTCGTTTGACCTGCAAAGCTCAGCGGCAAACTAGGTCAAACGACCCTATGTGATCACTTGGCCTAGTTGATTGAGGGGGGCGCGGGATAGCACACCCACCCTAACCACCCTCACCCACGCATGCACACACTCAAGTCACTTCTAAGTTCTTAACTCAAGTTACCCCAAGTCGCCCCAAGTCCTTAATTAAGTCGCCCCAAGTTCTTACAAAGGATTGAAGCAAAAACTGAAATCTGAAAATTTTAGTAAATTAGTATTGAAAACGGATAATCCTACACAGTATGTTTGTTTGTAGGGTCGTTATTTTTTTGGACATTGAAAGAGAATGTGTGATGGATTATTATTTTTAATTCATTGTTGAAGTGTTACTTGGCAGAGAACTATAAAATGTCTGTTCTAGAGCCATCCGCCCGAAACGGAGTAGAGAACTAATAAATACCGATTTCTATCTCAAAAATTGCCGAAACTTGTTGAGGGCATTTTTGAGATAGAATCGGTATTTATTAGTTCTCTGATGCTCTAAAACAAAATCCACCGTAGACTAATCTCCACAAATTCGCCCTACCTGCCAAGACCATCAGGCAACAGCTGAGCTCCAGGACAAACAACACCGGCGATTACGACATCCTATCCTGCAAAGCCCTCCCGGACAGGAGCGCTCTGCCACAGAGGATTGTGACAGCCCAGTCATTGGACCTTCAGGTCCAGAAAGGCCTCCTTTCTCTAATACTGCAAAAATACCTTTCATTCATCCCAAATCCCTCCTCCATTCCAGGCCTTCCCTCCAGTCATACTGATAAAACTGGTTAGAGGTTCGTAAGTTAGGGCAGTAGGCAAGGGTTCTATGCGGGAACAGACACCATTATCAGGGTCCTCTAACTGAGCCTAACTGGTCGGATCACGGAGTTAGACCAGCATAACTTTTTCTTTTTCTTAATTTTTCTTTTTCTTTTTTTAAACTTTGTTTTATTTTGCTTTGCTTTGCTTGCGGGGTGGGGTGGGGGTTGCTCTCAGCAATGCAATGGTGAAACTGGTGCTCCAAATTTGCGACCTGCCGCAAACCGACAAAATCATTGACACGTTGATGCTGGTCGTTAAGCGGAAGAAGATCCGTTTGCATGTGTTTTTGCCTTCACTGAATCCACCTTTCCTAAACGCCCTGATTCTAAACACGGACACATATGAAGGCACGACAAATGTGTGCTGCCATTTTCTTCTCGGGCATTTTGAGATATGGATAAATCACAGATTCCTTTCATACGCATTAATTGTCCGACTTGTCCCTGTCAACAAACGTAGACTATCCTTCGCTTTTGTACAGACAAGGGTGCCGATCATCATGTAGAGTTCACCGAGGCCATCCCAAAATCTACTCGATGAAGGTGATGCAACAGAGAAATAGTTAATTCGACAGGCGTGCTCTCTTCCGCTATGAAGGCAAATGTGTCACATGCAGTATGTTCATACACACTTTGAACACCGATTGGTGGAGCATGCATTCACCATTAGCACTTAACTGGCATAGCTCTGGAACAGGACAGTCACTTCTTGTGCATCGTAGGAGACAAAAGAGTCACAGATCAGATGAGACAGATGGAAAGGGGGGGGGGGGGGGGGGGGGGGGGAGGGGGCTTTGGCAAGTACGTCAGAAGCCCCATGTTTTTTGGAGAAGGACGATTAAATCACAAGGAGTTCAACAGTTTTAAAGCTGTAGTATTCAGCAATTTGGTTATATTTGTGGTGTTCTAGGAAAAAGGATGTTTCAGATATATTGTGACACGGTTACTCTGAACTGGCAATAGGACTCATGTTGTCTGGTTCAAAATGATCGTGTCTGGCTTGAAATGATCTTTGTTTGGTTCAAAAACCGAGAACTGTTCCGAGTTCAAGGAACCGTTTTCCCATCTCGCAGACACGTAGATTGATCATTGCCACCAAGTTGTGTTCCCTTGGATTAAAAAAAAAAGACTTCCACGTTTGGAACTGGCCAGGAAGCAAACCTAATCAGGAACCGTTTGGTTGTACTGTGTTGATGACATAACGCAACACGTATGATTCATACAGCTGACTGGGAAACGGGCAGGGAGGTGACCGTGTCTGTTCCTACAGCCTCACACAATAACGCACTGGACATTTTAGGCGCTTGTTACCGGAGAATAACGAACCTGACAGGGCCAGTTTATGCCGCCTGTTGTACTGGTTGGCTCAGGACAACGATAAACTACATGACTGCTCTTGGGACAGAAATGGCAAGGAGGTGAACTTGTTCAGCGAAGAGACGAAAAGCTTCAAGATCCGGAGTCAGAACAGGTACAATGAGCAATATGCTTTTATATTGAATTCCCCACAGGAAAATCGCTACTCGAGGGCGTGGGGCTTTGTCAGAAGAATGTCTGTCTCCTGCCAGCTGTAGGGTACAGCTCCTAGATGCTTTTACGAGAATGATGGTTTCAATAAATGACAACAACTTTCCCTTAGTCTGCATGAAGTCGTGACAAGCTGTGTTTGATTTCAATAAACATCATCGTTTTCAGACGTTGTTCAGCTCTTTTCAGATTATTTTGCGAAAAACAAATTCTTGTGTAACCGATGATGGAAGCATGAATTTTCAACCGTGGCACTTGAACAAATCGCCCGGTCTCTCCCAGTGTGGGTGCTGATTTTGACCTTGTGGCCAGAAAGCTCTGTGTTTGACAACAGAACACAGATTCCCTTTTTGGCGGCAAAGCCAAGGTGGAAGGCGCTGGTGCAAACACAGAAACTTGCATGGGTAAACTGGAGAAAGTGATCATCGGACAGCACACGGGATCCAAGAGACTTAACCAATCGAAGAACAGTCATTTCCCTGGGGAACAGAGGGACGAGGGTGGGAGTCGGGGTTGGGGTGGGGTCTGGAAATACCAGTGCCAGAGCAAGCAACGCACACCTACTCCATCGTTAGCCATCATCAGTTTCACATTGTCCAGAGATTCAAGATATAAGACATTTCTGTTTCACTAAATGTCTGACCCATCCAGAATTTCCTCCATCAATTTTCTACTGGTTCTAGACGTCACGCTCCAAAATGATTTTCAAAAATGTGACAGGACGGTTTCAATGAAAAAGATATCAGGAAGGTTTTCCCATGTGTCGTAATAATAATAGGACGGTTTCAATGAAAACATATCAGGAAGGTTTTCCCATGTGTAGTAATAACGAGCCACGTGCAGTGTTCAGGTTAACACGATCTCTGTCACCTTTCAGCTTATTTGGCAAATTGTGTCATTTTGGCCTGGGATTGGAGGCAAAAACAGTATACATGCATAATTATGATAGAAACAAGTGTGAAATGCCCAGACACATAATTACGTTCTTCAAAAATAAAGCTAGGTTACAAATCAGAACTTTAGCCACATTCTTAAAGCTCCTCATAAGTTTACTACTATGATTTTGTTTACCTATGTTTTAAAATGCAAGCTATGCAATCATCTTGTTTCAGGTAATGTGTGTGTATTAATGATAAACTAATAACACGGACATCATGTCAGTAGCTTCACGGGGCAGAAAAAAAAACCTTGCAGAGTGGTATATCTTCTCGAGATCTGTTGATTTGTACCCTTTGCGAAGTTGTTATCATGTCCGACCGTCCGAACAGAATGACGGGAAAAACTGGTGGTGAAAAAAAAGCTTACATGTCTTCTTGTCCTCGTTGTATATTGATTGGTCAAGATGACAGCAAAGACATTATGCGGATTCCAAATCAAGATCAGAATATGACAAGACAGGAAAAGCTTGGGAGCACGATAGGCCTTTGGTCTTGCATCCGATCTTCAAACTCAGTGTGCTCATCGTGCGGGAAACATTTGTACTGACTTTCAAAGTAGAGGGCACATGGCAAGACAGCATCATAGATACACTTGAGGAATGACAGGGCGTGGAGTTTATATCAAGCTTTCATGAATTTCAGTGGCAACGACATACGTCCAGGACGTGGATCCAGTTGGAGGTTACAATTTGAAGTCAAGGTCAAGGTCACAACATGGTGATATTTAAACCGATGTGCATTCCCAGTGGATACCTTGATTTACAGGTGGACTTCAAATCAACAGGTCTGATGTCACTGCCAGGTGGACTTCAAATCAACAGGTCTGATGTCACTGCCATGTAGACTTCAAATCAACAGGTCTGATGTCACTGCCATGTAGACTTCAAATCAACAGGTCTGATGTCACTGCCATGTAGACTTCAAATCAACACGTCTGATGTCACTGCCATGTAGACTTCACATTAACAGGTCTGATGTCACTGCCATGTAGAGTTCACATTAACAGGTCTGATGTCACTGCCATGTAGACTTCAAATCAACAGGTCTGATGTCACTGCCATGTAGACTTCAAATCAACAGGTCTGATGTCACCGCCAGGTGGACTTCAAATCAACACGTCTGATGTCACTGCCATGTAGACTTCAAATCAACAGGTCTGATGTCACTGCCATGTAGACTTCAAATCAACAGGTCTGATGTCACTGCCATGTAGACTTCACATCAACAGGTCTGATGTCACCGCCATGTAGACTTCAAATCAACAGGTCTGATGTCACCGCCATGTAGATTTCAAATCAACACGTCTGATGTCACTGCCATGTAGACTTCACATCAACAGGTCTGATGTCACCGCCAAATGGACTTCACATTAACAGTTCTGATGTCACCGCCAGGTGGACTTCACATCAACAGGTCTGATGTCACCGCCAGGTGGACTTCAAATCAACAGGTCTGACGTCACCGCCAGGTGGAGTTCAAATCAACACGTCTGATGTCACTGCCATGTAGACTTCACATCAACAGGTCTGATGTCACTGCCATTTAGACTTCAAATCAACAGGTCTGATGTCACCGCCAGGTGGACTTCACATCAACAGGTCTGATGTCACCGCCATGTGGACTTCACATCAGCAGGTCTGATGTCACCGCCATTTAGACTTCACATCAACAGGTCTGATGTCACCGCCATTTAGACTTCAAATCAACACGTCTGATGTCACCGCCAGGTGGACTTCAAATCAACACGTCTGATGTCACCGCCAGGTGGATTTCAAATCAACACGTCTGATGTCACCGCCAGGTGGACTTCACATTAACAGGTCTGATGTCACCGCCATGTAGACTTCACATCAACAGGTCTGATGTCACCGCCATGTAGACTTCAAATCAACAGGTCTGATGTCACTGCCATGTAGACTTCACATCAACAGGTCTGATGTCACTGCCATGTAGACTTCACATCAACAGGTCTGATGTCACCGCCAGGTGGACTTCACATCAACAGGTCTGATGTCACCGCCATGTAGACTTCACATCAACAGGTCTGATGTCACTGCCATGTAGACTTCACATCAACAGGTCTGATGTCACCGCCATGTAGACTTCAAATCAACAGGTCTGATGTCACCGCCATGTAGACTTCAAATCAACAGGTCTGATGTCACTGCCATGTAGACTTCACATCAACAGGTCTGATGTCACTGCCATGTATACTTCACATCAACAGGTCTGATGTCACCGCCAGGTGGACTTCACATCAACAGGTCTGATGTCACCGCCATGTAGACTTCACATCAACAGGTCTGATGTCACTGCCATGTAGACTTCACATCAACAGGTCTGATGTCACCGCCATGTAGACTTCAAATCAACAGGTCTGATGTCACTGCCATGTAGACTTCACATCAACAGGTCTGATGTCACTGCCATGTAGACTTCAAATCAACAGGTCTGATGTCACTGCCATGTAGACTTCAAATCAACGCGTCTGATGTCACGTCACCGCCTATCATTTTCTTTTCATTATGAGATCATTAGACATGACGATTGTAAAAAAAAAAAAGAAAAAATTAAATCATTTTTCTTTTTCAGTCATCGTATCTGTGCAGATTTTTCCGGTTCTGTTACTTGTCCGTATGCTCCAGTCCAGAATGATGGTTGACTCAGACAATGTTGCCCCTAAAGCCATTGACCGAACAGCTGACTCAAAATGAAAAAACACAAACAAACAAACAAACAAATAGAATTCATGCGAGTGCTTTACTTTGCTGCATGGTGAAAACAACTGTCTGTTAAAAATAATCAGTTGTGCGCACACATATAGAAAAGAAAATCAACTTCAAGCGCAAGGCTCACACTTTCATTTTTGAATTTAATGAAATGAAAAACAAATTGACAAGCGAATTCCTTTTACTAAATAAAACAGCAAATATGCATCAAAGAGTATCACCTGTAACATTTTATTAAAAACACTACACTTCTTGCTCTCTACTTCCCTAAACTATCTCTTTATCCGAATGTTATCCTGCTTAACTTCTATGAACAATATTTCTTCCTCGCCATGCACATTCCTTATTTCTTGTTGTACAGTCTCTACTTAAAATAAGATATTTCAAAAAGCGATCTCAACACATATTAATCTGACATGTATGAATTCACGCTATCAACAACAGAATTATCATCTTGCTGTTCTTCCATGAACTTGTCTCAGTTTTCATTCTACTTGGTTTCTATAAACGATCCCTTTTGTTTTCTCTCATCACGTCATTCCTCTTTTTCATGGAGTGGTCTCTACTTGAAATGAAATATATTTCACAAGGTGTTCGCAACACTTACTTCTCTTGTATGAATGGTCTATTTGTAATGAAACACTGCATTATGAATATGAAAACTATTACGCAAACATTGAGATTCTGTTCGTAATAAAAAGAAATAGCAATGCATTCTCAGTATGACAGACACACGAAGGAATGAATACTCTGGTAACAAGAAAAGATAAAACTGATTTCCCCATAAGACAGATGAATGCTTTGTTTAAAAACAAAAGATAAAAGTCCACTCTTATATATGACAGATATCAATATTCTGGCATGCATTCCTAATGTAACAGATGGATACTTTGTTTAAAAACAACAGAAAAAACCCTGCTTTCTTAAATATGACAGATATTAATATTCTGGCATGTGTTCCTAATACGACAGATGAATGCTTCGTTTAAAGACAACAGGTAAAACTGATTTCTTAATATGACAAATATCATTATTCTGGCATGCGTGTTCTGTTTAAAATCAATGAACGATACGTTTTCACTGTCAGCAGTATTACCCTGACACACATGTTCCCTTTAAAATGACAGATTACATGACATCCATTACATGACATATATTACTCGTGTGCATATTACTGAGTATGGAATTAAATGTAACAGCATCCTTTGTTAGTAAAGAAAAATAGTACTCTAGCAAGCGTGTTCTTTAAGACGGAACTATTTCACTGCATTCTTGACAAGAAAAACCTAACTGACATAAACGTTCAGCATGACACCACTGCACTCTAAAACATAAGGACAACAACCAAAACACGCAGTTTTTTTTCTGTACAAATAAGAAATCTTAGCACAAATACCCACCCATGGCACGCACTCTTTGCTTCGACTAAAAAACGACACCTGTTTCAACAGATCTCACAATTCCACACTGTCTTTCCAAACCTTTCCTCTTTCTCTCCATCAGTCCAAGCACATGCAACAAATGACAAGACACAGCGGAGACTTCGGCACGAATGGAGGCGAGACATCCGAGACAAAGCCTCAGGACAGGTGGAAGGACGAAGAACCCTCCCTCATAGCCTGGGTCAGGCGCTCGCGCAGCAGCTCCAGAGTGGGGTAGTCTGGCAGTTTCAGGTAGTTGGTGCAGGTGCTGGACGAGGGCAGCCAGGTGCTCGGTTTATCCACGCGGCCGATGGACATGGGAGGGTGCAGGCTGTAAAAACCTGCAACAATGGGTGTAGGGTGGTTAGGGAGGAGGTGGGAAACGAGGGACAGGTATGCCAGAATAAGAGACGACCCAGAGTGCGAGTCATCTACAGCCTATTGGCGATAAGGTCAGAGAACTATCAGAGATTGATCGTGTCTGGGGTATGGCGTAATGTAACCCTTTTCTTTGCTGTCATTTCGTTCTTCGTTTCTAGGACATTTAAGTAGTGGGGGAAAACAAGTGCAGGCTAACAATTCTTCCGTCATTATAATAATGACTTTACAAAGATTTGAAATTTTAGAGAGAGAAAAAAAAAGAAGAAAAAAATGAAGATGAAGAAAATGGGGGAAATATATTATAAATATGAAAAACCCTTCACTAGCTGCCTGAGGGAACCATCGTGATCCCTTCTGAAGGCAGATCTATTTGTATTGCCTGCTCCTAGGCCTTTCGTCCGCTGGATCGGACTCATCAGGGAGACACGGCTGATTGTGTCTGCACTCCTGGTGTCAAATAGAGACACACCACAGTTCATAATTCTGTGGTGTTCTCACCACCAAGGGTTCAAAAAAGAATCCAACAGCACCCCCAAAGCAGCCAGTGAAGGATAGTAAAAAGGAATAAAACGAAAGTGTGGAGAGGAAAAAAGTTGCTAAAAAACTAAAAGCATTATATAAACAGAATAAAATGTAGGGGACAATCTTTGAGCCTATGGCGTAACGTAACCCCCTTTTTTTTTTGCTTTCATTGGGATAAGATAAGATAATGTTGCTTGTAGCCCAGCCGACCGCAAAGGGCCACATCAGGGCTGTCACCACGTTAAAATCAACTCACAAGTCGGTCATTCACACAATTCTTAAAAATACATCGAAAAACCCATCCGAAAGTTTGTTAAAAAAAATCTTTCCACTGTAAGATCTCTGATCCGATGAAAAATGTTAATAGGACATGGCGTAATGTAACCCTTTTCGTTTCTAGGACATGGCGTAATGTAACCCTTTTCTTTGCTGTCATTACGTTCCTCGTGTCTACGGCATGGAGTAATGTAACCCCTTTCTTTGCTGTCATTACGTTCCTCGTGTCTACGGCATGGCGTAATGTTTCCCTTTTCTTTGCTGTCATTACGTTCACCGTGTCTACGGCATGGCGTAATGTTTCCCTTTTCTTTGCTGTCATTACGTTCCTCGTGTCTACGGCATGGCGTAATGTAACCCTTTTCTTTGCTGTCATTTCGTTCTTCGTGTCTAGGACATGGCGTAATGTAACCCTTTTCTTTCCTTTCGTCGCGTTCACCGTGTCTACGGCATGGAGTAATGTAACCCTTTCTTTGCTGTCATTACGTTCACCGTGTCTACGGCATGGCGTAATGTAACCCTTTTCTTTGCTGTCATTACGTTCCTCGTGTCTACGGCGTGGAGTAATGTAACCCTTTTCTTTGCTGTCATTACGTTCCTCGTGTCTACGGCATGGCGTAATGTAACCCTTTTCTTTGTTGTCATTACGTTCCTCGTGTCTACGGCATGGCGTAATGTAACCCCTTTCTTTGCTGTCATTACGTTCTCGTGTCTACGGCATGGCGTAATGTAACCCTTTTCTTTGCTGTCATTACGTTCCTCGTGTCTACGGCATGGCGTAACGTAACCCCTTTTTTTTGCTTTCATTGGGATAAGATAAGATAATGTTGCTTGTAGCCCAGCCGACCGCAAAGGGCCACATCAGGGCTGTCACCACGTTAAAATCAACTCACAAGTCGGTCATTCACACAATTCTTAAAAATACATCGAAAAACCCATCCGAAAGTTTGTTAAAAAAAAATCTTTCCACTGTAAGATCTCTGATCCGATGAAAAATGTTAATCTCTTTCAAGAACTCAAAGATCGTGTCAGGTGGAACATCTCTGAACAAGGTTTTCATGGAATCTGCTGTAAATGTTTGTGTCTCACATCATGCCAGTCCCAACACTCTAAAAGAATATGTTTCATTGTGAGTGGCACATGACATGGAATGCACCACGGAGCTTCTTCACTCTTTAAAAGGTAAGAATGGGTAAAATACGAATGGCCGGTGTGCAGCCGGCACAGAACTGTCTCTTCTTTACGACCGCCAGACGTAGATGAGAGGAACTCCTTAAGGTTTGGACGGATCTGAAAGAGTCTCTTATCCGTCTGTGTATTCCAATCCTCCTGCCAGAGGTCTCTGACATAATCATTAATTTTGGGTTTCAGATCTGAGCAGGGGATAGATGTGTTTGACAGTTTTTCTGTTGTGGCATTCTTGGCAAAACGATCAACCATTTCGTTCCCTCCGATACCAACATGACCAGGAACCCAAGCCAGAATAATGTTGTAACCATCCGCTTTCAACTTGGTGGTAAAAAGTTCAAAAAAGTGTACAAGTTCGGGATGCTGAAGGTTGCGACCAGCTATGGCCTCCAATGCCGACGGCGAATCTGACAAAACCAGAAAGTCCTTCTTTGTTGATTGAGAGCTTATCCTCAATGCCAGAACCAGAGCAGTAAGTTCAGCAGAACAAACAGAAGCATCTGAAGGAATATGTTCCAACAATATTTGAGAAGGAGCACCAGGGCAATAGGCTGCACAGGCCACTCCATCTTCAGACTTGGAACCGTCAGTGAAAGTTTTCTGATAAGATGGGAATTTTGAACAGAGGTCAGTATACAATGCCTTGTATGCCAGAGAGCTAGTAGATTCTTTGCGAAAAGCTGCAACATCAAAACAAATCTCTGGTGTGAAAAAGGTCCACGGAGGCTTATCTGGAAACTGGAAAAATCGGACACAACTCCTAGGTCTAGACCTGCATTCCGCGCGTGAGGCTGCATACGAAGACCAAACGGCGGAACACAGTTTTCGAATTTGCTTTGAAACTGAGGGTCAAAGACACAGTCATAGGCAGGGTTCTCTGGTCCCGAGAACAGTCTGATATAGTAATTCAAAGATAGTTTCAAAAGTTCATCGCGTCTAGGGCATGGCCTACTGTAACCTTTTTCTTTGCTTTCGTTATGTTCATCGTGTCTAGGACATGACGTAATGTAACCCTTTTCTTTGCTTTCATCGCGTTCATTGTGCCTAAGACATGACGTAATGTAACCCTTTTCTTTGCTTTCATCGCGTTCATTGTGTCTAGGACATGACGTAATGTAACCCTTTTCTTTGCTTTCGTTACGTTCATTGTGTCTAGGACATGACGTAATGTAACCCTTTTCTTTGCTTTCATCGCGTTCATCGTGTCTAGGACATGACGTAATGTAACCCTTTTCTTTGCTTTCATCGCGTTCATCGTGTCTAGGACATGACGTAATGTAACCCTTTTCTTTGCTTTCATCGCGTTCATCGTGTCTAGGACATGACGTAATGTAACCCTTTTCTTTGCTTTCATCGCGTTCATTGTGCCTAGGACATGACGTAATGTAACCCTTTTCTTTGCTTTCATCGCGTTCATCGTGTCTAGGACATGACGTAATTAACCCTTTTCTTTGCTTTCGTTACGTTCATTGTGTCTAGGACATGACGTAATGTAACCCTTTTCTTTGCTTTCATCGCGTTCATCGTGTCTAGGACATGACGTAATGTAACCCTTTTCTTTGCTTTCATCGCGTTCATCGTGTCTAGGACATGACGTAATGTAACCCTTTTCTTTGCTTTCATCGCGTTCATTGTGCCTAGGACATGATGTATTGTAACCAGCCTCTCTCTTGTCCCTGTTGTTATTCCTTCCTTGAACACATTCAGGTACTAGTTTACTCCTGGGCGGACAGGGAGAGTTTTCAAGGCAAGAAAATCTGATTCCAAGAGTGACTCCATCTCGCGACCATCAAGTAGGCAGTAGAATTCTCCACGTAGCCAGAGATGGGTGCAAACGCTGTTATCCCAGTACAACAAACGTGAGAGTGCAGATAAAAACCAATTAGTTCACAGGTGAGAGAACAGAGATATGTCACTTCATTACAAGTGGGAGACAGAGATATCTCAGGTACATGAGATCTTACCTCCACTTGCTTAGATATGACATAACACGGACATGTCAATCGGATCTGAGAAATAAAAAGAATGTAAGTACATCAAGTCAGATGCCAAGACAACAGACATATTATATGTCTGTCTATGCGTTTGACTCGTAAACAGCACCACTAGGCAACGTCAGAGTGATTCAGCAGCAACGCAGCGTCTCCTCTCCTGGGGTGCCTCACGACACCCACACGCTGACTGCTCCCTGTAGATTGCCATTACCAGGCCTGCGACCTGACCAACGAAGGCGTGGCCGTGAGCGAGGAACCAGAATGTGCGGCGTGGGAGTAATGCCAATGAGGTGCCACAGAAGATGAGACCCCCCCCCCCCCTCCCCACCCCTCCTCTGAAAGTCAGGAGAGGGGGGAGCCGAGGTGTGAGCTGTCCCACGATGACTCGACAGAACTCTCTCTTTTGGCGGTCAGTGGACTGCTTTAAAACAAATAAAAAGGGGGAGACTTGGAACAGTTGTAAACAGTTGAGATCGGTCATTTCTTGTTTGAGCAACCTAAGGAAACTGCTCATCAATGAACGTTCTCTTTAAACACGTCTATTTCTGGTATATGAATGAATGAATGAATGATGAAGATCAAGGGACTCTAAAAGTTCATATAGTATGAACAGAAATCAGGTTACGAGTCAACTAGTGCTCGTTGTGTCATTCGGTCAGTCACCATGATCACCAATTCACTGTGTGTGTGTGTGTGTGTGTGTGTGTGTGTGTGTGTGTGCGTGTGTGCGTGTGTGCGTGCGTGCGTGTCTGTGTGTGTCTGTGTGTGTGTTATAATAATTATCTTTAAGAAAAAAAAAACCATACATCAATTTCTTAAACCCATAAGTACATAGAACCTAAACATGCAGTGTTTGTTTATGAAGAAAAATCGATCTATTCACGTGTGTTGACTTGCCACTCCATATCCTGTCGCTCTTTTGGCAGTGCACACACTCTAGCACGCTGAACAAGCAAAATCAGCATGCCGGGGTATTTGCACTGGCAGATGATCGTGATGGTCGAGCATTTAATGGGAACTAATCCAGCCAGCAATCTTCTGTCAATTTCCTGTCAAAGTGACTTCCCTTTTACACTAACGAATGCTTTCGAGAGCTCTGGTGATTCGGCGATTTTCTTCTGTTTTTTCTTTTCTTTTCTTCTTGAATTGAGGAGAAGAGTTTGCAGTGCACGACTGTTTGAGTTAAACAGCAAGACAGGAGTCACAGAAAACTGGAGAAATCTAAATATTCACCAATTTTTACTGCAAACCATGTGTTCTTTGAAGCAAGGATGGGAACTTACTTCAACATTTTCTCCTTTTTTAGATTCTTTTCACACAAGCAAACGGAATGCGACAGCATCTTTCTGTCACAGACCATTAAACTTATAAAAAAGAAATTCAATAGCTCTCAGGTTATGACAATAACTACAGCAGCTGTCTGTCGTTTATATTTTAATTTTTCAATGCAAAAGAAAGTACAAATCAACAATTAATCGATAAGGAAGTGATGGATGAATTGCAGATGACTAGAATAAATTTCTTGACTGAATTCTTAAAGTATCTTTTGTGTCACACGTGCTTGTCTCGTTTCTGCGGTTCACTCCTATTCTGACAAAGGAATTCTTTGTAGCACCGAAGGTCTTTGGAACACGTCAATAAACATGAATTTCGAAGCGAAAAGCCTGACTGCAGGTTGATTTTTGTCATTTTATCCTCAGCACAAACCGTGCGCGGTCATTGCAGCTGTTCTGTTCATTTTATTGACAGTCTGTTGCACTGTTCAGCACTCATCATCATTTCAGTGGCAAGCGTTTTCAGAGAGGCGACAACTACTGAAGCATGAGAATAACGCGTTAAGACTGTAACAGGCACTTCTGCAATATCACATGTTTTGCACAACACTTTGGTCACCCGATGTATTTCAGCCCGAGCGAACTATGTTTCTGCTCAGCTTGATTTGTGTCCAGGCAGCACGTCTCTGGATTGCAGACCAAACCGTTTTGAACCAACTGAAAGAAAATGTTCCCATCTTATCCATAAACGAATAGAATCGTTGATGTTTTCTACACACCTAGCAATGAAACCATCAGTTTTGTAGGCAAGCATCAGAGTATAAGTAAGTTTTGTTCTATTTGTCCCCCGTGGAATGTAAAAACATCGATTGGTGATATGCTGAGCGCGTCATTTCAATCCACCTTGGGTGCATTTGATGCTATTTGTCAGCTGCATTCATAATCTGTCAGTCAGATGTG
>CM031623.1:52808402-52850902 GCA_018398815.1 Conus ventricosus | reverse complement strand
CAGTGAAACCTGTTTGCTGTAAAATTACTGTCACTCACAACAAAAACTTACAGTGAACCCCGTTACTGTCAACCGACTGTAAATATCAATACGAATTTACAGCGAAACTTTTTTTCACTATAAAATTCCTGTCAGTAACAACAAGACCTTCGAGCTGAGCCTGCTTTAATGTCAACCTACTGCCAACATCAAGGAAACCTTGAAGCAAAAATTCTTCATTGTCAATCAAGATCTCTCAATGAAGTTCGTGTAATGTAAAGATATGGCAAACATCCACAAAACCTGACAATGCATTTTGTTCCCATTAACTATTTAATGTCACTATCAGCAAGATCTGACAACAAAACTGTTTATAAGGAATTTGTGAATCTTACCAATGCAGTCGACAACATTTTACAGAAAAATCCTTTTATTGTAAATCTGTCAATATCAACAGGACCTCAATGTAAAATCAATTAATTGTGGATGTATTGTCAATATGAACATGATGGTAATGTAAAGATCAGTGAATCTGATTTCAAAATCAACCAGACCTTGCAACAAAACCCGTTTGTTGTGAGTATGCTGCAATATGGACGAGATTTTACAGTGAAACCTGTTTATTGTATATCTGGAGTCAATATAAAAAAAGATCTTAGCGTAAAACTGTTTACTGTTAATCCGCTGTCAATTATCATAAAAAAACCATGTTACAATAAAAACTGTGTTTACTTATGAATCCATTGTCAATATAAACAAGATCTTATACTGAAACCTGTTTTTGTCGTTCTGCTGTCAACATCAAACAAATTGTATAGTGAAACCTGTTAGTATTGAATCTACAACCACTGTAAACAAGATCTTACAGTGAAACCCAGAAAGAGAAGAGAGAGAGAGAGAGAGAGAGAGAGAGAGAGAGAGAGAGAGACAGAGACAGAGAGATAGAATCACACACACACACACACACACACACACACACACACACAGAGACAGAGATAGAGATAGAGACAGAGAGAGAGAGAGAATGTTGCTTATAGCCACGCCGACCGCCAAGGGTTACATATACTGTGAACCAACTACCCCCAACCCCAACCTCCAAAAAAAAAAAAGACGAGGAAAGACTGAAGGCCATTGTGCATCATCTGACATCAAGAGAACAACTAACCTCTCCCGGAGTAAACAAACGCAGAGAAGAGACGGGCAGGAAGCGATCAAAGCCCTGCCTCAACGCCTCCAGCTGCCGCCACACGCAGTCCACCAGACTCCGCTGGACCATCAGCTGCACGACACAGTGGCACGCGTGACAGGACCTCACCACACAACGTGCACGTGGCATCACGCCTTTTCAGGGCGGTCACCACACAACGTGTACGTGGCATCACGCCTTTTCAGGGGCGGTCACCACATGGATGACAACACAACGTGTACGTGGCATCACGCCTTTTCAGGGCGGTCACCACACAACGTGTACGTGGCATCACGCCTTTCAGGGGCGGTCACCACATGGAGGACACATTTCTAGGCTGTAACACAAAAGTCTTGGCCACGGGAAAATCGTGGAAAGAACATTTGCTGCCCTGACAAAAAAGTTATCACGACGCCTTACATTATCTATCACCCCCCCCCCCCCCCCCACACACACACACACACACACGTCAAAAATATGCCTTTTTTTTTACACACTGGTGTTTGACTGGTAGTATGTCAAGACTGAAAGAAAACCGACGAACGGATCTGGATTATTTACAACAGATTTTGGAGATAACAGATTATCTGTTGACGTCCCTAACCTTCACCGAACGTCGTTCTTGACTCTTATACTCACTATGTTTTGGGCCCCTCAATACCCATACATTTTACATCTGCTTGATTTTTGCGTGTGCATCTTCCTTAAACCAACCAGTTTATACAAGACCCATACTTAAAGAATCCTCAAGTGTTCACACTATCATGCCACACACGTACAAAAAAGTACAAGATTGGCGAGTCTGCGATGTGTCCATGCAGAGAGGTCGAAATGGACACTGAGCTCATACTACAGGACGGTCATCTCCGTGCTGCTGCCAGGCAGAACACATGGCCGGAGCCAGTGGCTCTGAGGGCCAAGCTCTACGGGGACCTGGTGGACCTTCGGAGGACAGCCAACTTCGTGCGGGCGACTGGCATCACCATCTGAGCGTTCGAGAAGAAGACACTATCGTCCACGATGTGGGTCCACTATGACCCATACTCAACGCGCTGCCGCATCTATTTACCGTTCTTTCACGTAGGGGTCTCCAAGGACCCGCACTACTGGAAGTGTGTATGGCTCACGACTCGCATCAATTGAAGTGTATAGTTCACGACGCACATCACTGAAAGTGTTTAATTCACGACCCACATCACTGAAAGTGTGTAGTTCACGACCCGCATTACTGCAAAGTGTGTATTTCACGACCCGCATCACTGCAAAGTGTGTAGTTCACGACCCACATCACTGAAAGTGTGTAGTTCACGACCCGCATCACTAGAACTGTGTAGTCTTTGACCCGCATCTTTGGTAGCGTGTAGTTCACGACCCGTATCGCTGGAAGTCTGTAGTTCACGACCCGCATCGCTGGAAGTGTGTAGTTCACGAGCTGCATCACTGCATCTTTGATAGTGTGTAGTTTACGACCAGCATCTTTGGAAGTGTGTAGTTCACGACCCGCATCTTTGGAAGTGTGTAGTTCACGACCCGCATCGCTGGAAGTGTGTAGTTCACGACCAGCATCTTTGGAAGTGTGTAGTTCACGAGCTGCATCACTGCATCTTTGATAGTGTGTAGTTTACGACCAGCATTACTGAAAAGTGTGTAGTTCGCAACCCGCCTCTTTGGATGTGTTTAGTTCTCGACATCCGCATCATTGCACGTGTGTAATGAAACAAATAATTATTAAAAAAAAAAAAGAACACATTTAATCGGCAAATTTCTCGCTGAAGTCATCCACATGGGACCTCTTAGATCTTTGTCTGCCTCAGACCATAAAAGAACGATGTGGAAACACCACCCCTGACATAGAAACTGTGACAGCAACACAAGGAATGCAGTATGCGACTGGCGGTAGCAACAAGCACTTGTCCACAGTATCAGGTGGCAGCGGCCACATTACCTGAAAGAATTGGCCGACGTCGTTCACGGTGACCTGCATGTGCTTGCCACCCGCTTTCAGCTCTATGTCCGTGCCCGGCAGCTCAAAGTAAAAGGAACAGAGGTCCAGGTCCTGGCTAGTTCGTCTAACGCAGCCTGTCGCTGCTCCTCCTTCTGCAACATCACACAGAAACAAGGGTCAAGAAAGGTGTGTGTGTGTGTGTGTGTGTGTGTGTGTGTGTGTGTGTGTGTGTGGTGTGTGTGTGTGTGTGTGTGTGTGTGTGTGGTGTTGGTGTGTGTGTGTGTGTGTGTGTGTGTGGTGTGGTGTGTGGTGTGGTGTGGTGTGGTGTGGTGTGGGTGTGGTAAGTTGTGTTGTGTGTGTGTGTGCGTGCGGTGTGTGTGTGTGTGTGTGTGTGTGTGTGTGTGTGTGTGTATGTGTGTGTGTGTGTGAGAGTGTGTGTGTGAGTGTGTGTGTGTGTGTGTGTGTGTGTGTGTGTGTGTGTGTGGTGTGTGTGTGTGTGTGTGAGAGAGAGAGAGAGAGAGAGAGAGAGAGAGAGAGAGAGAGAGAGAGAGAGAGAGAGAGAACGTCCATACAAGTTGACAAGCCCCAAATTCCATGACTTGTCCATGTTTTTTCAAGAAATTCCGATTACCACTGATTAGTTACTTGTACACAAAAATATTCATTCCTGCTGTTTTCAAACTGGTCATTTCAGTGTGGCCTGTAACGAACCAAACATTCACCTCCCCCCTGTCATCTCCCTCCTCCCAAGCACCTAACATCACCAATATACACCGTTTCTCCACGCGCCCCCCCCCCCCCCTCCCCCACACCTACCACCACTGAACGTGCCACAAAACAAAATCAAGAACCTCCGTCCCTGCACATTACTTCGCCCCGACCCCCCCAACACTGACCCCAACACAAAAGCCCACCACCTGCAACAACAACAACAACAGCCGTCCCACACATGATTCATTTTCGCCTCCTTTTTCAAGTAATCGCACATTCTCAAGCATTCCCAGTTACAGCAATTAAAACTCCTTTCATCCTCCTCCCTCGCTCTCTAAATCACTTCTTCCTGACACAAACAAAACCCACCGGGGAGGTGTAATCATCAATAGTTCCTCCCCCCCCCCCCCCCCTCCCCAACATACTCATCCTGACAAAACGTCTTACCGAGGTAGTGGCTGTAAAAATAAGGTTTCTGCGGTAGACAAGGCTCTGCACATGCAGCAGGCCTCTCACGGCAGAGGGGTCGACATCGCACAGATTCACCCACGTCAGCCGGTCCTCCCGCCCCGACAGCCACAGGTAGAACGCTGGGTTCAACGGGATGTCCATCTGCACAGCAAACAGCCCCACGGGTAGAAAACATGGTTCAACGGGATGTCCATCTTGAGCAACAAACAGACCCACGGTAGAAAGCATGGTTCAACGGGATGTCCATCTTGCACAACAAACAGAATTCCAACGGTAAAACTTACGGTTCAGCGGGATCTTCACCTGCATAGCCATCAACGCCCGGGATGTCCACCTGAACAACAACCAAAATCCCGCTGGTAGAAGGCATGAATTAACAGGATATCCATCAGCACATCAGGCAAACCCCAAAGGTAAAAAGCAAGACAACCACAGTCCTGTTGGTCGAAAGCAAGATATGCCCAACTATGAAACACACAAAACCCCACAGGCAGACAGCATACGATGCCCCAGTGTGCAACAAACAAAATCCCATGGTAAACAGCATGGTTCAATAGAATAAGCATCTGCCACAAAAAAAGTCCCGTAGCTATAAAGTGTGGGACGTCCAAAAGCATACCAAACAAAATGCCAGCCACAGAAAGGAAGAGATGTCCAACTTCTCGACAAGATATAGGCTACAGATACAAATCATGAGATTTCAAACTGCTCAGACAGATACATCACACTGATAGAATGAAATGTCAAACGACACAAGATAAATCCTGCGGAGTCAATCCCACTGAAAGACAGCATCCTGGAAGTCAAACTATACAACAAGACAAATCCCACTGACAGAAAACGTGACATGTCCAACTTCATAACAAGATAAATCCCATCGATAGAAAACGTGGATGTCCAACTATATAGTAAGATAAATCTCACTGATGTAAAAGATAAGTTGTCCCACTATACAAGATAAATCCCACTGATAGAAAACACGAGCTGTCCCAGTATACAAGATAAATCCCACTGATAGAAAACATGAGTTGTCCCAGTATACAAGATAAATCCCACTGATAGAAAACACGAGTTGTCCCAGTATACAGAATAAATCCCACTGATAGAAAACATGAGTTGTCCCAGTATACAAGATAAATCCCACTGATAGAAAACACGAGTTGTCCCACTATACGAGATACCCCACAGATAGAAAATGAGTTATCCCACTATACAAGATAAATCCCACTGATAGAAAATGAGTTAGCCCACTATACAAGATAAATTCCACTGATAGAAAATGAGTTATCCCACTATACAAGATAAATCCCACTGATAGAAAATGAGTTATCCCACTATACAAGATAAATCCCATTGATAGAAAACATGAGTTGTCCCACTATACAAGATAAATTCCACTGATAGAAAAAATGAGTTGTCCCAGTATACAAGATAAATCCCACTGATAGAAAACATGAGTTGTCCCAGTATACAAGATAAATCCCACTGATAGAAAACATGAGTTGTCCCACAACACAAGATAAACCCCACTGATAGAAAACATGAGTTGTCCCAGTATACAAGATAATTCCACTGATAGAAAACATGAGTTGTCCCAGTATACAAGATAATTCCACTGATAGAAAACATGAGTTGTCCCACTATACAGAAAAAAGAAAAAGAAACACCCGAAGGTGCTGGGGAGGACCCAGAGAAGCACTGTCTTCGCCTGCCTTTAGAGCACTTTTGTCCACTATACAAGATAAACCCCACTGATAGAAAACATGAGTTGTCCCAGTATACAAGATAATTCCAGTGATAGAAAACATGAGTTGTCCCAGTATACAAGATAAATCCCACTGATAGAAAACATGAGTTGTCCCACAATACAAGATAAAACCCCACTGATAGAAAACATGAGTTGTCCCAGTATACAAGATAATTCCACTGATAGAAAACATGAGTTGTCCCAGTATACAAGATAATTCCACTGATAGAAAACATGAGTTGTCCCACTATACAAGATAAATCCCACTGATAGAAAACATGAGTTGTCCCAGTATACAAGATAAATCCCACTGATAGAAAACATGAGTTGTCCCAGTATACAAGATAAATCCCACTGATAGAAAATGAGAGTTATCCCACTATACAAGATAAATCCCACTGATAGAAAACATGAGTTGTCCCAGTATACAGAATAAATCCCACTGATCGAAAACATGAGTTGTCCCAGAATACAAGATAAATCCCACTGACAGAAAACATGAGTTGTCCCACTATACAGAATAAATCCCACCGATAGGAAGCGTGAGCTGTCCCACTATACAACGAGATGAATGTCACCGACAGAAATCATGAGGTGAACAAATACACAAGATAAATCTTACTGATAGAAATCATTTCTAACTACACATGATAAATCCCACCGACAGCGAGCACCGAATGTCCAACTACACAAGAGAAAGGTAAACCGATTAGCATGGAGATATGTCCAAAATCTGAATGTGTTCCGTGTGCAAGATGACAGCGACCTTGGCTCTCCGAACAAAGGCTTTACCCTTACGGTAATGGAGTTTGCAGGAGCCAACAACCCGGCGCTGTCAAAACACTGAATTCATCACTCCTGGTCGAATGGTGTTAAATATAGATATCGCCCCTAACAGTGAGCACTTCCATCAGTGGTAGAGTGTCAGCTATGTTTTCGATCTGATGCATTGAAAGAAAAAGTGTCTTTGAATTCTGGAAAATGTAAGTAGAAGAACAGTTGGTTCTGTCCCGCTATGCAGGCACCAGTACCTAGCTGGTGGCAAAATGACCCCAAGGTTTCTTCAGTTTAGCCCACCAGAGCAGGCCCTCGTTGTGTAGTATTGCTCGCCACGTTACTTGTCAACAATTCACAGACAAGCACAGAAGAGAAATGAAACCATTGGTCTGATCTGTCATCTGTACTTGCAAGCAGGACAAAGATACCAGTTACATAATTTCACGATTCTTTTTATTATTTCCAAACACTCATGGCGTCCCAGGAGCTATCCAAGCACTTCACGCAATATCCAAATAAGTGACAATCACACCAAAGAGAATAACACGTCTACGCGTAATAGAGTTTGTGGAAACATTATAACAAAAGAGCTCAAGAGAGGCCAAGGATTACAAGTGTTACACACTTTAAAAAAAAAAAACGAACAAGTAAACAAGAAATACTCAAAACACCAGCTTCTCAGAACGCACCGGTCTGGAGTCCATAAATGCCTTGCCCATGAACTTGCCCATGAATGAGAACTTGCTCCTCGCTGCTTCCACAGACGGTCCCTGGGCTGACGGGGCCAATGGGGCAGGGAACAGGCCTTCCTCGCTGTAAAAGTACTCCGTCTGTTGACCCGGATCTGCACAGACAACACAGGCTTTGATTCCGTGACGGACGCTTCGAGTGTGCGATCAATGTGAAGACACACAGAGGGAAATTTCTGTGACTAATTTTGAGTTGACTGGAATATGATGTTTTTGTTGGATGATAGGCAAGTCGTGATTGAAACTTGAATGAATTCACAAATCCAAACAAGAACACACAATGATTCATACACACCCCATACGCACACGCACACATACACGCACGCGCACGCACACGCACACACACACACACACACGCACACGCACACACACACAGATCTACATTTACACTCACCTGACACACTGGCATCAGCAATTTTGTTTCCCCTCCACATGGCCAAGTCTGTCGCCTGCAGATTCCTGGACACCAGAGAGTAGAATTCCAGGGTAGGCCCCCGACCCGTACCCATCTGAAACAGCCATCGAAATGAGGCTCTTGAATGGACGAGATCCCCAACACAGTTCTCATGGACAATGTCCCCAACACACAGTTCTCATGGACAATGTCCCCAACACAGTTCTCATGGACAATGTCCCCAACACACAGTTCTCGTGGACAATGTCCCAACACACAGTTCTCATGGACAATGTCCCCAACACACAGTTCTCGTGGACAATGTCCCCAACACACAGTTCTCATGGACAATGTCCCCAACACACAGTTCTCATGGACAATGTCCCCAACACACAGTTCTCGTGGACAATGTCCCCAACACACAGTACTCATGGACAATGTCCCCAACACAAAGTTCTCGTGGACAATGTCCCCAACACACAGTTCTCATGGACAATGTCCCCAACACACAGTTCTCGTGGACAATGTCCCCAACACACAGTTCTCATGGACAATGTCCCCAACACACAGTTCTCATGGACAATGTCCCCAACACACAGTTCTCGTGGACAATGTCCCCAACACACAGTTCTCATGGACAATGTCCCCAACACACTGTTTCTCGTGGACAATGTCCCCAACACACTGTTCTCATGGACAATGTCCCCAACACACAGTTCTCATGGACAATGTCCCCAACACACAGTTCTCGTGGACAATGTCCCAAACACACAGTTCTCATGGACAATGTCCTCGACACACAGTTCTCATGGACAATGTCCCCAACACACAGTTCTCATGGACAATGTCCCCAACACACAGTTCTCATGGACAATGTCCCCAACACACAGTTCTCGTGGACAATGTCCCCAACACACAGTTCTCGTGGACAATGTCCTCAACACACAGTTCTCATGGACAATGTCCCCAACACACAGTTCTCATGGACAATGTCCCCAACACACAGTCATCAGGGATTATATCCCAGTCAGTCAGTCATCAGGGATTATATCCCAGTCAGTCAGTCTTCAGGGATGATACCCACTCCGTCTGTCATCAGGGACGATATGCCAGTCAGTCAGTCTTCAGGGATAATACCCACTCCGTCTGTCATCAAGGATTATATCCCACACGGCTATCAGGATAAAATCCCAGTCAGTCATCAAAGGTAATACCCACGCAGTCGGTCATCAGGGACAATATCGCCAGGGGCGTTGACCCAAACCAGTAAACCGTTTTGATGGTGTGCCGAACATGAGAAGACAAGTATCGCCAGGGGCGTTGACCCAAACCAGTAAACCGTTTTGATGGTGTGCCGAACATGAGAAGACAAGTATCGCCAGGGACGTTGACCCAAACCAGTAAACCGTTTTGATGGTGCGCCGAACATGAGAAGACAAGTATCGCCAGGGGCGTTGACCCAAACCAGTAAACCGTTTTGATGGTGCGCCGAACAGGAGAAGACAAGTATCGCCAGGGGCGTTGACCCAAACCAGTAAACCGTTTTGATGGTGCGCCGAACAGGGGAAGACAAGTATCGCCAGGGGCGTTGACCCAAACCAGTAAACCGTTTTGATGGTGCGCCGAACAGGAGAAGACAAGTATCGCCAGGGGCGTTGACCCAAACCAGTAAACCGTTTTGATGGTGCGCCGAACAGGAGAAGACAAGTATCGCCAGGGGCGTTGACCCAAACCAGTAAACCGTTTTGATGGTGCGCCGAACATGAGAAGATAAGTGATTTCTCGCTCTTCGTTGTCATTGTCCTCAATGTTGTTTGTTTTTGCCTGAAGAAGACCCAAGAGGTCGAAATGCATTGTGCCTCGTCTTGTCCTGTACTTTGTTTGTCTATGACCTCGGCGGTAACTAATCTTCTCTCTTTCTAAATTTTGCAGTAATTAGGGATACTAACAAAAGGCCAAAGTTATCACGGACACTAACCCAAATACAATAACCAAGACATGATCCCACAAAGTCACTTGGGGCCCATGTAAACTCAGCATGAAGAACTTCTATCGATCTACACTAGACAGACCTATGAAGAACGTCTATTGATCTACACTAGACAGACCTGTTCTTGATCACAGCAGTGCTGGATCAGCTTCTGCAATTCCTTCCTTGAAAGTAGAGAAACGGTACCACATGATCGATGTGTGGACATTATTCTACCTTAACCGCTGGACTTGTAGCCATTCGTATGGCCTTAAATCGCATTGAAAATGTCCCTAGGAACGCATGTTAAGTATTACTCTGTGTCGACTCGAAGTGTGTAGTACATGCCATTAAATCCCTTAGTCTAAAAAGCGACTCGAGCCGACAATCGAATTAAAACATAGTTCATCAACTGTCCACAAAAGTAACTAGTGTCATCGTCATCTGTCTTCTCACTATGGAGTGATTCCCAATGAATGAATATACCATGGAGATATTCCTAATGAATGAATATTCCAAGTTGTCACAAGAGCAGTAAGCAGAAAGCAGCAAACAGAAAGCAGCAAACAGAAAGCTCAGTCCAACTCGATATCCAGTTACGTCTACATGAACGTTACAGACATATAGAGAAAACGTCCCGAGATCGGGTTAATGGGCTGCGTGAAGCTTCGAATAGTCATTATCACCCGTAATGTGTAAAAGTGAGGAATGTTACCAATCCGTGCATCCTTTATATGCCATTTACCCGCCCCGCATTTAGACATAGTGTAAGGTGAATGTACCAATTTCCTTTAAATGTGTGGCCAACAGCTTGGCTGGCTAACACTAGTAACAGCTTACCATAAACGACTTACTTGTTAACTAATCAGTATTAAGGCAGTTGGTCCTTAAAACATTAATCAATGTTCAACCAATATATCATTAAGAAAATATCTTAAATGATTGTTCATTAATTCGATTCTCTCTGAATTCTTACATTCGAATCTAGCTGGCATCTCCCTCTGATGCATCTCACTTTTACGATGCTGGTTTTTCTTTTAAATTATATTGCTGGAAAATGTTCAAGACCACCCAGTACACATTCAGTGTCCCTTCGCATTTATACTCAAAATCCCTCCTTGTCTTTTACATTTGTTATATTTCTTATGCTTCAGTTTCCTCAAGTCAACACACAGAAACGTCTCCAAGATAAACAGATATATCAGTTACACGTAAACGAATATCTCCTTCCTCCCCACTCCTCCCAACTTAACCCCGCCCCCTTCCTCCACCGAACCTCTATTCCTACACGCATGCTTTTTTCTTTTAATCTAAAATCACTTCAAGCGAACGACGTTATAGTAAAACACACACACACATGCGCGCGCACGCACACACACACACACACACACACACACACACACACACACTTCTCACCTCATCTTCAAAATTGACCTCCAGCGTGGTCTTCGATTTGTTCTTAGCCAGCAAGTTGTCCAATCCCTTTGCTGCCATGTTCACCAACTCACTTCGGCTCACCGTGATCTGCAACCCCCATGCAACCAGCACAGTCGCTTCATCCAGATAATTCAGGACTAACTACCCATCCATCGAATCTTCTGGAGCAACGAAACGTTCCGGGGGACAAGTGGAAATGCTCTCTTCGTTGGGCAAACAATGTTGGACTGACAGTGAAAAGGCGACTGTGCAGTCTGCTTCACTGCAGAGTGATCCCCCTTCCTCTCTCCCCTTTTCGTCATTGTCATGAACCCCACCCACTTCTTCTCTGTCCTGGATTGTTTCAGAACAGAGTGCCGGCAGAATTCTGTATGCTGGCAGTAAGGCGTGTTGTGTAAATGAAACGTGTCAGCAAACATACACGCATCAGAACAGAGTGCCGGCAGAATGCTGTATGCTGGCAGTAAGGCGTGTTAATGTTATGTAAATGGAACGTGTCTGTCAGCAAACATGCACGCATCAGAACAGAGTGCCGGCAGAATTCTGTATGATGGCAGTAAGGTGTGTTATGTAAATGAAACGTGTCAGCAAACATGCACGCATCAGAACAGAGTGCCGGCAGAATTCTGTATGATGGCAGTAAGGTGTGTTATGTAAATGAAACGTGTCAGCAAACATGCACGCATCGCGGCCGGTCAGCGTGGAAACGACATGTGTCCTATCTTCGTCACGCCAAGCAGGCTTTCTATTCAGTCGACACGGTATAACGTTGGTCGTCACATTCATCAGCTCTCTCTCTCTTCATATTTCCAACAGAAATGGTGGTGGACGAGGAGGTTTCACCGCTCGTCCCCAGGACAACTAAACGTTGTTGGGGAATGTTTAGTCCTGTCTTGTTCCTCTCTCGTATCTCCGCAGGGAATGTTTAGTCCTGTCTTGTTCGTCTCTCGTATCTCCGCAGGGAATGTTTAGTCCTGTCTTGTTCTCTCGTATCTCCGCAGGGAATGTTTAGTACTGTCTTGTTCCTCCGTATCTCCGCAGGGAATGTTTAGTCCTGTCTTTTCTTCTTTTTTTCGTTTTTCGTTCTTTGCTTGTACTGTCCCAAATGTTAAATGTGATTTATTTTTTCGCCTGAAGAAGACCCAAGTGGTGCATCGTGTCTTGTCATGTGCTTTGTTTGTCAATGTCATTGGCGGTAAGAAACAAACTCTTATTTCTAAATTTTACTTCGTTCGCCGCCATCAGTCACTCCATTTTGAAATTCCGCAGGGAATGTTTAGTCCTGTCTTGTTCCTCCGTATCTCCGCAGGGAATGTTTAGTCCTCAGGGAATGTTTAGTCCTGTCTTGTTCCTCTCTCGTATCTCCGCAGGGAATGTTTAGTCCTGTCTTGTTGTCTCGTATCTCCGCAGGGAATGTTTAGTCCTGTCTTGTTCCTCTCTCGTATCTCCGCAGGGAATGTTTAGTCCTGTCTTGTTCCGCCATATCTCCGCAGGGAATGTTTAGTCCTGTCTGGTATCTCTACAGGGAATGTTTAGTCCTGTCTTGTTCCTGTCTGGTATCTCTACAGGGAATGTTTAGTCCTGTTTTGTTCCTGTCTGGTATCTCTACAGGGAATGTTTACTCCTGTCTTGTTCCTGTCTGGTATCTCTACAGGGAATGTTTAGTCCTGTCTTGTTCCTGTCTGGTATCTCTACAGGGAATGTTTAGTCCTGTTTTGTTCCTGTCTCGTATCTCTACAGGGAATGTTTAGTCCTGTCTTGTTGTCTCGAATCTCCGCAGGGATGTTTAGTCCTGTCTTGTTCCTCCGTATCTCCGCAGGGAATGTTTAGTCCTGTCTCGTATCTCTACAGGGAATGTTTAGTCCTGTCTTGTTGTCTCGAATCTCCGCAGGGAATGTTTAGTCCTGTCTTGTTCCTCCGTATCTCCGCAGGGAATGTTGAGTCCTGTCTTGTTCCTCTCTCGTATCTCCGCAGGGAATGTTTAGTCCTGTCTTGTTTTTCTCTCGTATCTCCGCAGGGAATGTTTAGTCCTGTCTTGTTCCTCCGTATCTCCGCAGGGAATGTTGAGTCCTGTCTTGTTCCTCCGTATCTCCGCAGGGAATGTTGAGTCCTGTCTTGTTCCTCCGTATCTCCGCAGGGAATGTTTAGTCCTGTCTTGTTCCTCCGTATCTCCGCAGGGAGTCACTGGGGCACAAGGGAGAGCAGTTCACCAGTCTGTCCTCTTCGGCCGGATGTGGGTCAAGGCTGAAGTCTGGGGATATTTTTCTTTGTCAATTTCCTAATGTTCACAGTTCATAGGTCACGAAGACTGTGTTAGGAAGGCTACTGGATCTTGTTACGTGGCCATAAAAATGTTCGGCAATTTGATTTGTTCCCCTTAAACTCTGACAGATTCGGCACTAACAGAGAGAGAGAGAGAGAGAGAGAGAGAGAGAGAGAGAGAGAGAGAGAAGAGAGGGAGAGAGAGAGAGAGAGAGAGAGAGAGAGAGAGAGAGAGGCAGCAGGCAGGCAGACGGGCAGACCAATAACAATGTTGCCAGTCCGACAAGTGGATGACCAGAGTGTTGGACGGACAGACCGCAATGCACTGATAGTTTATGTCAGGATTACCATGTCAGCTCGTGGGTACACCTTAAAACATTCCAATAAAAAAAAAATTACTGAACACATGAAGAGGCCTGGCTGACCTAGGAAACAAAACATTATGTTGATCCGCTGACCTCCGCCCCCACCCCCACCCCTCCCTCCCCCGACAGCCAGGTATAACGTGATGTTCTCTATGAAGCTGACACCTGCACAGAGCCCAACTCCCTCCGAGTCTTTCGGATGACAATTCCAATGCTCAGCTCAAACACGTTAACACAGGGGAAGTCTCCTACTTCATCCTGTATAGAGGAGACCGCAAAAAAGGTCTCACGAATTCTGAACAGTGGAGACTTTTTTTTAATCAAGAAATGCAGGCGGTTTAGTTCTAGCAGAATCCAGCTGACCACACAGTGACAGTTTTCTAGACTGGAACGAAGAAAAAACAAACAACGAGAATGGACACATATAAGCTCTGGAGAAGACGCTACCAGAGGCGGGTGATTGTAAAGGTGGGCTACTATCACCCAAAATAAAAAGTCAAAGGACGGGAGGAACGTAATCACACGGCGTTTGCTTGCCATTCCCTAGCACTACGACGACCACAAGTTGGTTAATTAGGTCTTCTCCGTGTTTTATTTGTCTCTCGTTTCTTTCCCCTCTCATGAAGCTCTACGACGTGGAAGATATCCACACTGCAGCAGCGGAACAGCAAAACGAAAACACTATGCACTTAGTTCCCCTGTTTAAATATGACCGACAAAAGACCACACACACACACACACACACACACACACACACACACACACGCACGCACCCACGCGCACCCACGCGCACACACACACACACACACACACACACCTACCTTTGTTTTATCCGGTACTTTTGTGTAAGACTGGCCAAACAATATCCGCCTCAAGTGGCCCCTGGCTCGCAGTAGGTCCATCGTCATAACGCAGACAATCAGCCCACGTGTTTCAAATCTGAACAGGAAAGGTCTGCAACAATCCCAAACATACGGATGAAATCAACACACACCAACCACGGCTGTGAAGTGTCTGCGTGCAAGACGGTCTTCAGTTCGACTTCCATCTAAGGCATCTGTCTGTGGGATTGCTTTGGCTTTTCAGCTGTGATTAACATTTGAGTGTGCTGTAGGCTCTAGAGGGGGAGAGTGGAACCATATAGTCAAGTATTATCCAGTGAATGGGTTATAGGCTCCAGAGGGGAGAGTGGAACAATATAGTCAAGTATTATCCAGTGTATTGGGTTATAGGCTCCAGAGGGGGAGAGTGGAACCATACAGTCAAGTATTCTCCAGTGAATGGGTTATACGCTCCCGAGGGGGAGAGTGGAACCATATAGTCAAGTATTATCCAGTGAATGGGTTATAGGCTCCAGAGGGGGAGAGTGGAACCATATAGTCAAGTATTATCCAGTGAATGGGTTATAGGCTCCAGAGGGGGAGAGTGGAACCATATAGTCAAGTATTATCCAGTGAATGGGTTATAGGCTCCAGAGGGGGAGAGTGGAACCATATAGTCAAGTATTATCCAGTGTATTGGGTTATAGGCTCCAGAGGGGGAGAGTGGAACCATACAGTCAAGTATTCTCCAGTGAATGGGTTATACGCTCCAGAGGGGGAGAGTGGAACCATATAGTCAAGTATTATCCAGTGAATGGGTTATAGGCTCCAGAGGGGGAGAGTGGAACCATATAGTCAAGTATTATCCAGTGAATGGGTTATACGCTCCAGAGGGGGAGAGTGGAACCATATAGTCAAGTATTATCCAGTGAATGGGTTATAGGCTCCAGAGGGGGAGAGTGGAACCATACAGTCAAGTATTCTCCAGTGAATGGGTTATACGCTCCAGAGGGGGAGAGTGGAACCATATAGTCAAGTATTCTCCAGTGAATGGGTTATAGGCTCTAGAGGGGGAGAGTGGAACCATATCGTCAAGCATTATCCAGTGAATGGGTTAAAGGCTCCAGAGGGGAGAGTGGGAACCATACACTCAAGTATTATCCAGTGAATGGGTTATGTCCGAGTGTGTTGCTCCAAAAGCCTGGATCTCTTGAATCTGTTTAATGCTGAAGCAAATATTTCAGTTGTTAACGCGTTCGCGTGCTCGACTGCATGACACATTTCTTTGTTTTATGAATGAAGACCACAAATATTTGACCGAATCACTGAGTAACTGTGGGGGATTCAATAATTAATATCATGTAAGAAAACACGAATTCATTTCTCGTTTTTGAAGTGCAGTTTCCGGTAAGTATAGAACTCTATGGAACCACTTCCATAATTCTCCATGATCATAACAAATCATCAAAACGTGTGGACCTTCGCGCGCGGCTGATCTACGACCACGAGTTCAATGTCCTCTCCATCTCCACGCCTGTGCCCGTCAGCCACTCAATGGAAACCGCTGCTGGAGGACGCGGCGGCACCCTCAACGCAGGGAGCACTCTCTGACGTTCACTCTGCAACCGAGCAGTCTTCAGCACAGGCCCGGTAGGTGGGGGTTCGAACAGATACCACTAAACGCCACCCGAGTGACTCGGCAGCAGTGCCGCTCTGGTGGGCTGGAACCAGATGCCGTCAAGTTTCCTGTGGACTGTGGTGCTGGGAGTTGCTGCACGTGGCAGCGGATGAGGATGCCAGAATAAGCGGCGCGAGGGTGATGTCACAAAGGGCGCTCGGCGCGAGGGTGATGTCACAAAGGGCGCTCGGCGCGAGGGTGATGTCACAAAGGGCGCTCAGATCAGACGGGAAACAAGAAACCTGTCTGACGTGTGTGGGGACCCTAGGCTAACAGCAGAACCGTATCCTTACAGCAGTTCCAAACAGAGCATTCAGCGTTTTTCATCATGTTGTCGACCAATCACGAAGACGTGTATTGTAATTAATGCACTGAGTACGGAGTACGCCGCAAAGAGAGGATCTATAAATGAAATAGCGTTTTTGTTATAAAACCCGGTGTTGCACCCTCCACCCCCTGATGAATGAATGCGCACCCATAGCAACGAGAACCGAATCAGTGCCTCTGCCTGCACTATCCCTGGTCACTATGAGAGAGAGGGAGAGAGAGAGAGAGAGAGAGAGAGAGAGAGAAGAGAGAGAGGAGAGAGAGAGAGAGAGAGAGAGAGACTCAAGACTCAAAAACTTTATTACTCAAGGATAGAGAGGGAGAGAGAGAGAGAGAGAGAGAGAGACAGAGAGAGAGGGAGAGAGACACAGAGAGAGGGAGAGAGAGATAGAGAGAGAGAGAGAGAGAGAGAGCATGCCGATAAATATGGTAAACAACACCTTCCCGTGATTGGGAATCTTGCGGAAGTGGCGCGCTAGCTGGAACTGTCTTTGTAACGGACAACACGTGCCATGAGCGCGGCTGTGGGAAAGAATGAGTAGGCTACATCCGCAAGGGAGTGTGCACTGCTTTTAGCTTAAGGTCAGCTGGTGGCACAAGATGCCTACAAACGTGTTTGCAGATTATGCACCGTTCCTAGTAACATGTAAAAATGACGTGACATGCTATGGAAGGCCACACTCCAAAGACAAGCAAAAAATAAAATCACAAACTAAAGAACAACGTCAAACATGCACTTACGCAGCATGCACAATCTGAACGACCCATGACGGCGGAGTGCCGGTGATGAAAACCAACGGTTGCATTAACTGCCGTGCAACCTTCTCGTCAAAAGAGGCGATAAAATCTTTTTGAGGAACAATGGCCTGAGGGATGAAGTTCACCTGGAAACACAAAGACAAACACCTCTGTTGACTTTCCCCAGGATTTCCGGCATTACCAAAACGTGAAAGCGTCCATTTTCATTTCCTTTGAATAGGATTTTGTGCCGAGTTGGGCACAAACATGACCAAGTACACCTGAGCCAGAATACACAACGGACAAACAGGAACAAGAGAATGTAAAGCAATGCCCACTTCATGCGCAGAACAAAACAGACCAGTGAATTGTCAACACCTATGCCTTTGTCAGTCGTCACATATAACAGACATAAAAATGCACAAAACAATGCTTCCCAAGATCAAAGCTAGCATGAGAAATAACAACAATTATCTAAAAGAAAAAAAGACACCCCAGAACCAGCATGAGAATTGCAATAGACAGAAAACGCACAAAACAATACTTACAAGAACAAAGCCTACACGAGAAGTACAACAGACACAAAAAATGGAAAAAGCAAGACACCCCACGACCAGCATGAGAACAACAACAGACACAGAAAAGCACAAAACAATACTCCCCCAGATCGAAGCCAGCGTGAGAATAACAGCAGACACCAAAACGCACAAACCACTCACCCGAAGCCACCTTAACAGTAACGACGACAGATGCAAAAATGCACAAAACGACTGTCTGAGATCGGGCCAGCGTTTCTACAACACGCTTTGAACAACATCTGATCCCTCATGAACCTTTAACAATGACCACTTAAAATACAGGCACTGCCTGGCGTTCTCTCTCTCTCTCTCTCTCTCTCTCTCTCTCTCTCCCCTCCTCTCTCTCTCTCTCTCTCTCTCTCTCCCCCTCTCTCCCCTCCCCTCTCTCTCCCCTCTCTCTCTCTCTCTCTCTCTCTCTCTCTCTCTTATGCATACCAGTTTCCCCTGCTTAGTGTGCGTACCAGTATTTATCATCTGGTAAGTGAACGCTGTAATCAACTTCCTCGTTTTCAGCAAAATAACCGCTGGACCGTACAGGTCTGCCGTTGTGCTACGCCGTACTGTTACGATCACACGTACAATACAAGTCATGGCACTCCACAGAGCTACATCTCTGCAAGTCAAGTGGTACACAGGACACAGTCAGCAGTGCCAGCAGACTCCTAGGCGGCTGTGCGGCTGCATTCTGGACCTCATGGGGTCTGGAAGGGTCTTCTCACGGTGGGTCATGAGAGGAGTTTGTAGCCAGATGGGCTGAACGGAGATTCAACCATGCTCCGAAGACAAATAACCGACTCTCTCCTGGGAGGCCCCCTAGGAAAGATGGGGAACAACCCACCACGTGAAGGATGGAGCCGGGAAGCGCATGGAAGACTATCCCTTAGAGGGAACCAGGGAGAGCATGGGAATCAAAGAGAACAACATCATGTTGCTACAGCCCTGACAACATCATGTTGCTACAGCCCTGACGGCCGCCGAGAGCACACCAGGGGTGTCATCTCAATTAAGTCTACACAAATTCTTTTAAATTCTTTAAAATGTACATTTTGTTTAGAACAGATTTTCTACAGCGTACTCAAATGCTCAAAAATTATTTCTTCCGTAAAATCCTTGTTCGAAAGTTTACTTTTTCAGGACTAAAAAAAATCACATACATTTCTTAGGGTTTTCATGGAGTCCGCTGTATGTTGCTTACATCTGATATGAAAATCCCAACATTCTGTAAGAACATGTTTTAAAAACTAGACGTGTGTCTCGGTCAGAAAAAAGTCCCTTTTTTGGGTCAAGTGTACTGAACTGTAGCACAACACTTCACTCATTAAGAACGGTTAACAGTACATGACTAAAAGAACAAACTAGCCTGAAATACAGACATTGGACATCACACTAAGTGACGTGCGAGTATCAGACAAACACAAAATGATCAAAATGTTCTCAGTCTCCTCTTTCCCTCCTCCCTATACACTTCCTCATCCCCACACCTACTCATTAACCCCACCCCTACCAGCTTTACATATAAGTCGTTCACATTAATTTCCCTTATCTCTTTGTTCACGAATATGTTTGCTGAGCAGTGAGCAGTCCTCACAGACTCCATTGCTCTGTGCCCCCCACCCCCACCCCCCGTCTTAAAGCCACTGTCAAACATGCGTAGGTATGTATGCAAGCGTGCACATGCATATGTGCATGTGTGTATGTATATTTTGATGAGCATTCATTCGAACTGTGTGCAATTAGGAATCCACATTGCGTGCTGCTGGAATGAAGTTCATGTGTCAGTTACATGTCACGAGTACAATTAAATTTCATTTCTAAAAGCATACGTGCATATGAATCAATTGCTGTGGATAGCATTTCCTACTTTTGTCATCAGTATGATTGCTGTGAACAGCATTCCCTATTATTGTTATAAGTATATCAGCATAAAGTGATTTAGAATCAACGGCACATCCTTCAAGTTTTAAGAAAAAAAATCTACGTATGAATACAATGCCTTGAAGTTTAGGGTTAGGAAACTCTTTCTGTGCAAAACCAGATCCTGATTCTATCATCCTCGTTTTTCTTCAAACGAAAAAAAAAACCCACAACAGAACTCTGCAGAGCAGATGCACTGAAGGATTATTCGCCAGAATTCAGACCTACCCTTCCCTGCTTTCCCGCTGCTTACTCACCGGGTAGAGCTCCCACCATAGGCGGTTGAGGTCGTTCAACAGGCGGAGAAGAGCGATGGTGTCGATGCAGTCCTGACTGATGGGGACATCCTCAGTGAAGGCGGAGTATGCCAACTCATAATCCTTCATGGCGTAGTCTTCTATAGGGCTGAGCGACACCCGGCAAGTCCTGCGTTCTGGCGACAGGAGAAAAACCAGTGCAGAGGTCAGCGCTTACAGCTGACATTTACATTATGATAGCTCAGCTGGCCATGCAAGGCATTGTGGGTCTTGCCAGTCTCGTATGGGAAAAGGTCGCATCCTGAGACAAACAAACCCCACTTCCTGAAGACAGGTCACAGAATGTGAAGGAAGAGAGGAAACAAAGAACCTGGTCGCTCGGCTATGGAGGTCCTTATGGCGAACAACATAAGGAATTAATGTTGCTTAAAGCCGAGCCGACCGCAAACGGCCTTGCGAAACATGCGGCCATGCTGTTAGCACCGTCCATTCCTCCCGAGTTTTTGTCCGAATTGATTTAAAATACGCTTAAATGTAACCTAGAAAAATGAGAAAGAGGCAATTTTGTGCAGGTCCAAACACTCGATTGGGTGATGCTTAACGTCTAATCCATCACATAGTTAACATTTTGGAGCTCTTCATCCTTTCAGAAATACAAACGAGTAAAGGTCAGACCAGATTGTAACATGCGCAAAACAACTGTTCGTACTTCGCTGGTTGTTGTAGACAAAGGGAATGTACTTCTTTCGAGTCTGGAGAGATTTCAAAGTGTATTGTCAGTTTGGACATTTTGTTCCACACAAACCTGTGAACAAAACTGGTAACTGCAAACAACCAAGTCCCAAGTTAACCAGTACCGAATCAACATTAAGTCAAACACCTTGCGGAAAGAAAGAAAGAGGCAGACAGACGCACGCACACATACTGACATATGCACACATATGTATACAAAATAAATCGCACGAAGGCGGCTAAAATAACTGGAAACTGTAAGCAAATGACAGAGGAAGCGCTTTTGGGTCCCTTTTCTTTATTAGGTTTATTTTTCTATAATACCCTTTCATTTGTTATGCATAGCATGCTCATGTTATAGATTAAGTATATCTTTATATAATACCCTTTCATTTGTTATGCATAATATGCTGATGTTATAGATTAAGTTTATCTTTATAATACCCTTTCATTTGTTAGGCATAATATGCTGATGTTATAGATTAAATTTATCTTTCTATAATACCCTTTCATTTGTTATGCATAATATGCTCATGTCATAGTTTTTGTTTAACATTAGTTTGCTTTGTTCAGCTTTAAGTGTTGTTTTTAATCACAACACATAACATACCTTTATATTTGCCTCCGAAGACTGACGACGCCGCGCCCCGCCGAGGGGCCTCACGGTACCTAATGAAACAAGCAGGGCAGAAGACAGAAAACATTGTTGGTACCTAATGAAACAAGCAGGGCAGAAGACAGAAAACATCGTTGGTACCTAATGAAACAAGCAGGGCAGAAGACAGAAAACATCGTTGGTACCTAATGAAACAAGCAGGGCAGAAGACAGAAAACATCGTTGGTACCTAATGAAACAAGCAGGGCAGAAGACAGAAAACATTGCTGGTGAATTGCTTACCGTTTTCTGAACGTGTTAAACGGCACAGATTTCAACCACACGCAAACAACTCCACTGTCACACACAAATGAACCTTGAGCAATCTGCAAGAGAACATGGACAGTGAAACCTGTCAATGAGCACATTTAGAAATTTCTTTTACGTAAAACAAAAAGTTTAATATAAAAAACAAATGTTCTTGCCAAACATGTCTTGATCTCGTCTTTTCAGGTCTTTCATGGAAATGTCTCTCTGTACACGCGCACACACACACACACACACACACACACACACACACACACAGGGAGAGAGACACAAACACTGACAGACAGAGACAGAGAAATGAGATATCCATGCACATCAGTGAGGGAGCACTGCGCGAGAGGGACCCAAAGAGGAGACGGAAACACAAGCATTTCTTTTCCATGAACTTTGCTACACTCGCTTTGGGCAGTTTTTAATTTCATAGGGTAACAAAGTTTTAGCACAGAATCCTGTGAAAAAAAGATGAACACATTAGATTCAGGGATTGTTTGAATACACGCACCAAATGAAAAGACATTAGATTCAGGGATTGTACCAAGAATTGTATTGCTCAGAGCTGAAACCAGTAAAACTAACGACTTTCACTTGGACGAAAAATTAAACAGAATGGCGTTCTTTGTCTGACCATTAACGCCTGCTGTTATGTACAGTGAGAGCGTCTCCACCATGTCAAGCCCCACCATTTCCACCAGAACAAATAAAAAAAAATCTTCTAACTTCACAGCAACAAAGACGTAGTCCATCTCATATACCCACCCACCGGATATTTGTTTGTTGCACTACCCTGACGAGAATCGACAGAGGCGCCATCCTCCAATGGTTGTCTCGCTCCAAACCTTAGCGAGTCCATCCAACTGGAGAAGTGAGATGGAGCGACGTGACACAGTTCAAGATGAACAAGTTTTTAATGACAACCGCAGCATGTATTGTCCATACCCTGCCGGAATGACCATTTCCATCTACTCATTCCGGCTCTCCCTTACACAGCCATAAACAGGTTTGTCGTGAAAACCTCCAACACTTCGGTCTGGAAAGAGCTATCAATATCACGTTGTCGTGAGACAACCCACCTGAGGAGTCACTGCAAGGCGGCCGACTCTTTGGCTTTGCACAGAGGTGCCAGCGAACGCAGCCTACAAACCCCCCTCCTTGTGACAATAAATGTGTAACGTGGAGACAGCATGACTGCGATTTAACCCCAGTCACATTCTTCAGTAGGAAGTCACCACATTCACCCTCCAATCCTCATAACCTTGCCCACATTGAAGACCGGAAACAAAACTCGGCATGTGCAGAAAAGTGGCCAGGAAACCGGAACCGACGTCACCATAACAGTAGGACATGCGGGACACAGATTTTGACGTCTCTGACCATTGTAACACATTCCGTGCTGCTAATGGGGACATGTTCATACTTTGTAAGCACATGTATTTACCTTGTGAGTGGAGGATAGGGCACGTTTAAAACAAGACAGTCGAGGCACACGAAGACAGAGGATCCAATCAAATCATGTTGCTTTAAGCCCTGCTGACCACAAAAGACACCAGGGCTGGCTGATCCTAACAGTGACAAAGACTGAGGGGAACCAACTAACACCGGTGACTCCATATGGCTGAACAAAGGCACGAGAGCATCCCACAACACAGCTGTTGTCCAACCGGCCCACATCACTGTAGTGTAGGCAGATAGATTGTCACTCAGCAAGCGGTGAATCGTGCTGGATGAGTGCGTGAGATGAAATCTAAGGTGACTGCGGGCAGAAGTTGAACTCTGAAAGCAGAAAACTGAACTGCCAAATGGATGCAGCAAACACTAAGGCAACAAGCCTCAACCTGTGGGTCTTCTTCAGGCGGACAACAACAAACATCAGAAAGTACGTAAACAGTGCGGGAACATAAATGCAGGCAAACAAACTTTCGGTCACTATGCAAATGACTAGAGAAATTTCAAAAGGAGGGCGTCGAAAGGAGGAGGGAAAGGGGAGTGAGAGATAAGATGAAAAGGACAGCGCTACAGTATTGAATCCTTCACTGTAAGCACTCGGTTTCAGGTTCAGTTTCAGTTTCATCAAGGAGGCGTCACTGCGTGCGGACTAGTCCATATACGCTACATCACATCCGCTAAGTTTTGAGACCATACTACGCATGATCTGAAGCTGATGGATAAATGAATTAACAGCAAAGATGAGACAATTGAAGAAGAGGGTCTCGTGGCTACGACTCAGCGGATGTCTGACCTATGCATTAGCCCAAGGCACTGGTCAGACATTGAGTGCCTACCTATGTGTGTGTGTGTGTGTGTGTGTGTGTGCGTGTGCGCGCGCGCGCGCGTGTGTGTGTAGTGATGTACACGAGTCTGTATGATGCGTGGGCATGGGCTCATGTGTGTGCGTGGGCGCATGTGTGTGTGCGTGTGTGTTGTGTGTGTGTGTGTGTGTGTGTGTGTGTGTGTGTGTGTGTGTGCGCGCGCGTGTATGTTTGTGTGCGCGCAGGCATGTGTGCGCGTTTGTTTGTGTGTGTGTGTGTGTGTGTGTGTGTGTGTGTGTGTGTGTGTGTGCGTGCGTGCGTGCGTGCGTGCGTGCGTGTGTGTGCCTGCATGTATACACACGTGTGAGTGTGTGTGCAGAAGTGAGTGCACATATGTGTGTGTGTGCGCTTGTGTGTGTGTGTATGTGTGTGATTTGTGGGTTTGTGTGAGCACACGTATCTGCATATAGGCTACATGTGTACATATCTGTGTGTATGTGTGTGTCTTTCTATGTGGGCGTGTGCGCATGTGCGTATGCATTTGTGCGCTTATGTGTATGCGTGTGTGTTTCCGCGCGTGTGTCGGTGTGGACATGCACATGCACACATGTGTATATGTGCGTGGGCAAGAGCGAGCGAACGTACGCGCACACGTTCGTATGTGTGTGTGTGTGCGCGAGTGCGTGCGCGCGCGCGCGTTTGTGTGTGTGTGTTGTGACTGCGTGCGTGAATGTTCAGAAGATGACTTAGGAACAAGAACAAGACCATTAAATACAGCATATAAGTGCACGCGCACACTCGCGCGCACATACACATAACAATAAGAACAACAACTCCTCCCCCTCAAACACATCCCACGCACACACACGCGCGCGCGCGCGTGAGCGCGCACGCTCACTCACAAACACACATATACACACACACGCACACACACACACACTCTCTCTCTCTCACACACACCAACGCTTCTACACACGTCTGTGGACTCTAATTAACACGCTGGCATTACCCCACTGATGAACACACACACACACACACACACACACACACACTCACTCTCTCCCACATACACTCACACACCAACGCTCTCAAAATTTGTTATTGTGTGTTCTCACTCAAAATTTGTTATCGTGTGTTCTCACGTATCACACTTACCAGATGGTGAGGATCTTGTTCCACATGTCGCCTTTGTAACATTGTGGAACAGCAATGATCAGCGGTTTGTTTGGGGGTAGCACTTTGTTAAGTATCCCAAACTCAAGGCGCTGCTGATAGAAATGATGCCTTGTTTCCTGCGCACAAATGTGAACACCGACGCCCACAAATCAAAAATGCATATAGATAACATACGTATCAACCATGCGGACATGTTCAAACACACACACACACACACACACACACACACATATATATATATAGAGAGAGAGAGAGAGAGAGAGAGAGAGAGAGAGAGAGAGAGAGGGAGAGAGAGAGAGAGAGAGAGAGAGAGAGAGAGAGAGACTGTTATATGTTTCTTTTTCTTTACAGCGTGACAATGCGTCTTCCGGAGCACTTTTGACGCGACCACTTATTAACATTAGCAAACAGCTACAGAACCCTCGTAATGCAATCATCTTCACCCTGTACTAGAACAAGGGGGCAAAGTCCAATTGCCCCAACTGCAGAGGGGGGTCGGGATGGTAACTCTGCTTTCCATCGCTGGAGTCACCCTCCCCGGAGCACTCCCCAACAGACCGGTGATCACCATTGTGCAAGGACACTTCGCTGCCAGCCCCCGTGCCTTCAGTGCCAGTAGGACCACCTCCAGCATGCTTTCTGTTCGGAGGTAGTTCCAAGGTCAATGCATAGAACAGAACAGTGTTCGTGACGTCTGTCTGTCTCACCAAAAGCACGTGACACCGTGAGCAGGTTGACGACACATCATGGAATGACTAAGGCGCACTCTGAAACTCCTCTGCATGGTCAAGCTGCAGTGGGATTGCAAACATGGCCAAATCGGACACAGCGACACCTCTCGCAACCCTTCCTAAAATCACTTGAAGGACATGTGGTCACCTGGGGCCGTATATACATATCGTGGGTGACGGGGAAGTGACCTCCGTACCTCGTTGTAAGCTCGAAGGGCCGTTACTTGGGGATCCATATTTCGAGAGTAACATTTAACCTCGTGTTTAGTAGTGGGTGAGGGGGGTAACGTACAACGAGGACAGGGCATGCGTTCGCCGTGGGTTAGATCAAAACAAAGCCATTGGACACGTTCAATGATCACGAACTTCACGCAAAGTTAAGATTTCGTCGTCACATCATTTCCAGCTGACAGACACTCTCCGAGAAAACATTGAGTTTGATTTGCACAGACTGAGACACGGAACTCGGCCTCCTGCTCTACAAGTGTGTCTGTAGCTCCCAAGTTCGTCTGCTACAATAGCTGGCTTAGCTCTTGGTGTGTGTGTGTGTGTGTTGTGTGTGTAGGCTAAATCAGTCTTCGTGCCTTTGTGTGTCACTGTTACTTTGGGTCAGTGTGTGTATGTGTGTGTGTGCGTGTGAGCGTGACTTCATATTTATGGCCTTTTAATAGTTTTATCAAACTTGTTTTAGTTCAGCTGCTTTTTCAGTCTGTGTGTGTCTGTGTCAGTGTGTTTGCGGGCATGTGCAGAAGGTTGGGGGTTATTCTAGACATGCGCAGAAGGAGGGAATCCCTCTTTTTATCTGACCTTCACCTTTTGATTTCTGGACACTTCGTTGGTAGAAACCGAGACAAAACCCAGAGAATATAGATACGAAAGTAAATTGCGCTGATCCCACACGGTTTGTACCCAGGAGGTCATCTGGTTGTAGAAGTAAGTTTACCGACGACATGTAACTACGGCCCCAGAAGAGGTCAGCCAAGACATCAGTCTGCCGAAGAAGTGTATTCCTCAACCATGTGTGTTCCTCAAGGAAACTGCCGGGGTCTTTGCGTAGGAAGCCAGCTTGAAGAAGACAGAAGTTTTCTATTCGCCCACACCTTAAGAAAATGACAACTCTCCGGTAAGGCCGAGCTGAAAACAGTCCTCAAGTGTAAGCTATCTAAGATGAACGTTTTCGTCGGATGGCAAGACAGACAACGAGATTGAGGAAAAGCTGACAAAGGGAAGCAGTCCATTCCACAGACTGAACGGGACAGTCTGGAACAAGAAGTATTGGAAGAAAGGCACAAGGAAAGTGCGTACAGCGCTATTGTATTGACCACCTTTTGTACAGATCTGCGTTGCGAATTACCAAGCGTCACCATCTGTCTCTCCCAAAGCGCTTCAACCAGCGCCACCTGTGCGCCATCATCAATATACTGTGGAGCGACTTCCATCACCAGGATTGAAGTCCTTAAACAGCAGGAGGTCATCAGCATGGAGGCTTACAGGCGCAGACAGCTCCACTTAGCAGAACGTATCTCCAGGACTTTGCTTGCCAACACTGAGCTCTACGGTAAACTCTCAATGGGCCACCAAGACAGCGTGTACCTGAAGAAGAGATCCAAGGAGCATGAAGAAATCCCTCTTTGCCCGTCACGATGACCATCGCCAGTGGTCGGCTTGAGGTTCTGGTCGCAAAGCTCGGCAACACATCGTAGACCTGGCTATCCACCCCCCCCCCCCCCCTTAAAGATCGTACTCACGTCTGGCCTTTAGGACAAGAGAAGGAGGAACAACTGTGGCACTACAGCACAAAATCCACACAGACATTCCCTTGCTGCCACTTCAGCCTGGACTGTCTGTCCCGCACTGGCCCCACTCCATCAGACTGCACCAAACACAATACAGGCCTGACTGCCTGTCCCACACTGGCCCCACTCCATCAGACTGCACCAAACACAATACAGGCCTGACTGCCTGTCCCGCACTGGCCCCACTCCATCAGACTGTACCAAACATAACACAGGCCCCTTCCTTGATCTTCACTCACAGACCCGAGCCATTCACACACTGACTTTCGGCCCTGTTCGCAAATTTCTGGCACAAGCACGTGCGCAAAACCTACCTGGAGATTTCGTTTAGCACGCAGCAACCACAATATGCATTACATTCGGACGCGTCTTGTTTCTTAAGATATTTTCTCCAAGGCATCGGATGTGTCATTACTCAAAAGCGCTGTGTAAGTAAGACAAAATGACAGCAGGGACATGTTTTATACGCTTGCAAGACTGATGTCGCCGCAGACACACCGATAACCAAAGATCTGAATCTCTGAGACGGGCGATTACTGTCACCCCAAACAAGAAGATTCCGGACGCAAGGTGAAGGAAAGGGAGTGAGGGAGGGAAGGAGGTAGTGAGAGAGGGAAAGAGAGAGAGAGAGATGGGAGAGAGACAGACAGGCAGACAGAGAGCAGAAAAAGAAGAAAAAGAAAAGAAAAATGTGTCAGAAAGTGGGGAGACAGACAGAACGAGGATGAGGAAAAAAAAACAATATGAGAGAGAGGAGGGGGGGGGGGGATAGAGACAGAGGGTTGAGTGGGGAGATAAACAGATAAAAAGAAAGGGTAATGGAAAAAGAGAGAGAGGAGGGGGGGGGGATAGAGACAGAGAGGGTTGAGTGGGGAGATAAACAGATAAAAAGAAAGGGTAATGGAAAAGAGAGAGAGGAGGGGGGGGGGGATAGAGACAGAGGGTTGAGTGGGGAGATAAACAGATAAAAAGAAAGGGTAATGGAAAAGAGGTGCAAAAGTACAGAGGAGAGTGAGTATAAAAGAGAGAGGAAGGCTAGAATGGAAAGCAGGACGGAGGGACAGAGTCAGAGAGAGAGAGAGAGGAGAGAGAGAGACAGAGAGAGAGAGACAGAGAGAGAGAGACAGACAGAGAGAGACAGAGAGCGAGAGAGAGACGAGAGAGAGAGAGAGAAGAGAGAGAGAGAGAGAGAGAGTGAGAGATAAAGAGAGAGAGAGAGAGAGAGAGAGAGAGAGAGAGAGAGAGAGAGACGGGGGGGGGGGGGGGTGTGAGACAACTAAAAAAAAAGAAAGTAAGCTAGAGCTTCTTCTGCTGTTTACCTTCAGGACTGTACATTATGACACAGATGGGGGACTGAGAAATCTTAAAAAGCTCTAGGGAGGAAAACGACAGAGACAGAAACAAGCTGAAGCGCAATTAATCCCAGAAACACACACCACACTGCCCGCTCAGACTGACCGTCATTTCTTCCACATCCGACTCTATCTCGTCGTCACTGCTCTCGCCCCCTGCCTCCTGTACAAAGCCAACAAAATCAAAGTCCCTCCCGCGATCCTCGTCACCGTTCACTGTTTAAGGGCCAGATGACCGCACAGAGTACGGTTGCCTTGTTACGACTTGAAAATCCACAAAGAAAAAAAAACCACGTCACAAAACCTTGTCATGAATTAGAAGACATGCTTAAACGTACTGACACCAACAAAGATCACAATTCACGAACTGAACTACTGACTATCTTCAAGTGAATAAAACTACACTGTTGTGATGGTATCCACTATATTCCCTAAAATGAGTCTGAAAAAAATTAAAATCTTACCTTGATAAAAAGAAAAAGCATATAAAAATGAACCATTCAGAAAGTAAAACTGTGAAATGCGATAACAAGTTCCTGGTTAAGTGCCTGTAGTCTGAATATGCTGATATCAAACTGTAACATTAAACTTAGCACATGATATACAGTGAAAAGAACAAATACACACATGTTTGTAGTGTGAATATGCTGATATCAAACTGTAACATTAAACTTAGCACATGATATACAGTGAAAAGAACAAATACACACATGTTCGCAAGACAGAACACTGGAGAACCAAATTAAAAAAAACAGGGGAAGGGGGGGGGGGGGACGTTTATGGTACAAAAGTTCCTGTCACACTGAAAGACAAGGGTCTAAGGGTCTTCCGAACATTTTTTTTCCACTCAATTGCTCTGAATTTGAATCGGATAATGAAATGACCAGAAATATATTTCCTCTTTCTGGTACAATCTAAAGACATTTCCTCTTTCCGGTACAATCTTAAGTCATTTCCTCTTTCTGGTACAATCTAAAGATATCTCCTCTTTCTGGTACAATCTAAAGACATTTCCTCTTTCTGGTACAATCTACAGATATTTCCTCTTTCTGGTACAATCTAAAGACATCCCCTCTTTCTGGTACAATCTAAAGACATTTCCTCTTCCTGGTACAATCTAAAGACATTTACTCTTTCTGGTACAATCTAAAGACATTTCTTCAATCTACAGATATTTCCTCTTTCTGGTAAAATCTAAAGATATCTCCTCTTTCTGGTACACTCTAAAGATATCTCCTCTTTCTGGTACAATCTAAAGACATTTCCTCTTTCTGGTACAATCTAAAGACATTTCCTCTTTCTAGTACAATCTAAAGACATTTCCTCTTTCTGGTACAATCTAAAGAGAGCCAGTGTCGTATATAATACTGTCGCCGTGGAATTGTATCGCAGCGACAGCATTTCACGTGAAATACTGTTGCAGCGACAATATTTGCTGGAAAAAATTGTCGCGCGACAACTTTTCACGAAAAATGTCCTATAGAATATTGTAGCTGTCCATAAAATGCAGTATTTCCCGGGAAATACTGTCGCTGCGACACGATTTTATGAGCGACAGTATTATATACGACACCGGAATAGCTCAGTTGGTAGAGCGCCTGACTCGTAATCTTGGTGATCCTGGGGTTGCGGGTTCGAACCTCCGCCGGGGCGTTTCGGTACAGGGGGATTTTTCCCTCGGAGTTAACATTGGTTCTGACTCCATTTCCCATACAGTCCTTCGAATGAGACTATAAACCGAGGTTCCGTGTGTGAACGCATGCATAACATCTTGCACACACGTAAAATCCCATCGCCAACTTTCGGAAGAGTAGGCCAGTTTGGCCGTTGGTATGGATGACACGTTACACATAGCATGCACCCTGCGTGAGAAATGGAAAGAATGAAGGAAGTAAGGAAAATGAGTGAACGATATTGAACGATACTGACAGGATGACACGGGAAACGACTGAATGAAGCGCCAGCTGGCAGCTCTTCAGTCGGCGCTACCCAGGTAGGCAGCCCGTTGTATAAACGAGTGTTGATTGTAAAGCGCTTAGAGCTTGGCCTCTGGCTGAGAATAGGCGCTATATAAGTATTCATTATTATTATTATTATTAAAGATATCTCCTCTTTCTGGTACAATCTCAAGACATTTCCTCTTTCTGGTACAATCTAAAGACGTTTCCTCTTTCTGGTACAATCTAAAGATATCTCCTCTTTCTGGTACAATCTAAAGATATCTCCTCTTTCTGGTACAATCTAAAGACATTTCCTCTTTCTGGTACAATCTAAAGACATTTCCTCTTTCTGGTACAATCTTTCAAACTGCCCGACACTGCTTGGCCTTCCTACCTCAATCCATAACAGCATTCATTCTCACAGAAGAAAAAATATGACAAAGCAGCTTCTAAAAAACCAAGAGGAGGGGTGGGAGGGGGTTCATGCAGGGCATCGTTTTACCATTCTTGCAGACTTGAAGTATGAACTCGATGCGGAAAGTAACAAAGTGCCTCTCTGATATCTTCAGTACCCTTGTTTAATCTTCACCACGGCATGTGTGGCTTGTTCCGAGACTAAAGGGGAGCGGGGGAGGTGGTGGTGGTGGGGAGGTGGGGGGGGGGGGAACCTGACCCTGTTTGAATGAAGTTCCAGAACTGCAAACAACGTGAGGGGAACAGTTTAAACTTTTGAACGGGTAAATCCCCACAGTGACACCATTTTGAAAGATTGACAAGGATTCGCACAGGACTGTGGTACTATTACAATTTTCTGTTGCGGTTGCAACTGCTGCTAATGGTGCTATAGCCACTACGGTTACAACTGTTGGCTGACCCTCATGGAAACGAAGCCTTTCCGTATCAGGTACTGCTCCATGCTCCGCACGTCCGCCATGGGGTCCAGTTGCACTGTCTCTGCTGGGCACTGCCTCAAGCTGGTACACTCGGGGTGTCGAACAAACTGGCACTGAAATGGTCACAATACACAGACACACATGTAACATTTCGACAACCATAATGACAGCAAGCCACACCACTTTACAATAAACAATCAAAGCGATTTTCAGTCCATATATCAACAAGAACTCCGACCAACATGATTCTAGCTGGCATTGAATCAACAAAAAAGGGGGAAAAACAATATCGTTCAAGGTTTGCAGATAGTCATACGGTTTAAAATCCGACAGAACCTTTACACGCCAGCAATCAGTCGATTCGTATAAAAACCACGTTGGCAGTCAGTCACCAGTACACAAACCAACAGAATCCTTCAACGTTGGTAGTCAGTCAACACTACACAAACCAACAGAATCCTTCAACGTTGGTAGTCAGTCAACACTACACAAACCAACAGAATCCTTCAACGTTGGTAGTCAGTCAACACGTACACAAACCAACAGAATCCTTCAACGTAGGTAGTCGGTCACCACTACACAAACCAACAGAATTCTTCAACGTTGGTAGTCAGTCACCACTACACAAACCAACAGAATTCTTCAACGTTGGTAGTCAGTCAACACTACACAAACCAACAGAATCCTTAAACGTTGGTAGTCAGTCACCACTACACAAACCAACAGAATTCTTCAACGTTGGTAGTCAGTCAACACTACACAAACCAACAGAATCCTTCAACGTTGGTAGTCAGTCAACACGTACACAAACCAACAGAATCCTTCAACGTTGGTAGTCAGTCACCACTACACAAACCAACAGAATTCTTCAACGTTGGTAGTCAGTCAACACTACACAAACCAACAGAATCCTTAAACGTTGGTAGTCAGTCACCACTACACAAACCAACAGAATTCTTCAAATAGTTTCTTTGCCTGCCCGGAACTGCGCTGATCGGCCCTTTGACAAGGACGAACCTGTTTCGAGGTCTTTTCATGGAGTTAAGTCCTCTGCTAAGACCTTGAAAACCTTTCGGAATAACACACAAACTGAGAGCAAAGGTCTGTTCTCAGTTCTGTCAGCCACCGACCTCAACCATGACACCCAAAGGACCAGGAGCAAAGAAACCCCAGTCTTGATCTCTTCCAGGCCACAGACTAGTAATACGACCGACGGAAGCCAACCACCCCTTCCCCTCTGATCATGCCCAGCTTCCTGACACAGACTGCTGAGCACGACGGAGGTTTCCCTGGCCAGCCGGGGAACCGTCCATCTTGGTCCGGCCCCTCGCTGAGACGTAGACAGCCCACCGACACACACGGGCCAGCCTACCTCTAAGAGAAATCCATCGCACACACAATTGTTCAGAGCGACTGCTCTCTCTCTCTCTCTCTCTCTCTCTCTCTCTCTCTCTCTCTCTCCCTCTCTCTCTCTCGCAGTCTGTCGATCTCCAGAATCTCATTCTCCTCCACTAAAAGCTGCGCGGTGTGTCTGAAGACCACAAAGAACAGAAGACTGGGGAACAGAAGACTGGGGAACAGAAGACTGGGGAACAGAAGAATGGGGAACAGAAGAATGGTGAACAAAAGAATGGGGAACAGAAGACTTGATGGGGAGTAGGGACACAGAAAAAAGATCCGTTTGGAAAGACAGAAGGTAGAATAACATATACAAAAGAAGCAGGTCTCCGTTTCTTAAGACACACACGCACCCCTAGCCTAACAAGGCGGACCCTTCCGGGGATATTAAACACTACCACGTTGTGCTTAGGCCAGTCAGCTTATCTTTCCGTCAAAACATTGATGCCTCTGTCGACAATACCTAGGGATCACTAAGCAACGCATGCGCTCCAACCACAAACAAGGTCTCATACCACCATCAGCCCTAACTTTCTCTCTCCACTCATACATCGGAAGGAATAGAAAGATACCTCATTCCCACTTGGTTTTGACAGCGTTCGAGATAATCAGGGCACAATAAAAGGGGAAACAAGAAAGAGAAGGGAATGACGTCCTTATCCTCACAGAAATCTTATGTCCTTCAGAGTGGTATTTTACTGAACTGGCAAAGGTAAGGAAAGCGCATGCCACGGTATCTACACATACCTTTCACACTTCTGTTTGTTGTTGTTGTATTTCAGTTACGTACTATCTAAAACATTCAGAACCAACAGTGGCACTCAATTAAAACCTGTATGGATGTTATAAAGAAAACAAGCTTTTAAATCATGAATAGTAGAAAGAAACTCGCGGAGAGCGTGGCAGCAGAGAGTCCTCAGACGAGAAGCCCCCTTTAACAACCTTGGTGAGGTTTTTCGGTGTGAAACTGCACAGCTTTGAAACTGTGACAAAAGTGTGAAGTCATGAGATAACGATGTGTCCATTTTCGGTATGTCGACATCGGTTTCACTCCTTGTTTGCAAATAGAAAAACACTCTCAAATAAACTTTTAGTCGATAAAAAACAACACAAGATAGATATGAAAATCGGTGTGATTATAAAGCGCGCGCGCGCACACACAGAGAGAGAGAGAGAGAGAGAGAGAGAGAGAGAGAGAGAGAGAGAGAGAGAGCAACCAGAACTCACGTTTAGCTGCTGCTTGACGAAAAAACGTGAGGGAATCGCTGACTTATAACCTTTGACCTCAATGTCATGAACTTTGATCTGAAACTGTCACAACAATAAAAATGATAGTGTCTCACACACAGACATACACACACACGCACGCACACACATACACACACACGCGCACACACACACACACACGCGCGCACGCACGCACACACACAACACACACACACACACACACACACCCACCAACACACACACCAACACACACACACACACACACACACACATACACGAAGATGAGCTGTTGATTTACTCCGCGTTGGCTTCTTCTCAAAGTTTGCAAATAAACAGAAAAGCTTGCATTTGCTCTCCCCTCTGATGGCTTTCTGTAAAGTGAGAAATTCTACACAAAACAGTTTGATTCTCCCACATCCATTATCAAGCTGCTGACAAACTCCGATACTCACTTTTCCTCATGCCTCAACAAACTGTCGCGTCAACGTTTAGTTTGGACACGACCACCGTGATCGGAAAGCAAGCAGAAACCTGATGCAAATAAACACTCACTGTAAAGGGAGCTAACCCATTGCCCCTCCAAAGCTTCCATAGCCGGCTGACAAACATCTCTGCCCATGTTTGTCGAAGCTCCAAATCAGTTCATACCACACTTCAAATGACAGTATAATGCTTTGGGTGTACTTTCACTAGGGATGCTCCTTACAGGACTATCTAAGTCTGAACCCGTTCCACAGCAAGAGCAACCGCGCGGTCTGAAGACACAGCTGACTGAGCCGCCAGGCTCCCTTCACGAAGTGTACTGGGGCCGACAGCGAGTCCATAAATCACATTGAATGGACAGGCATCTATACTGACTTCCATAAAAAACGCGAAAGCAAAACAAGCTGAAGGTTAGGGGCGAATTTTATTGGTCACAATTGTACAGAGTGGAAGCGAGAATTCAACGTGATTTGATTCATTACACCGGTAATGTGTGAGAATGTCATCAGCAATATGTCTTTGTGTGGAAAATCCAAGGTCACGTGACAAACCAGCTTGAAGTCCTAATACCGTGTGTGGCCACCATTTGCATGGACAACTGCTTGACACCTGCGGCTCATTGAGTGGACCAGGTGGTTGATGCGTCCCCTTGGCACACCAGCCCACACATGGACGATGGCCTGGTGAAGTTGAGCCGCTGTTGCTGGTCGTGGACGCAGGAGGTCCAACCGTCTGCCAAGTTCATCCCAAAAATGTTCTATTGGGTTTAAATCGGGACTGAGGGCTGGCCAGGGCAGCACATTGACGTTGTTATGCTGAAGAAATTGCTGGGTGGCCCTGGCTGTGTGTGGTCTTGCATTGTCCTGTTGGGAAGTCCAGTTTGGGTGTTGCGCAAAAAAAGGAACGACATGGGGTCTGAGCACCTGGTGGATGTAGCGCTGTGCATCGACACCCTGTCCGCGACCAGGACCAATGTTCTGAAAGATGACTGGTCCTATGGCGTGGTTAATGCCAATTGCACCCCATATCATAACGTTCGGGCCTCCCCAGGGGTTCCGCTCTACCACACAGGAGTCGGCATAGCGTTCACCAGGTCGACGCCATATTCTGACACGACCGTCAGCCATGTCAATACAAAAACGGCTCTAATCTGAGAACAGTATGCGTCCCCACTGCTGCCTGCGCCAGTTGATTCGGGCTTGTGCCCACTGCAGCCTGTCCTGCCGGTGTCTTGGTGTCAGTACCGGACCTCTGTGAGGATGCCTACATGCCAGCCCGTTCTCCTGAAGACGCCGCCGCAGTGTTGAGGCCGATTCGTTGCTGGAGATTCCCAGGCACCTGTCGAGCAGTGTTAGCGGCTGTTTGCCGCCTGTCCCGCAGATGGGTTCGAACAAAATGGCGATCCTCTCTTGGTGTGGTGACCCGAGGACGGCCTGGCCGGGGACGATCATCAGTGGTACCAGTGACTCGCATGTGGTGCTGCAGACGATAGATGGTTGAGATGTGGACGTTAAAGATGTTGGCGACCTGCCTGGCATCCACACCAGCCTCCAGATGGCCTAGGGCACGATTGCGTTCCTCTGCTCGTAGTCTTGGCATCTCTGTAGCGCTCAGACGGCAAGTCGTTATCTGAACCTTGTAGCGCGGCTTTATAAAGGCTGCATGCCTGCGTACTTGTCGCTGGTTAACTTTGCTCTGCATGGTGTGCACGTGACTCACATGCAGCAACCAGTTTGCCATTTTTGTTGACCCTCCAATGCCGGGAATGATGTGTTGCTCACACAATTGTTTCACTGCACGCGAGTCTTGGACCCAAACAACTTGCCACAATGGTTCAATATTGTATATTCACCCCTTTTCACCCGAAAAATAGCCTTTCAATTTTTCGCGTTTTTTATGGAAGTCAGTATATTACTGTCGCCCCAAGACACGTGCTGACGGAATCATCTTCTGGTTTTATTTTTTATTTTTAGAGATAAATTAAAGCGCTTGGCCAATGGCAACCACATTCACATCCATCACTACCCTCATAATGCACGTCCTTGTATTGATAGTAGTGTGGTATGGACGGGGTCAGTAGTTAAGCGGAGTGTGACAGATGGATTATGTAAAGCAGAATGGTAGTTAAGAGATTAAGTAGTACCCCCACTTTTCTCAAGAAATAGGAAAATAATGGCTTTTCAGTCTTTATCATTTTCTTCTTTCGTTTTTATTTCTTTTTATCTGACAAAAAAACCTGTCCTTAACACCCCCCCCCCCCCCCCGAGATACCGATGACAGAAAAGGACTAGCGCCCCGCCCACAACAGTGCAGCATGATCCATACCCGCTGCTGAAAAACAAAGCAGTCGCGGAGTTGTTTGACGAGGTATATCAGCGGCTCAGCGGCATCATCCCTTGGAGTTTCAGAAAGCGCTGTGTCTCTCTCCAACTGCCAACAAAAATCAGCCACGTTAGTTGAGATCAATCGTTCATGACGTAATGCATTCTACACCGACTGTAGACTAAGGCTTGACAAATGGCATGTTAGACTGACCGTCAAGTGAGTACTTACGAACAACTGTCTACTCTGATAGCCAACTACGTCCTGTCAAAAACAGCTTCTTGCACCGACTGCTAACAAATGTTTATCTTGTCAATAACAGAATTAGGCGCCGACCGTCACCCGAGTCTGCTTTGGCTCTATCCAGTCAGTGAGACACATTTCCCAACACTGTTCCACAACCAAGGCACAATAACAATATTCACGCAGCACCGTCTGGCATTCACACAGCCAATAGTTATTCTTCTCTCCCCTCGAAACACCATGCTCTCTTATCTCTCAACCGTCCCTTCCCAATCCCTCTACTCTTAACTCTTTCAAAACTAATTTCTCTTCAATTTTAGAAGGAATCTTCAGTAACTCCGGCCGGTTAATATGGACAAACAAATTACACGACAAATTACGACGCGTTTCGACTCTTAGGTCTTCTGCAGGCAAGATAAACAACATTCAAGACGAATTCAAGATGATTTCTCGAATTCAGCGTAAGATGGCCCACCTTGCGCCGAATTCGAGAAGAGTGATTGCTTGTTCTTCGTTTCCATCGCCCTGAATGTTGCAACGCCCACCTTGCGCCGAATCAAAGACAAGCGATACCTCGTTCTTCGTTTCCATCGCCCTGAATGTTGCAACGCCCACCTTGCGCCGAATCAAAGACAAGCGATACCTCGTTCTTCGTTTCCATCGCCCTGAATGTTGCAACGCCCACCTTGCGCCGAATCAAAGACAAGCGATACCTCGTTCTTCGTTTCCATCGCCCTGAATGTTGCAACGCCCACCTTGCGCCGAATCAAAGACAAGCGATACCTCGTTCTTCGTTTTCTTGCCTGAAGTTGCAACGCACCTTGCGCGAATCAAGACGCGATACCTGTTTTCGTTTCTCGCCCTGAATGTTGCAAGCCCACCTTGACGCGAAGTCAAAGCACGTACCGTTTCGTTTGTTGTCTGAACGTTGATCTTGCCTGAAGAAACCTAAGAGGTCAAAGCACGTCGTGTTGTTGTCTTGCCTGAAGAAACCTAAGAGGTCAAAGCACGTCGTGTTGTTGTCTTGCCTGAAGAAACCTAAGAGGTCAAAGCACGTCGTGTTGTTGTCTTGCCTGAAGAAACCTAAGAGGTCAAAGCACGTCGTGTTTTTGTCTCGTAATTTGTTTGTCCCATGTTAACCGACGAGTTACTTGATGTGTTTCAAATTTTCGCCTGCAGTCATCTCACTTTGAAACCTACCTTTTTATATTTTAGCTCTAGACACACATACCCATCACCCATCCCCCACCCACCCACACAGAGGTAAGCTGTTCACACACAAACCCAACCACGCTTCCAACTCACAGGGCAGTGGGCAAAGACATGGAAGAACTGTCTCAGCCGTGTCTCCCTGTCCACGACGCCCGCACGTGTGGCGAGGAATTTCAGCAAGGCCTTCACCAGGCCGCTGCTGACCACCTCAAACAGTGTCAGGCTGTCTGTCTCCAGCAGTCGATGTATGGCCTGCAGGCTGGCCAGTCCCTCTGCCCTCTGGAGCATTCACACGTACCACGCTACATAAGACTGCACCGTGGAGCACTGTACACCACCACCATTCACGCACTGACTGCACCGTGGAGCACTGTGCAACACCACCATTCACGCACTGACTGCACCGTGGAGCACTGTACACCACCACCATTCACGCACGGACTGCTATGGACGAACAGGAATGATCCTGCACTGCAAGCACTACTAAAGGAACTGAAATATAGATATAATACTGAAGATTACATTGCTCGAAAAAAAAACTTTGTATATAAATATTTCATTTCCAGATGGCTCATATAAGCCGATGTTTGCAGATCCTGACTGAATTATGAATGTACGTTAACTTTGTACATTCCGATATTATCGATATAATCATAGCCTTTCAGAACGATTGTGATATCGCCCAGCACAGCCCCCGAGGAAATTTTGCAGAACATGGTTAAAAAACAAAATATGTCAACTTTCCATATACAATCGGCCTCTCTCTCTCTCTCTCTCTCTCTGCCAGTCAGGTACTTTTTTACCTGTTTTCTTGAGAATGTAAACTGGAGTTACAATCATGAACAATATGTTGTTTTATGTTCGTGCCTACCACTGGCTTCCCTATGTCTTTCCCATATGTATCATTTTGATAAATAATTTGAATAAAGATGAGAGAGAGATAATGTTGCTTATAGCCATGCCTACCCCTAAAAGCCATATCAGGGCTGTCTCCTCGGTTAGTTTTATGAAACAGAGACAGAGACGCACACACACACACACACACACACACACACACATACACACACGTACAGAGAGAGAGAGAGAGAGAGAGAGAGAGAGAGAGAGAGAGAGAAGGAATATTGCTTATATCCTAGCCTACCGCAAAGGGCCATATCAAAAACAAACAAATAAATCACTAACCTACAAGACATTAGAATACACATCTAAAAACACCGGAAATTTCGTTAACAATCTGTCTTCCGTAAAAGTCTCAGATCAAATGGAAAATGTTGATCTCTTTGAGAAATTCAAAGATCAAATCAGGTACAGACATCTCTGAACAAGGTTTCCTTAGAGTCTGCTGTGACATGTTTACGTCTCACATCATGCAAGTCCCAACGCTCTAAAAGAATATGTTTCACTGTGCGTGGTACATGACATGGATTAAAAAAAACAAATGCACCACGGAACCCCTTCACCTTTCCAAAGACAAGAATGGGTGTAAAAGGAGTGACCTGTGTGCCTTCCTGGGCAAAAGCAAAATGATGGTAAATGTGGACCTGTAGCGCCCTTGTGGGGGAATGGAGCAGACAGGTCCGGTCGTCAGGCACGCCGTCTGTATTGTTCTGTCACATGGTCAGACCTCCAGCAAGAGGAATGGAACTTGCAAACGGATAACAACATCTTCCAAGTCCGCCCAGACCTGAAGGAGTTTGACCATGTTCCAGGGGCGGCCGTGCAGAAGAAACAGTCCTGGGCACACAGGCCACTCTTGTTACACCCATTCTTATTCTGTTGTTTTTGTAAGTGAAGAAACTCCGTGGTGCATTCCATGTCATGTACCACTCACAGTGAAACATATTCTTACATGTTGTTGGGACTTACATGAAGTGAGACATAAACACTTTACACTAGACTCCATGAAAACTCGTGAACACACACACACACACACACAAATACACACACACACTCTCTCTCTCTCTCTCTCTCTCTCACACACACACACACACACACACACACACACATATATATATATATATATATATATATATATATATACACACACACGCACACGCACACACACACACTAACAAAGACTGAAATCCTCAGGTTTGCCGAAGTCTGTGTCGACCAAATGTCAGGTTATTCAGGTAAATGTTGTTAAGCAACAATCAACCTATTCTCGTTAACACCCCCCCCACCCCCCCAAATTGGGCTGCTGTGCTTTGAGATAAACCGTCATCAACACTACTAACTTACGGTCAGATCGCCGAGACTGGCACAGGCGTCGACCATCTGGCCCATGCCGTGCTCCTCACAGCCACGATGCGCTTCAGTCTGCCGCTCCACGTCATGCTTCTTCACAAACTTGGCCGCTACACAACCACCACACAGCATCTCTGCTAATCTGGACCCTCTTCATTCTTTCCCCCCTTTAAATCAATTAAAATGGGGGACGAAGGTGGGGATGGGGGCGTGGTGGGGGAGTGGCGGGGGCGAGGAGGTGTCATGACCGAGAGGTACAGTTCAGAGAAAACAAGTCTTTCCAGGCGAAGGGGTGTCTATTAGGACGTAGAGAGAACGGACGAAATGAAAAAGGACCCAGAACGTTGGTCTCTAAAGGACAGGCAGGGGAGAGGAGGAGGTGGGATAATCTTGTAGATGCAGTTGGGGAAATGAAGAAAAACATTGTTTTTCCGGAAGCGATACTTCACTGGTAGAGGGGAGTGGGGGGGGGGGGGGGGGGGGGGGTAAATCTAAACAAAATGAACAGAAAAATGACCCAGATAACGGACGTTTTAATAGGGAGGTAAATCTGGTATTAAATGAGAGAAAAAAAACAATAATTCGGAAAAAAACCCCTACTTGACATTAACTATGGTCTTTTCATGAATGAGCTTGTCTATAACTTATTATTATGTAAGCGACGGATCGGCAGGACCTCCTGGAATATGTTACCACTGAAAATCACGAGTCTGGCCGAACGCTTTACTGAAAACCTGTCGCTGAAGGCCCGTTTCCTGACCTCAGCATCGGCGTGCTCCAGCACGAGACATTGGAACCCTGATGGTCCGGTCACTCTGCGCGCCTGCCCTCCTTTCCGACCAAGAATCGCAAGGCTGACCAGTCCGCCGACACATTCCTCGTCTTCTAGTCGCAGACGATCAATGACGGAGCAGGTCAATCGTCAACTTAGAATACTAAAGCAGGCATGAAACTGCAGCAAGAGGAAAAGGGCGAAAACTGTGTAAAAGCCGACAGGAGTGGGGGGAGGAGGGGGAGATGGGATGGATGAGGGGGGACCGGGAAAGCAGACATTTTGTAAACGCGGGCGGGGGTGTAGAGGTAAGGATGGGGTATGTGTGTGTGTGGGGGGTGGGGTGGAATGCAGGTGCGTGGACGGGGCGGTGGGCGGCGGGGTGGAGGAGGAGACGCGCTTTTAATAGTACCATAGCCGGTGCTTCCGATTCCTGGCGCACCGGTAACATTTCCGCTTGAATTTGTTTTCTAATAGCCTTTCACATATCAAACTCGTTTTAG
>CM031623.1:52785902-52803402 GCA_018398815.1 Conus ventricosus | reverse complement strand
TGAATGACTCCTGGATTGACAAGTCAACATCACGTATGTTTGGGTCCGGTGCATGACTCCTGGATTGACAAGTCAACATCGTCACGTATGTGTGGGTCCGATGCACGACTCCTGGATTGACAAGTCAACATCGTCACGTATGTTTGGGTCCCGTGCACGACTCCTGGATTGACAAGTCAACATCGTCACGTATGTGTGGGTCCGGTGCATGACTCCTGGACTGACAAGTCAACATCGTCACGTATGTCTGGATCCGGTGCATGACTTCTGGATTGACAAGTCGACATCGTCACGTATGTTTGGGTCCGGTGCATGACTCCTGGATTGACAAGTCAACATCGTCACGTATGTTTGGATCCGGTGCATGACTCCTGGATTGACAAGTCAACATCGTCACGTATGTTTGGATCCGGTGCATGACTCCTGGATTGACAAGTCAACATCGTCACGTATGTTTGGGTCCGGTGCATGACTCCTGGATTGACAAGTCAACATCGTCACGTATGTTTGGATCCGGTGCATGACTCCTGGATTGACAAGTCAACATCGTCACGTATGTTTGGATCCAGTGCATGACTCCTGGATTGACAAGTCAACATCGTCACGTATGTTTGGGTCCGGTGCATGACTCCTGGATTGACAAGTCAACATCGTCACGTATGTTTGGATCCGGTGCATGACTCCTGGATTGACAAGTCAACATCGTCACGTATGTTTGGATCCGGTGCATGACTCCTGGATTGACAAGTCAACATCGTCACGTATGTTTGGATCCGGTGCATGACTCCTGGATTGACAAGTCAACATCGTCACGTATGTTTGGGTCCGGTGCATGACTCCTGGATTGACAAGTCAACATCGTCACGTATGTTTGGGTCCGGTGCATGACTCCTGGATTGACAAGTCAACATCGTCATGTATGTTTGGGTCCGTTGCATGACTCCTTGATTGACAAGTCAACATCGTCACGTATGTTTGGGTCCGGTGCAGACTCCTGGATTGACAAGTCAACATCGTCACGTATGTTTGGGTCCGGTGCACGTCTCCTGGATTGACAAGTCAACATCGTCACGTATGTTTGGGTCCGGTGCATGACTCCTGGATTGACAAGTCAACATCGTCACGTATGTTTGGGTCCGGTGCATGACTCCTGGATTGACAAGTCAACATCGTCACGTATGTTTGGATCCGGTTCATGACTCCTGGATTGACAAGTCAACATCGTTACGTATGTCTGGATCCGGTGCACGACTCCTGGATTGACAAGTCAACATCGTCACGTATGTTTGGGTCCGGTGCATGACTCCTGGATTGACAAGTCAACATCGTCACGTATGTTTGGGTCCGGTGCATGACTCCTGGATTGACAAGTCAACATCGTCACGTATGTTTGGATCCGGTGCATGACTCCTGGACTGACAAGTCAACATCGTCACGTATGTTTGGATCCGGTGCATGACTCCTGGATTGAGAAGTCAACATCGTCACGTATGTTTGGATCCGGTGCATGACTCCTGGATTGAGAAGTCAACATCGTCACGTATGTTTGGATCCGGTGCACGACTCCTGGATTGACAAGTCAACATCGTCACGTATGTTTGGATCCGGTGCATGACTCCTGGATTGACAAGTCAACATCACGTATGTTTGGGTCCGGTGCATGACTCCTGGATTGACAAGTCAACATCGTCACGTATGTGTGGGTCCGATGCACGACTCCTGGATTGACAAGTCAACATCGTCACGTATGTTTGGGTCCCGTGCACGACTCCTGGATTGACAAGTCAACATCGTCACGTATGTTTGGGTCCGGTGCATGACTCCTGGATTGACAAGTCAACATCGTCACGTATGTTTGGATCCGGTGCATGACTCCTGGATTGACAAGTCAACATCGTCACGTATGTTTGGATCCGGTGCATGACTCCTGGATTGAAGAGTCAACATCATCACGTATGTTTGGGTCCGGTGCATGACTCCTGGATTGACAAGTCAACATCGTCACGTATGTTTGGATCCGGTGCATGACTCCTGGATTGACAAGTCAACATCGTCACGTATGTTTGGATCCAGTGCATGACTCCTGGATTGACAAGTCAACATCGTCACGTATGTTTGGGTCCGGTGCATGACTCCTGGATTGACAAGTCAACATCGTCACGTATGTTTGGGTCCGGTGCACGTCTCCTGGATTGACAAGTCAACATCGTCACGTATGTTTGGGTCCGGTGCATGACTCCTGGATTGACAAGTCAACATCGTCACGTATGTTTGGGTCCGGTGCATGACTCCTGGATTGACAAGTCAACATCGTCACGTATGTTTGTGTCCGGTGCACGTCTCCTGGATTGACAAGTCAACATCGTCACGTATGTTTGGGTCCGGTGCATGACTCCTGGATTGACAAGTCAACATCGTCACGTATGTTTGGGTCCGGTGCATGACTCCTGGATTGACAAGTCAACATCGTCAGGTATGTTTGGATCCGGTGCATGACTCCTGGATTGACAAGTCAACATCGTCACGTATGTTTGGATCCGGTGCATGACTCCTGGATTGAGATGTCAACATCGTCACGTATGTTTGGATCCGGTGCATGACTCCTGGATTGACAAGTCAACATCGTCACGTATGTTTGGATCCGGTGCATGACTCCTGGATTGACAAGTCAACATCGTCACGTATGTTTGGGTCCGGTGCATGACTCCTGGATTGACAAGTCAACATCGTCACGTATGTTTGGATCCGGTGCATGACTCCTGGACTGACAAGTCAACATCGTCACGTATGTTTGGATCCGGTGCATGACTCCTGGACTGACAAGTCAACATCGTCACGTATGTTTGGGTCCGGTGCATGACTCCTGGATTGAGAAGTCAACATCGTCACGTATGTTTGGATCCGGTGCATGACTCCTGGATTGAGAAGTCAACATCGTCACGTATGTTTGGATCCGGTGCATGACTCCTGGATTGACAAGTCAACATCGTCACGTATGTTTGGATCCGGTGCATGACTCCTGGATTGAGAAGTCAACATCGTCACGTATGTTTGGATCCGGTGCATGACTCCTGGATTGACAAGTCAACATCGTCACGTATGTGTGGGTCCGGTGCATGACTCCTGGATTGACAAGTCAACATCGTCACGTATGTTTGGGTCCGGTGCATGACTCCTGGATTGAGAAGTGAGCATCGTCACGAATGTTTGGGTCCGGTGCATGACTCCTGGATTGAGAAGTCAACATCGTCACGTATGTTTGGATCCGGTGCATGACTCCTGGATTGACAAGTCAACATCGTCACGTATGTTTGGATCCGGTGCACGACTCCTGGATTGACAAGTCAACATCGTCACGTATGTCTGGATCCGTTGCACGACTCCTGGATTGAGAAGTCAACATCGTCACGTATGTCTGGATCCGGTGCACGACTCCTGGATTGACAAGTCAACATCGTCACGTATGTTTGGGTCCGGTGCATGACTCCTGGATTGACAAGTCAACATCGTCACGTATGTCTGGATCCGGTGCATGACTCCTGGATTGAGAAGTCAACATCGTCACGTATGTCTGGATCCGGTGCATGACTCCTGGATTGAGAAGTCAACATCGTCACGTATGTTTGGGTCCGGTTCATGACTCCTGGATTGAGAAGTGAACATCGTCACGTATGTTTGGATCCGGTGCACGACTCCTGGATTGAGAAGTCAACATCGTCACGTATGTTTGGGTCCGGTGCATGACTCCTGGATTGACAAGTCAACATCGTCACGTATGTGTGGGTCCGTTGCATGACTCCTGGATTGAGAAGTCAACATCGTCACGTATGTTTGGGTCCGGTGCATGACTCCTGGATTGACAAGTCAACATCGTCACGTATGTGTGGGTCCGGTGCATGACTCCTGGATTGAGAAGTCAATATCGTCACGTATGTTTGGATCCGGTGCATGACTCCTGGATTGACAAGTCAACATCGTCACGTATGTTTGGATCCGGTGTATGACTCCTGGATTGACAAGTCAACATCGTCACGTATGTTTGGATCCGGTGCATGACTCCTGGATTGAGAAGTCAACATCGTCACGTATGTTTGGATCCGGTGCATGACTCCTGGATTGAGAAGTCAGCATCGTCACGTCTTTGGTCCTCTCGCATCTCACAAGCACACTCTTCGCTGACCAATATGAACATCGTAAACTGATTTTGATCATGTTCTGATTTCAAATACTTAGTATACATAACTTCTTAACACGTACACTTTAGTTAAATAATACCAATGCTGAATGAATTATTCTTGACCAGTTTACCTGGACATGTTGCTGGACACACGCCGCTCAGACATGCCCAGAAAAATGTTTTTAATGAAAGAATAGCAGGTCACTACAATTGTGCTCACTGTTATGTAACAAACAAACCTTTTCATTTATTTAAAATATGTATCACACTCTGGCATTTCAGGCAACGTGTTTGACGGTGCGTGCGCGTGCGCGAGCGCGCGCACACACACACACACACACACACACACACACACACACACACACACACAGATAGACAACATCCACCCAGAAGCAATGAGAGCTAGGAGAAAGAGCAAAACGGAGAAAACCCGATTGTTTCATCAGAGGCATCGTCTTTCCGCCAGGCAACTGTTCGTGCAGCCAAGATCAGGGACACTCAGTGGACAAAGAACCCCAAGAGCTGCATCTCAGGTCAACATATTCTGACTCTCAGAGCAAAGCATCACATGAAATCCAGGACTTGGTTAGGCTGGAGCGCAAGAGAAAACGTCCAGTGACAAACCACCAACACTCAATGACGTAACGCTGGCGACGTCCAGTGACAAACTACCAACACTCAATGACGTAACGCTGGCGACGTCCAGTGACAAACCACCAACACTCAATGACGTAACGCTGGCGACGTCCAGTGACAAACCAACACTCAATGACGTAACGCTGGCGACGTCCAGAGACAAACTACCAACAATCAATGACGTAACGCTGGCGACGTCCAGTGACAAACCACCAACACTCAATGACGTAACGCTGGCGACGTCCAGTGACAAACTACCAACACTCAATGACGTAACGCTGGCGACGTCCAGTGACAAACGACCAACACTCAATGACGTAAAGCTGGCGACGTCCAGTGACAAACTACCAACACTCAATGACGTAACGCTGGCGACGTCCAGTGACAAATTACCAACACTCAATGAAGTAACGCTGGCGACGTCCAGTGACAAACTACCAACACTCAATGACGTAAAGCTGGCGACGTCCAGTGACAAACTACCAACACTCAATGACGTAACGCTGGCGACGTCCAGTGATAAACTACCAACACTCAATGACGTAACGCTGGCGACGTCCAGTGATAAACTACCAACACTCAATGACGTAACGCTGGCGACGTCCAGTGATAAACTACCAACACTCAATGACGTAAAGCTGGCGACGTCCAGTGACAAACTACCAACACTCAATGACGTAAAGCTGGCGACGTCCAGTGACAAACTACCAACACTCAATGACGTAACGCTGGCGGCCAAGAAAAGAGTCAAATCTATGCTTGGACACAGTAGAATACTCTGTAGTACTAGAAGTGAGCTGATGTTTTTTGAGTGGCTTCCTGGCCTGATAAAGATCAGATTCAGAACCGAGGACCGTGCAGATCCGTTGCCAATGGATGACAGCCGATGGAGTGTACACTCCCAAAGAACAACACTCGAGTCACCAACCAGTTCAGACCAATATCACTTCCGAAAATCGAAGGGAAAATGTTCTCTGTCGTGGCAGCTATGCTGTCCAAACTCCTCACAGAAAATTCTGTCAAGGAAAACCCGAGTTGTGTTTGGCTGTGTAGAACATGGTGATGTGACTTCACAAGCAATTCGATGAGCCAAGGCAGAGAACCTGAAGTGGACCAATCTGTCGCATGCATATGGATCAGACCCACACAAGATACAGCTGGCCCTTGAGACATACTATATCCCCCTCCCCCCCCCCCCACACACACCACCACCACCACAACAACAAAAACACCACACACACACACACACACCAAAACAAATCCAAAAATATTGAAGTATTTGCAAGGCTTCTCCGTGAGGTTTTCCACAGGCAGACCATTCTTCAAGTCGGCATGGCAAACGGCTGTGCAATGTATGGCAAACGGCTGTGCAATGCATGGCAAACGGCTGTGCAATGCATGGCAAACGGCTGTGCAATGCATGGCAAACGGCTGTGCAATGCATGGCAAACGGCTGTGCAATGCATGGCAAACGGCTGTGCAATGCATGGCAAACGGCTGTGCAATGCATGTCAAACGGCTGTGCAATGCATGTCAAACGGCTGTGCAATGCATGGCAAACGGCGTGCAATGCATGGCAAACGGCTGTGCAATGCATGGCAAACGGCTGTGCAATGCATGGCAAACGGCTGTGCAATGCATGGCAAACGGCTGTGCAATGCATGGCAAACGGCTGTGCAATGTATAGCAAACGGCTGTGCAATGCATAGCAAACGGCTGTGCAATGTCTTCAGAACTGTTTGTGTTGTCGACGCCAGTCTTCTTTGAAGCAGCCATAAGCCGTACGCGTTCAGCAGATGTTGGGAATGGATACCAAACACCCTCTAAAAGCTTTCATGGGCGACACAACAGTCCATCCCGACAAAACGCTGAAGCAGCCGAAGGACCAAAGACACCACAAAGCAGCCCTTGCGGTAGAGAACAGCAGCTGAAACAGCCGCATTTACTGCAGCTGAACGAGCCAGTCCAAAGGTGACCAAACACATTCACTGCAGCTGAACTAGCCAGTCCAAAGGTGACCAAACACATTCAAGAGCTTTGGAAAGTGATATGGCTCCTTCCTGAACGACACAAAAGGGGAAAGGGAACCAATCAAATGGAGGAAGAAAGCCTGCAGATAATAAGCCGGAGTGGCCTCCCTGGAAAATGGAAGATCCGGTGTCTGCAGTTCATGCCGTTTCCGACGCTGCTGTGGCCTCTGCTGATGTACGATGTCATCACTAACACAGCAGAATCAGTGGAAGCCAAAATAACAAATACACAAGAAAATGGCTTGGTATCCTTACTGGTCTCATTGACTTTGCGCTCTTCTACCATCAAACAAAGTTGAAGCTGCCACTGAAATCCATCTTCCAGATGTACAGTGTAGGTGTCGCGAGGTTACTTACCATGCTCTAGGATTCTAGGGTATTCATCAGTCTAGCGCAATTTAAAAACTGGCAGGAAACGGAAAGTTCAGAGGGCAGTCGACGTGGCAAAGGAATACCTCAAGATAAACAGCAAGCACACACACACACACACACACACACACACGCATCAAAAGAGGGGTACTGGAGTCAACAGGAATAAACGGGGGGTCAAAAGCAAAGTGAGACCAGAGAATACGTCGAAGAATGAAGACGATGCCAAGGGAATCTCAAAGACAGTCCAGCTAGGCCAGCAGAGGCAGAGGGCTACGTGGGACAGCGCACTCCAAATAAGTCTCAGTCTGCATGAAATAAGAAAAAAGGGGCCTCCTAGGGTCAGCTTCATCCCCAGGCTGTATTTACGACCTTCCGCCCTCGACTTCAAACCTGATGAAACGAGACACATCAGGTGGCCAAACATGCCCGCTTTGACAGGGCCGGTGACCAGTACGAGACGTCCCGACCTCATGCCAAGCAGCTCTGGCCCAGGATAGGTGCACACGGAGAGGCGCCCCAAGTGCTCAAGGTGAAAACACACATGGTTAACACCACCAGAGGAAGCACCACGCTTTTAGAAGCTCCAGTGTCCGCGTTCTACACAGCAGCAGACCACACACATGGTCCAGAACATCCGTGGCGCCCAGACCATGACCAAAGGGTTTGCTGGAATAGAGTGGATGACCGGAAATCCACAGCAGACCTTTCAGATTGGGAAAACCACCCCGAGGTCATTTGAGGAAGAATGACATGAGATTGGATATTGTACTCCACACAGGTTTCATCCAAAAGACCGATTCTAAAGAACTCGTGCCATATACGAGCCGAATGGAACAAGCTCACGTCAACAAGACTGAGACTATGCCAGTCTTGCCAGCAGCTAGAAGGAATCTGCCTTCCTAGCCAGAACCCTCACCATGAGGTTGAAGCCAGGGTAGGTATAGGATCAACAGCCTAAAAAATGGGTCGACAAGAGCCCCAGCTGGTTCTAATCGCGAAGGAACGAAACTGAACTTCACAAGGCTGACACTTCCCAGCTTTGGACAGGTGTCCGACAGCGACGTGGGCGAGGCACCCACCTGAAGAGGCAACGCAGTGAGACATCTGTCCATCCAGTAGCACCAGGGATACAAATTAAATCTGACAGCAGAACGGCGTCTGGAAGTCATGACCATGAAGCGGCCCAACCCACTCCGAGTGTAAACAGTTCAGGGCAGACACAATTGTTTGAGAGGATTGGGCGGAGGGGGAGGGGGGGGGATCTTTTCTAAAAACCTGCTCTCAAGCTCTCTTATGAGTTTTTTCCAGCTAGAAGTAGCAAGTTTTGTGTTCAGCGACGGACATCAAAAGTCCGACACTCAACGATATGACGAAGTAAGAAAAAAATTAGTGGCATACATACACGACCCCCCTCCCCTTACTTTTGCAGATTCACTTCTCCGACAACTATACCGTATTCGTGGAATATCATCTCAAACATATCGGGCATTTTGTCCATCAGGATCGTTGCCATCTGCAACGTCCTCGCTACCACCCGTAGGTCAGGGCAGGTCAGCATGTCAGCTATGGCACTGCTCACACACACACACACACACACACACACACACACTCACACACAGAGACACGCACGCACGCACGCACACACACGTACGCACGCACACACACACACACACACACACACACACACACACACACACACACACACACACACACACTTATGCACGCACTCACTCACTCACGCACGCACGCACGCACGGACACACGCACGGACACACGCACGCACACACACACACACACACACACACACACACACACACACACACACACACACAAGCCCAATCATGTAATAACGTGGAATTCAATTCAAACGCAGACAACTGAAGATCAGCATTAACCACCATGCACCGACGCAAAACACAACATTAGCGCAGATAACTTAGTGCCGGCATAGCACAAAATGTCCAGGTAGAGTTAGTTCATACCGATTGCTTACAGCATCCCTATAGTATGATGAATAATGTAAAACCAGCACATGACCCACGTAATGTTGAACACAGTACAATCAGACAAATATCATGACAGCACGCATAATGCAATACAAAAGTGGCACATTACCCATGAAATAATGTGAAATGAAATGTAAATATAGACAACTGAAAACCAACATGGCACCTATATGCAATATTGTGGAAAACAAGGTAAAATCGTCCATGCAATGCTGAAAATTATGCAGACAACTGAAAACCGGCATGACGGGAATCATGTGAGGAGGAACACAATCTAAAAGCACATGTCATCTTCGTAATAATGCGATCACGACGTAAACTAAGAATTCAGAACCAGCACAACGTTCTGCGATGACGAAGAGCACGTTTAACTTTGATACAGAAACAGCACAGCTTATCAAGGTGACCTAGAGTTCACACTGAAAGAAAAATCCGCGAGTTCATGGTGGCTTCAAGCACTTTCCACTGACGAGCCGAGTACATAACAGTTCAGTATGCAGCACGAGAGAGGGCACACATGAGCCCTGTGCTTATCTTTGTAGTTCAATGGATTATCTCTGTGGGCGAACCTGCTCAGGCCCCATAATATCCCTCGTCTACAGGGCCCAAATTTTCAGTTGCATGATGGATTTTTTTTTTTCCCGTGCCATGGAGGTGGCGACGTTCCAAAAATGAACTCCTCTGCTCCTCTTTTCCGTTGTACTGATCAAGAGCGGATTCATGGTTAACCGATATACTCTTTCTCCGAATGAATAAAAATGTCCACCTTTTGCAAAAATGAAGCCAAGTTACGAGTGATCTCACTGATATCGTGTGAATGTCACAATCTGTTGTGCTTTGTGAACCTCATTATCAACTGGTGAAACATTTAAAGATTTATTTTAGAGCAGAAAACGAAGAACAAGATACACTCGAAGGTGCGGGTGGGACCATGGGAAGTACTGTCCTCAACTGCCGAACAAGCCAGCTGGGAGCAGTCCTGCAACACCCTTGGATGTCTGCGCTGCATTCACATAGGGTGCAGGCACGCATAGGGCATTCCGTTAAGACGTCAAGCGACATACTTGCTCCCTGGGAGATGCCATTGTACAATGGATATGACACGGCAGAACCTTCACGGGATGTCCCCATGGGTGTACCAGCCCATATTTCATGACTGCAGAGCCCATAGACGAAAAACGCCACCATCCAGCAACTCCCGTGTGTATACCACAGCCTCATTCGTCGCTGTTCCGCTGACAGGTCAAGACAGGACAATTCCAGACAGGGCCCAGCTTTCGCTATGAGGTCTTCCACGCTCTCGGAAGAGAATCTCAGGTCACAGTTTTGCGAATCTCATTATCAACGGGTGAAAAATAAAAAGATTGAAGTAGAAAAATCAAGATAAGCTGGACTACGAAGCAGTAAAAAAAAACAAAAACAAAACCACACACACACACACACAAAGAAAACAAAGAAAACACCGACCTACAAAGCTTTTGATGGGGGTAATGGTCAGTTGGTACTCGTTATGTAAGTTAATGTTTTTGGAACAGGTCTTGGAAGACTGACAGTTACGATGTTAATAACCAACAATTCACCGATTTCTGACACTGCTCAATGTACTTTGTTTTCAGCACAGGTTTTTTTTTGTTTGGTTTTCGTTTTTTTTTTTTTTTTATTCATTTTTTTTTTTTAACCGAGTACTTACGACAGGTATTTTTGACTAGCAATTACCTCGATTTTGTTGTCTTGTTTTAAAATCCAATGTCGGAGAGCTCAACTATTTTTAGCTTTCGTTTTCGTCACAAACTTCCGATTCATGATCTGTGCTGTGCTACCGCCGTGACGTCATTTTTCTGCACAAGTTAAGAACTATCGCCTCCGGCTTTTTAAGCAACTGCTATTTTGCGAGTCCCAGAAATGGGCATAAACATCACAGACAAACCGACGCTGCATGAAACGAAATCGTAGCATGATAGATTTTTAAAAAGCTTGCTCTTGATGCCATAGTCTTTTAAATACATTATTGAAAGATAGAAACTACGATAGAACCGCAAGTCAACACTCATCTTTGCTACAGGGTCAACGAGAAGTAACTATCCCAAGTTAAACCCTGCAGAGCCTGCCTGTAACTACACAAACCACAGCCAGAACATTACATAAAAGCTATCTAACGAAAAGCCCGTTTCATGGTGTAAGCCCTATATCTATCCCTAAACCCTCCCAGCATGAGCCCTGTACTTCAAACCACCTGAATTATTTAGGCACCCATGAAATGCTGAACAGGTCAAATGCGATGTATAGTGTATCACAGATGATGAAGAGACACTTGCACCACATCTTTTTCAACGAGGCTCCTTTAAAAAACAAACAAACAAAAAACTTACGAACTAACACAAGCACAAAATACAACCAACGAATGCTAAGAAACAGTAACATACAAAAAAAGGTTGACTCGATTTTTCCAGTAAGATACAGGTACAACAAAACCATGGCTAGGACGTAGGTTTGACTGGATTTTTCCAGTAAGATACAGGCACATCAAAAACATTGCTGGGACGTAGAGACAGCATGTCAAAACCTTGAGGCAACACACAAAAAATGATCTGGCAGGGTAGTAACATAAATGTTCTGGGCGAAAATAGAACACAGCGAAAAGAATCAGCCTTGGGCGACACAAGGCAGAAGGTGGAAGGAAAGGGAGACAAGCCTTGCTAAACAAGAGCACGCCGCTATCAGCCAGTGGACGGAAAGGAAGACAAGCCTTGCTAAACAAGAGTACGACGCTATCTGCCAAAAGCAACAGGCAAAGATGAACATATGACTGCTAAAAAAGAAACCAAAACAGCACTAAAAGGAAGAGGATGGCTTAGCCAGACAAAGACAAAAGCTGTTAAACAGGAAGTCTTAACAGACCTTATACATAGTGACTATGAGAGTGGCAGTCAACTTCCGTGACGGAACATTTATATCTGGGCGTAGTTTTTCTTGAGTTTTATTCAGCAAGCTGGAAATCGTCTGTACAAAATCTGAGTAGCTGCTGACGAAGTGCTGGTATGAAAGAAACTTGCGCTTAACGAGTTATCAAATAACCCTCCCTTGAAGTCAGTTAGCTTCATTTGAAATGATCACACAGGCTTTGGGGACAATTTGGGTCAAGACGACATAGCCTTCAGGGCGCTCTGTGCCGATCCACTCTGTCAGTTCGTCTATGTTCTGGCAACCGGCGTCTTTTCTTCTCTCAATTCTTCCGTTCATTTCTTGCAATACATGCCACCATGGGACCATACGTGAGATGTGGTGCATCTGCCTCTTTGAAAAGCCAAATCGATGGCTTCAATTTGAAAACTGTGTCGTAGGCTTAGCGTCTCAATTTCAGTGAGTTTGGTAGCTCGCGTTTTGCTGGCAAAAAACAACAAAAAAACCCATTCAGCTATAGTGAAGGGAGGTCGTTTAGCTAATCGCTCATGCGTGAATCAGTCTTTCAGTGGAAAAATGGGTCAAATTTCAACAACTGGTTTTCAGTTTGTCCGATCAACTCCAGATCAGAGAAGATAACCGCGAGGTTAGCTAAGAACAGAAATTGAAAAAAAAATCCATAAATAGGCCGCAGTTGCAGAGATTAATGTCGAGGGGGTAAAACGAAGTTCGCAGCTGGGAAACGTCTGTCACTTCACAGATGAAAAGGCTTTCAGCAGCATGGTCAGCAGTTGCTGAGGCACTACAGACTTACCGCAACGCTTGGCCCATCAACCCCAACGCTTTCAGCAGCATGGTCAGCAGTTGCTGAGGCACTACAGACTTACCGCAACGCTTGGCCCATCAACACCCCAACGCTTTCAGCAGCATGGTCAGCAGTTGCTGAGGCACTACAGACTTACCGCAACGCTTGGCCCATCAACCCCAAGGCTTTCAGCAGCATGGTCAGCAGTTGCTGAGGCACTACAGACTTACCGCAACGCTTGGCCCATCAACCCCAAGGCTTTCAGCAGCATGGTCAGCAGCTGCTGAGGCACTACAGACTTACCGCAACGCTTGGCCCATCAACCCCGTGCACCACTGAAGACACGGCATGCACGGCATGCTGGACAGCCGTCAGAGTTCTGATGTCCAGACTGATGTTCCCCGAGCTGCTGTTGCTTTTGCTCTTCCCCCTGAGCATCGACAGAATCATGGAGACCACAACAACCAAACAGGAGCAGTAAGATACAGTGGACGCTCTCGACAAAGTACAGTGGACGCTCTCGACAAAGTACAGTGGACGCTCTCGACAAAGTTCAAAGCTCCCGAGTTTGCTGGTGACCAGACACTCCTCCCACACACTTTACAACCAGCTGCAGTGTAAGACACCACCCTGGTAGAAAGTGTGGCAGGGAACGTGCTCAGGGTCAATGAGAGGAAAGCCTACCTCAATAAGATCAACAGCACAGCTAACACTCCATCTGCAGTTGGTGGAGGGTCAATCGAGGAGGTCAAATCCTGTGCATACTCGGAGAGTAAGGTCGACAGAAAAAGGGGGTGCAGACCCGAAACCTGACTGACAAGATAAGCAAAGCACAAGCAGTCTGTCATGGTGAAAACTCCATCTGGGACACTCTTGAAGCCAGCACAGCCACAGCACTGTACACTTACGATCCGAACATCAAATCGGTCTTGCTATACAATTGTAAGACATGGAGGAAGACCAAAGCGATACATCAGAAGAGCCGTACACTCATCAGCACCTCTCTGTGAGGCTTTTTTTTAAACCACATCTGGCAGTCCGACAGTCAGCAATGAGATCTTGTGGCTGAAAGTGGAAAGGTACACAGTTACAAGGCAGACCCTAAGAGTGGAAAGGTACACAATTACAAGTCAGACCCTAAGAGTGGAAAGGTACACAATTACGAGGCAGACCCTGAGAGTGGAAAGGTACACAATTACGAGGCAGACCCTAAGAGTGGAAAGGTACACAATTACGTGACAGACCCTAAGAGTGGAAAGGTACACAATTACAAGTCAGACCCTAAGAGTGGAAAGGTATACGATTACGAGGCAGACCCAAAGAGTGGAAAGGTACACAATTACGAGGCAGACCCTGAGAGTGGAAAGGTACACAATTACGAGGCAGACCCTAAGAGTGGAAAGGTACACAATTACGAGGCAGACCCTAAGAGTGGAAAGGTACACAATTACGAGGCAGACCCTAAGAGTGGAAAGGTACACAGATACAAGACAGACCCTAAGAGGGAGAAACGGACCTTGGTTGGTCTGACACCACCCATTGGAACCTGACCTACAACACACGTGAGGAACGAAAAGGAGACAACCCCTAAACAGTTGGGGAATCACTGTGGCGAAGTAATGGAAGAGGAGAATCAGTCGGGCAAAAGCAGAAAGGATACTGCTAACCTGGCCCCTCCCTGAAGACCTGTTGGTGATGGCCTGTACACCTGTCGGTGATGGCCTGTACACCTGTCGGTGATGGCCTGTACACCTGTCGGTGATGGCCTGTACACCTGTCGGTGATGGCCTGTACACCTGGAGGGAGGAAGGGAAGGGGCAGGCAAGGGGCTGATAAGTTAGTCAGTGTATGAGAAACAAAATGGCTCACATGGTCATGACCGACTCATTGACAGTCCCACAGAACAGTTCAGAGAGGAATCCTGATGGAACATGGCAGATGATGCGTAGCACAGCTTCCAGACACTTGAAACGAATATGCCTATTCACCTCCTGCAACAACACCACACACACACACACACACACACAGAGTGAAATAGTCTTTCAAATGTAATACCGTCCCCAATATCGGTGTTAGCCGATTTCAACAAAGCTGAGCATGATCGACGCATGCAGTCACACACAACGGCGTCCGTTTCCGTCTTGCCAGCCACCCCACCTCCCCCAACCCCCATCCTACTGCCTCTCCCCATCCCCACCCATGCCCCCTACACAGGCACTCTGTGGATGTGATTAGTTTCTTTTAGCCTACTTTAGCTACCTTCGCATCACGTCTACGCCACCAATAACAATTACTATTTTCAACCAGTTCATACGCTTCCACAGCAACATGCTAGTTAAACGAGTATCATTTTCTTCTTGCAAACGAATATCATTTTCTCATTTAACGCATTTTGTTAATAATTAAAAGAACATCGTTTTCTTCTTGCACCATGGAAATGTATGTCAGTACCACACACAGGCGCACACACACACACACACACACACACACACACACACACACAGAGAAAGTTAGAGACACAGACAGACAGACAGGCAGGCAGACAGAGAGGGTAAAAACATGGTAGCTTCCCCATCTTAAAGCAAACAGATGTCCACAAAGCACTAGCGTGAGTTCAAATGTGCACAAGTGTAAAAGCATGCACACACACACACACACACACACACACACACACACACACACATAGATACAGACACACCCACAGACAGAGAGAAAGGGGAGGTAAAAGAGAGTTGAGAAGCCCACTCACATCAGAAGTGCAGAAGTGGATCACCATGTGCAGTGCACGCTTTAGTAAGGACAGGGTGCCCTCGTCCGGCTCGACGAACATGGTCAGTCTGGGATCATCCTGCTCCTCAGTGCGTTGTCTGAAAGCTGTAAAGCTCCTCGCGGTGATGATGATGGTGGTGGTGGTGGTGGTGGTTGTGTGTGTGCGAGTGTGTGTGTGTGTGTGTGTGTGTGTGTGTGTGTGTGTGTGTGTGTGTGTGTGTGTGTGTGCGTTTGTGTGTGTGTGTGATATGTGTGATTATATATAATATATATATATATATATATATATATATATATATATATATATATATATATGTGTGTGTGTGTGTGTGTGTGTGTGTGTGTGTGTGTGTGTGTGTGTGTGTGTTTTACATGACAAAGTCGTGGGTGTTGACAACGAGAACACTCACATACACGCACGCGCGCGCGCACGCACACAGACACACACACACACACACACACACACACACACACACACACACACACACACACTGCATACAAACATACGCACACTTCTCTCTATCTCTGTCTGTCTGCCTGCCTCTCTCTCTCTCCTTCGCCCCTACCTTCTCCTTCCTTCCCACAAACACCACACACACATCGGATCATTCCGAAAGGCAAGGGAGAGGAAGAGTGAAGGGGACGGGGGTGGCAGAGAAAGAACGGTGGGGACGTGTGTTTGAGTGAGCATGTGCTCATACGAAATGTAAGCCTTCGGTATCGGTGAATACGATCGTTCATCCACTTCTCCATGGGGCTCAAGTGGGGGCTTATATAGCGACATAAGAATCAGCAAGTTGATTGTGGTCGCTCTATGGAAGAAGTGCTGAATGGACGAACAAAAAAGTGTCTGTGTCTGTGTCAGTGTCAGCCTCTCTCTCTCTCTCTCTCTGAAAAAAAACACTCACAAGCATGCCGGGTACACTGCCTATACTGACAGTCTGGGCCATAGACGATGGGGCGGTCAGTGCGATGGGCGGCGCGATGGACTTGGCGCATAGTGCCCGTCTCGTCATCGATCATCTGCATGGCGCTGAGCACCACGGTGGACCCCTCGTTCAGGATCACTTCTTCCTCGTTGGCCAGGAAGGCGTCCTGCACACTCACCAAGGTCACACGCCACGTCCCCTGCTTCGTTCCCATGCCATTCATGCTTTTTGCAAAACACCCACCTGACCAACAGACTGCAAGTCTGTTCCGGACGTGGCCACCGGCAAAACCCTTGGTGTGAGTGTCTACGGGTCCCCTAAAATGTGTTTATTTCGTGAAAAAGAAAATTGTGCACCCCACAGCTGCATCATACACCATTGTAATATCAAATCTGCGGGCAAAAACACACTTCCAAAAACTGTATACTTCCTTTTTTAAAGAGTTGTGCACCCTAGGTGCACAACTCTTTAAAAAAGGAAGTATACAAGGAAAACAGACGATCCTGCATGCCCCCTCTGCCATGAAAAACAAACAGTGGAGCATGTTCTAAGCTCATGTAAAGTAGCCCTGGCTCAAGGAAGGTACACATGGAGGCACAACCAAGTGCTCAAAGAAATTGTACAAGTAGTCTGGGCTAGTACCAACACCACAAAAGGGAGAATCAGGACTCCAAAAGCACCCGCAACATTCTTCACGGCAGGAGGCAGCAAATCATGGCCAAGAACAACAGTGCCACTCGAAACATGCAGGCAGAATCTGCTGGATGGGGCAGATGACTGGGAGTGCACTGCAGACCTCCCAGAATGGAAGAGTCACCCAGAGATCATCAGTAAGAGTGGCATGAGACCAGACATAGTAGTCCACTCTAAGTCAA
>CM031623.1:52778402-52780902 GCA_018398815.1 Conus ventricosus | reverse complement strand
CCCTCCCCCCAAGAAAAAAATATGCACACACACACACGCGCGCGCGCGCGCGCAAGTACACACACGTACGCACACACACATAACCCCCCCACACACACACACGCGCAAGTACACACACGTACACGCAAACACACATACCCCCCCCCCCCCACACACCACACACACACATACACACACACACCACACACAAAACCATTTCCTCCGTATACAGATTTGGCTTTCCTGGAACATTTTGGTCTTTGTCTACATTAGACCTCCCTCCTAACAAACCTCACATCGTTACAGACCCTTATTTCTCTTTACTGGATTTCCTCCCCCTCTCCCTCCCCCCCCCCCCCCCCCCCCCCCCCCCCCTAAAAAAAAAAACACACACACACAAAAAAACTTCCTCCGTATACAGATTTGGCTTTCCCGGAACATTTTGGAGTTTGTCCTCGTTGGATTTATCTTTAAACAAAGATTCCGTCTCTTTACAGTCTTGTTTTTACCGGAACATTTTGGTCTTTGTCCTCGTTGGATTTATCTTTAAACAAAGATTCCGGCTCTTTAAGTTTTGTTTCTACCGGAACATTTTGGTCCTTTTCCTGATTGGATTTCTCTCCAAACAAAGATTCCGTCCATTTACAGTCTCTCTTTTATTGGAACATTTTGGTCTTTGTCAACATTAGACTTCCCTCCCAGCCAAAACTTCATAGCGTTACAGACCCTTTTTATTCTAGAACATCTTCGTCTTCGCCCTCGATGAATTTTCCTTCCAGCAATTATTGCCTTCCTTTACACACGTCTTTTCTCCTGAACATTTTGATGCTCGTCTGCATTCAATCTACCTCTCAAAGAATACTCCTTCCCTCTAGAACTTGTTTCTTTGAGCATCTAACCTACCTCCCAACCCATACTCCTTCCCTTTTGAACTTGTTTCTTTGATCATCTAACCGACCTCTCAAAGAATACTCCTTCCCATTTAAACTTGTGTTTCTTTGAGCATCTAACGTACCTCTCAAAGAATACTACTTCCCATTTAAACTTGTTTCTTTGAGCATCTAACGTACCTCTCAACCCATGCTCCTTCCCTTTTGAACTTGTTTCTTTGAGCATCTAACGTACCTCTCAACCCATGCTCCTTCCCTTTTGAACTTGTTTCTTTGAGCATCTAACCACCTCTCAACCCATACTCCCCTTTTGAACTTGTTTCTTTGAGCATCTGACGTACCTCTCAACCCATACTCCCCTTTTGAACTTGTTTCTTTGAGCATCTAACGTACCTCTCAAAGAATACTCCTCTTTTAAACTTGTTTTTCTTTGAGCATCTAGCCTGCCTCTTAAGGAACACTCCTTCCCTTTTAATCTTGTTTCTTAGAACATCTCGGTCTCTCTCTATATATTGGATTTATCTCCCATCAAAACTGTTTTACCATGCAGACTTTGTTTCCCGGAAAACAATTCATTCTCTTCGTACATTTCTTTGTCTTTGCACTGGTCGTAACTCCCTACATAGATCCCCCTCTTTACGGACCTTTTTCTTCTTTCAGGACTTCTTGCCGTTGTCGTTGTCTTCCTTCACTGGATTTACCACTCAAAAATATTCCACCACAACAAAGACCACTCCTAACAAAGCATCCCCAGGAATATCTATGTTTATACCCTGTGTATTGTTCATTTAATCCCGACCCAGGTGGAAAGCAACCCAACAAAACAACTGATTTGAACAGAGGGAGGTGGGGCTCCGTCACATCGTAGCATGCCCATGACCCCACCGCATGCGTCGCTTTTAAAAACGCTCTATCAGCGACGAAGAAGAGCACAAATACATGACTCAAGACAGCCTCGAGATCCGTTCAAGACTTGACAACAGCCGAGAAATGAAAGTCAAAATGGTATGGTGACATCTTTCGGTCATCTGGCCTGGCCAAAATCATCTTGCAGACACTGTACCAGGAAGAAGAAAGGGGAAACAGAAAGAGAGATGGAATGACAAACCATTTCACACGCCAATGACTTGAAACGAGTGCCACTTAGGACACCACGTCGCATAACAGAAAGTTGTAAGTTGCAAGTAGTGTTCCTTTGGAGCTACGAGCGTGTAATTATTTCGTAACTGAAGCTAGAGTCGCCCTACTTGATCCCTACAAGCAATTTTTGTCAGCATCGTTTTTGTTGTTTTTGTTTGTTGTTTTAGTAAATGGCATCTTGTTCTGTTGAATCAGAACAAGCAACACTGAACACCACCGGAGTGACTCGGCAGCAGTGCGGAGTCTCCTCCGGTGGGTCGCCTCACGACGAACTGACATTGACTTCTTCCTGTGGATTGCCCATACCGGAGCTGCGGCAGGACGGGACGCCGGAACCAGCAGCAATAGCACCGAGGTGGTACGGAAGGTGAGGGGTGCAATAGCACTGAGGTGGTACGGAAGGTGAGGGGTGCAATAGCACTGAGGTGGTACGGAAGGTGAGGGGTGCAATAGCACTGAGGTGGTACGGAAGGTGAGGGGTGCAATAGCAC
>CM031623.1:52765902-52773402 GCA_018398815.1 Conus ventricosus | reverse complement strand
TCGTAATACCCCACACATCTCGAGAGAAAATTGATAACGAGTACGACAATTCAAGTTAGTGTATGACTTAACATTTCCATGATGTTCACAAAATCGGTAATCATCCACAGCTCATGACTGAAATATTCAAATCTGTTGAGAAAATAAACACGGATGTTCAGCCAAATGTTCATATGCGTGTATGACAACACCCTTTAACACAGTCCCATGGCAGTATGCGGAATACGAGCAAGCGTCAACCAACAGACCAACACACGCACACGCACGCACGCACGCACGCACGCACGCGCACACACACACACACACACACACACACACACACACAACCATTTCCAAGCCCGACATTCATACGTACATTTTGGTTCAGATTATGGAAAAACGTGTCCGTAGCAATGTGTCTCAAGGCGTTGGCGTCATGTTCGTTTACTCCAACCAGATGATATAGGCAACTGCAGGCATGCTCCCTGCAAATGAAGATCTGCAATGGAAAGCAGGTGACATGGTGTCCCCATCACAGCGTCTGGCAGCGTGTAGGAAACACAGGTACATGCTTTTGAGCTTTAGAAAAAAAAGTATAAACCCGGCATTTTGGGTAGCAGTTAACAGTTCCCCATTGTCATATGCCTGCTCCACTTGGCATTTTGGATAGCAGTTAACAGTGTTTTCCATGGTAATATGCCTGCTGCGCTTTGAAAGTGAAACTTTTTGCACTTTCGAAGCAAACGCATACACTCCCCACACTTCCGAGGCAAAGGCACATACGTCCTGCACTCTAAAAGCAAGGGCACACACACGCTGTACTGTAAGCAAACTGACGTAACTTCCACGTCATGTACTTTAAAAGTAAAGGCCACATATTCTGCATTTCAAAATCAAAGACCAATACATTGTGTATCTTAAAAGCAAAGGCGCACATATCACATTTTAGAATCAAAGGCGCATACATTCTGAATTTTAAAAGCGAAGGCAAATACATTCTGTTCCCCTGAAACAAAGGGACACGTTTTGCAATTTAAAAGCAAAGGCACATACACTCTGCACTTTGAAACTAACGACAAATACAGTCTGTACTTGAAAAGCAAAGGCACACACTTTCCGCACTTTGGAAGCGAACTGATGGTAGCAAACATATTTCCACCGTATGTTGTACCATATACATCTAACTTAGTTTTCCTAACTACTATGAATCGAGCTAGATGGCGCTACTCTATCCACAAACATGCCAATTCGTGTATATATAAAAAAGGAGAACAGCTGCAACGTCACAAATGAGACAGGCAAGAAAAGCCCGCGCCAGCAACCAAGAGCAGGTCTCTGTCCAAGCTGTCACCGCACATTCCGTGCACGCAACGGCTCGATCAGCCACCTGCGTATCCACAAATCATCTCACCTACCCACCCACCCTCAACCATAGATGACTGAAGTGGTCCTGGTCGTTCGACGGACGAACAACCACCATGCATCATATACCGACATGAAGCCGCCATGTGTTGTGACCTACACATGACACACTAACGTTATGACCATATGTTGTGTCCTATACATTACACATCGACATGAAGCTGCCATGTGTTGTGATCTACACATTACACACTAACGTTATGACCATGTGTTGTGTCCTATACATTACACATCGACATGAAGCTGACGTATGTTAGGTCCAATACATCACACGTTTACATAAAGTTGCCCTGTGTTGTGATCTACACATGACACACCAACGTTATGACCATGTGTTGTGTCCTATACATTACACATCGACATGAAGCTGCCATGTGTTGTGATCTACACATTACACACTAACGTTATGACCATGTGTTGTGTCCTATACATTACACATCGACATGAAGCTGCCATGTGTTGTGACCTACACATGACACACTAACGTTATGACCATGTGTTGTGTCCTATACATTACACATCGACATGGAGCTGACGTATGCGAGGTCCAATACATCACACGTTTACATAAAGCTGCCATGTGTTGTGTTCTATACATTACACACTGACACAGAGCTGACGTATGGTGTGTTTTCTACGTCAAACTAACATAAAGCTACTATGTGTTGTGTCTTATATATTACACACTGCCACGTGTCGTTTACTATATGTGACATACTGACGTAAAGGTACCTGTACATTGTGTACTATGCATGACATACCGACATAATGCTGCCTCATGTCGTTTACTATATACAACATACTGACGTAAAAATACCCGTAGGTTGTGTACTATGCATGACAGACTCTGAGAAAGCTGCCACGTGTCGTTCACTATATATAACATACTGGCGTAAAGGTACCCTTACGTTGTGCTACTTCTTCTTCCATTGATGTTCAGTTGTCATAACTTTGACCATTACTAACATTCATGTGTGTATGACCGTTTTTTATCCACCATTAAGGCAGCCATACTCCAACTTCGCGGAAGGTGTATGCTGTGTGTGACGCGTCATCCATACCAACGGCCAAACTGGCCTTCTCTTCCGAAAGTTGGCGATTGGATTTTACGTGTGTGCAAGATGTTGTGCGTGCGTTCACACACGGAACCTCGGTTTATAGTCTCATTCGAAGAACTGTATGGGGAATGGAGTCAGAACCAATGTTAACTCCGAGAGAAAAATCCCCCTGTACCGAAATTCGAACCCGTAACTTCAGGATCACGAGTCCGGCGCTCTACCAACTGAGCTCTTCCGGCTACATGCGTGACATACTGAAATAATATTGGCACGTGTCGTTTACCATATATAACATGCTGGCTTAAAGGTACCCGTATGTTGCGTCCTATACGTGACAAACTATGAGAAAGCTGCTATGTGTTGTGTCATATGCACAGCATGCAACGTAAAGCTGACACGGGTCGTGTCATATGCACATCATACCAACATAAAGCTGACACGTATCGTGTCATATGCACAGCATGCCAACATAAAGCTGACACGGGTCGTATCATATGCACAGCATACCAACGTAAAGCTGACACGTGTTGTGTCATATGCACAGCATACCAACGTAAAGCTGACACGTGTCGTGTCATATGCACAGCATACCAACGTAAAGCTGACACGTGTTGTGTCATATGCACAGCATGCCAACGTAAAGCTGACACGGGTCGTGTGATATGCACAGCATGCCAACGTAAAGCTGACACGGGTCGTGTGATATGCACAGCATGGCAACGTAAAGCTGACACGGGTCGCGTCATATGCACAGCAAACCAACGTAAAGCCGACACGTGTTGTATCCTACACTCTACACACTGACGATTAAAAGCCGCGTTGTGTAGCACTCCACACGTCATCACACACAACATCACGCTTCCGTGTCCTGTACAACATGCATCACACAACGACAGCGTTTATGTCCATGCCCTGTCCTTTCGCACAACCGAACCGCACCGTGCGCACGGCAAGCACTCACAGAATGCCCCAACAGAGCTCCCAGCACAGACAGGTGGTTTCTGACGAGGCTGAAGGATTCAGCCGTGACCCACGGCATGCAGCACAGCACCAGTCGCGTGGCCCTCGGCACCATGTCCGTACTCAGGAAATCCACGGTCTTCAGCACCGCATCCAAGCCACCCTGCAAAGCACAGCCAGTCAGCCAGCCATGGGGAGGTGGGGGGGGGGGGGGGGGGGGGGGGGGGGGGGGGGGGGGGGGGGGCACAGAACAGGCCTAAAGCAGATAACACACAGCGAGTGGCACGGAGAGCAGGCTGTGACCAGAAATGACACCGATAACAGGACGGAGGGGGGCAATAATATCATCAATGGTAAGTGCTTACAGAGCGCCATATCTCTAGAAGTGATCTGTGCTCTTCGTTTCACAAGTAATAGTAAGAGAAAAGAAGTGTAATCATTTGCCGGGTATCTTATAAACCATCTATGCACAAAATTTTAAAAAAAAAGTGGATTAGACTCTATCATAGTTCCAAAGACTCATTCACACCGCAAGTTCTATCGAAATTGCTCCCACCATCACTTCATGTTCGGTCCGCCACACCCCCCCCCCTCCCGCCAGAAATGACACAGATAGTGGGACATAGAAAGGCAATCAAACAAAACACAAACAAAACCCGGAGATAGGAACTGTAAGCAGGTAAAACACAAACGAACTCTTTCACTCCTCTCTCACACCATCCCTAACCGATAGAGAGGATTTGCATTTCTCCGGTTGGTGCTGAAAGCTTAGACAACAGATCAGGTTGATGGCGAGGCCTTGAACATGCTCCAGGCAAACTTCTCTTTCACATCATTGCCAACTGACAGACAAGATTTGCACTTATCCAGTTGATAGAGAGCTAGCATAGACTGTCAGTTTGATAAACAAGACTTAAACATCTTCACCTGATAGAGAAGACCTGCATAACCTATCATTTAGCAGCAGAGAGGATTTACGCATCATTTACACTTTGCATTAAAGACTGACACATCACTGCTGGGTTGTAAAAATCTTACACAGGGTTCGTACTTAAATACAGAACATAAAAATTCACGAACTTTTAAGACCGTGTAAGACCAAATTTACAAATCGTACGTACCGAAGACTGGCTTAAGGTCACACAGCGCCAACACTTCCGTGTAACCTTGCCTTCCGTGTAACCTTGCCTTCCGTGCAACCTTGCCTTCCGTGCAACCTTGCCTTCCGTGCAACCTTGTCTTCATTTCAGACTAGAAGCTGTGCGATTTTACTGATAAGGCGGAGAGCAAGAGTTCACTCATCGTCATGCTGCTACTGGCAGTGTCTAATTTTCCTAAGTTTCTCCAAATAAGTACGAAGGCACTCATGTTTCGAAAAAAGACTGGAAAACACTGGCCTTCCTAGCTAACTCATGGAAAATGCTGAAGGCCTGACCAATGTTCTGGCTGCATGTGCCTGCCAGACTAGGCCTTCATCACCCACTGTGTACATTTTCTCGACCAGCTGATGCTGCGTGTCTTCTCTGCTGGTTGGTGATGCTATGAACTTACATCTCAAACTTTTCCACTGAAGATGGTTGCAAGAAGCAAAAGAAACGCCCGAAGATAAGAATGGAACCCAGTGAAATGCTGTCCTAAACTACCGCACCAACCAGCTGGGAGCAGTCCCGCACCACCCGTGGATGCCTGCGCTGTGTTCACGTAGGACTGCAGGCACACACAGGGCCTTCCATTAAGACGTCAAGGGACATAACTGCTCCCTGACAGATGCCATTGTGTAATGGCCGCCGGATGTGATGTGATTTTTGTCTCTTCGCTTTTTCCCTCTCCAAACTTGCTTAGGACGAGGTTGACGGTGAACTTGAAGACGATGTGACGGCTTCAGCTCGAGCCTGCCCCTGGAGAAGGACTTGTGTCTGCTGCAAAAAGGTGTTTATTCACTTTCATCATTTGTCTCCATCTTTTCACATTTCGCCGTCACCTTGACCTTGTGAGTCCACTGCTGACCTTGTCAACCACTGCATTAAAGACACTTTGTGATTGTCTTTAGATGACCTTGCTACACCATTTTGCAATTAAGGTTGTTTCACACTTCCATCGAATACGTAGCATAACACTTAAAGCATAAGCAGGGAAAGACAACCGTGCAGCCCCAGCAGCAGCGGCTGATTCTCCGTGACTGCACGCGCGGACACATCACCTTCCTTTTCCGGGCAGGGTTGCACGTTCCATTTTTTTTTCTTTTGTTTTTTTCGATCTGGAGTTATGGCTATGAGAAAAAGGGGAATAAGAGTTCACTCCCTTTGTTCAATGACCAACGAAAAGAAAGCTGGGCAAACATGACAGCAGTGACTGCTTCTTGGTACAACAACCGGTTTTCCAGTTTGGTGGCATGGCAAACATGATGGCAGTGACTGCTGCTTGGTATAACAACCGGTTTTCCAGTTTGGTGGCATGGCAAACATGATGGCAGTGACTGCTGCTTGGTACAACAACCGGTTTTCAAGTTTGGTGGCATGGCAAACATGATGGCAGTGACTGCTGCTTGGTACAACAACCGGTTTTCAAGTTTGGTGGCATGGCAAACATGATGGCAGTGACTGCTTCTTGGTACAACAACCGGTTTTCCAGTTTGGTGGCATGGCAAACATGATGGCAGCGACTGCTTCTTGGTACAACAAACGGTTTTCCAGTTTGGTGGCATGGCAAACATGATGGCAGTGACTGCTGCTTGGTATAACAACCGGTTTTCCAGTTTGGTGGCATGGCAAACATGATGGCAGTGACTGCTGCTTGGTATAACAACCGGTTTTCCAGTTTGGTGGCATGGCAAACATGATGGCAGTGACTGCTGCTTGGTATAACAACCGGTTTTCCAGTTTGGTGGCATGGCAAACATGATGGCAGTGACTGCTGCTTGATATAACAACCGGTTTTCCAGTTTGATGGCATTCGTGAGGCGAACAAAGAAACCGAGTGTGGTATCGTGCACGAGACAAACGGAGGGCAGTAGAGGGCAGGGAATCCTGCGTCCCGGGGCCTTCTCGAAGTAAATCTACACGTCCTTGTCAAACTACATAGGAATAAACCCGTACTTCTCCGTAGACAGATAGATATTGTGGTGTGTGTGTGTGTGTGTGTGTGTGTGTGTGTGTGTGTGTGTGTGTGTGTGTGTGTGTGTGCGCGCGCAAGTGCTCCATAGTTCCGAAGTGAACACATCAAACTGTGCCCACCGCAGTTAAAGATCCGTCTACAAGCTTTCACTCTAACCTAGCCCGGACGGACACTTGAAAATAAAAATGCTTTTCACCCCCTCCACGTACATATCAGCCATTAGTAGAGACAGCGTATACAACATCTTCAGTGGTGCAGAAGATTTATCGTCGTTTACAATCAGTAGAGAGCACTTACTTTTTGGGCGATTTGTTTTGCATATGCCGCCGACATTTTCTCCAGAATCTTCACCAGCTCCTCCATGATGTCAGCAATACATGTGTTCTTCAGCTGTGAACATCAACATCAAAGAAGACAAATGTGATGCTGCGTGCATGGATCATGGATAAAGATTTTTTTTTTAAATATAAAACGACCACCCCAAAATGCATCCAACAATAGGAGACAAATCTAAAAAGAAAATGCTAAGGAAAGAAAGAATGAAACCAGCAAACAACAGCAACTACACTTGATTTTGCGGTTAGTGAAATTCGTGCATTTAAACTCTAAGGTGATCAATGCCCAGCAGCATGATTTTTATACTGCATGAAATGTCTTTTAAACCTGGCGACTTGTCAAAGTGTCATTCACACATGCAACGTTGAAAATTGTCAACCGCTAAAATACTGTGATATATCAATCTATTGCATCAAAGGTAACAATCCATTGTAAAAAAAAAAAAAAAAAAAACCCTGCGGATACGTGTGCGTAATTGCTGCTAACAAAATTAGGAACCAGGTTTTTGTTCCTCTTCTTTCTTGGATGTCCGCCTTCAACTAGTTGAAGATTCTGACAATTTGATCAGCTAAGTATCCGTATTTCTCGCGGGACCCAGAATACTTACGGAAGTCTGGGAGACAAAATTACG
>CM031623.1:52753402-52758402 GCA_018398815.1 Conus ventricosus | reverse complement strand
GTTCTACTGTCACACGAACCATGCGTGTTCTTCAACGCCACTGCCAAAGAAGATTACAAAAAAAAAAAGTTGGCATGAAGCATAAGGAACCGTTACTCAAAACCGCACTTGACTTCCCTGGGAAAAGGTTGCTTTCCAACCAAAAAAGATACACCCGAAGGCGCAGATGGGACCCAGAGAATGTGCACACTGTGTATTTCTTACGTGCCGTTTGTAGAATATTCAGGGCATTTACTTATCTAATTCGCTTTTCTCCTTGACGGAATGAAACACGTTGGATCATGAGCGAGTAGCAGAGGGGTCTCTGAATTCTAGTTTTGCCAGCTTCACTGCTGACTGTGAGGATGGCACTGTATAAGACAAAGTAGTCTGACACCGTGATTTCTTAACCTCGACCTTTAGAGAAGTGATTGCTCGCTCTTCATTTCCGTTGTCCCCAGTTTTGTGGATCTTGCCTGAGAAGACCTAGGAGGCTGAAACGCGTCGTGTTTCGTCTTGCTATTCGTTTGTCCATGTTGTTTGGCGGAGTTACTTCAAACACTTATAAGACTCACCCTTCAAGCTGATTCATTGCCCTTAGCAGTGAGAAATTTAATCTTGAATGAAAGAAGACACACAACAAATTCGACCCATTCTGCCTGGTAATGACACTATGGATTAGTGCAGTCTTGGCTAGGTGGTCATTTTGAATGTTAAGAGAGTCAGTTTCCGGTAGTTGCATTCTAATTCTATTTACACCGATTAGGTTTTTTTCTTTTTCTATCGCTAACAGCCCGACTGCCAACACTGGGCTCTATCACGACTGAGCTGTTCAATGTCAAAGCCAAGTGTTTGTGACTGATCTCCCCTGCCTACCCACTATCCCTCAGCCCCCCACCCTACCTTCCCTCCACTCACCCACGGCCCCACTTTCGCCACCACTCTATCTGTCCACTCCTCCTTTCTACTTCTGTCCTCACAAATAAAACCCATGACCTTCCAAAATCGGAGGTGCGAAAACAAAGATCATTTTTCCAGAAAATGATAAGATAAACAATTCCTTCCTCCTCCTTCTGCCTCAAAAGTGCAGAAGTTAGTTTAAACCAGGCGCTGAGTGGGAAAAGTAATCAAAAATGAGACTACAAGATGATTATTCCTCTCCATTTTGGGGAGTACGACATATTCATGATTCAGTAAATGTAATTTCAGCTGTGGTTCTTTCACCATGGAACGAATCAAAAGTCCTTTCGCACTTATGGGGGTAAAAAAACAGTCCGACCAATGATTTTGATTCTTGGGGAAAGCAATTGTACGTCCAATTTCTGTCAAAAATCTATAGAGATGGCATCTTCAACAGACTGTCACCTGCTTAATCTGCTGTCTGCGATGTTGTAAAAAAAAGTTTGTATTGAGTCTTTGTGACGGGTATATCTTCTTCAGCAGACTAAACTTCGGTACCGTTTGATTTAAAACCAGTTTGCACTGTTGAAAAGAGGCTGTTAAAAACAAAAGAACAAACAAGCGGAAAGCGTCACAACAATGTCAAACTTTGTGTCCTAGCCCCTCCTCCCCCGCCCCCCATACTAGCAGTTGGAGGGGTGGGAGGGTGGGGGTGGAGGGGGGAGGTGGGAGTGCAATCCCATAGCACTCAACACTAGGCGGGGGGAGAGGAGTGGGGGTTGGGTGCGGTCCCCCTTGCGCCTCCAACAACAATGAAGGAATCCACGTGGTCGTCAGCAACAACTGCTGCGCTCAGACATAAACCCTGAAGTGAATTACAATAGATAAATAAATAAATAAGTGAATAAATAAACAAAATAAATGAATAATAATTATAAAAAAATTAAGATGATTGCGCACAGCAGAACGAACCCCCCCCCCCCCCCCTCCGGCCCTCCCTGAACAAGGGAAGTAACTGTGGAGGTAACTCTGGAACAAAGAGATTTCTGCCACACTGGGACATTGGTGGATACAGCACGCATATAATGTGCGTACACCGTTGTACTATTTCAGTTACAAGCGGTAAAACAGAGAAAGAAAATAAAAGTCAAATTCACTATAAAGGCAACCTACAATGTAATTTTCAAAAAGCACTCTCACACGTTAAAGTTCGCAGAAATGCAAATTTGCTACTGCAAAGGCAGACAAGAGAAGGTTAAAAAAAAATAAAAAGAATAAAAAATAACGGCGGAGATGGTGAAGGGGAATGGGACGGCTGGGGAGGGAATAAAGAGAAAGAAACCCAGGACAGAGAGAGAGAGAGAGCCAAGTCACACTGGAGAAGAGAGGCACGGAGGTGACCAATGGGGGAGAGAAGGGGAGAGGAAGTTGGAGAATGGAAGAAAACGGACGCTGAGAGAGACAGACACGCAGCATGTTCACATCGCACGTGCTTACACGCAAACGCACACACGCCGCACACACGCACAAACGAAGCCATCCACCCACCCACACAATGTCTACACACTTTTAAAACTTCAAGAAATAATGCAAAACATCAATGTGTGTACATGTTCTGGTGAATGCATACGAGCGCTCGTGAACGCGCGAGTATGTGAATGTGTGTGTGTGTGTGTGTGTGTGTGTGTGTGTGTGTGTGTGTGTGTGTGTGTGTGTGTGTTTGCGCGCGCGTGTGCATGAATGAGAGAGAGAGAGAGAGAAGAGAGAGAGAGAGAGAGAGAGAGAGAGAGAGAGAGAGTGTATGTGTATATGTGTGTGTGTGTGTGTGTGTGTGTGTGTGTGTGTGTGTGTGTGCGCGCGTGCTTTCGCGCGCATGCTTGCGTACGTGGAACATACATATAAGTATGTCAGAACAGAACGCTGATCAGCTTAAAATCCGATAATGCAATCAGTGCACGGACGACCATAATTATGCCGACAGGCACACACCGAAGCCTACCCCTCAACCCCCCCCCCACCCCCCACCCCCACCCCCACCGCATCCCCTCCCCTATGGACTATCCAAGCTGAAATGCATTTCCACCAGAGTTCACAGCATAACCCAGCAAACGGGCTGCAAACAGTACCGGCGAGGCGGGAGGGCTGCGGGGCCGAGCCGTAGTCCAAGGTGACCCATCAGCAGAGGGCGGCTGCTGCGACATGGCAGGGACTCCGTCGGAGTGTTGGACGGGGCCGGCTGGAGGTGGAAGCAGGATGCCAGGCAGAGGGACGGGCAGGAGATCGGCGCAGGGTGGGGCGGCTTTTCGTCTACCTCAGACTGTTTTCTTCTGTTACTGTGTACAACAAGGAGAGGCCGCACGTTCAGTTTCAAATTCAGTTGAAAAATCAGTGTGTTCGTTCTGTTGCTAGGCAGTTGTAGTGTGCTTTTCCGTGTTTGTTGCTTTTCTTTTGTCTTTTGTCTGTTTTCTTGTGTTTTATTCTTCTTTTTGTTGTTGTTATTGCTGCTGTTATTGCTGTTGTTGTTGTTGTTGTTGTTGTTGTTGTTGTTGTTGTTGTTGTTGCTGCTGCTGCTGGTTGGATGGTTTTTCTCCTCTTTTGTATATATCTCAATGGATAATGACTAATGTTGATAATGCAGTTTTCGTAAGTGTAAAAATGTGAGTCCATTACCCTGTTTCAGTAGTCAATTTGTGTGCGTGCGTAATTAAGTGCGCGCGCGCGCCTGTGTGTGTGTCCATTGTGAACTCTTAAGTTGTCGTTTCCTACGATATTTCATGGGTACAAGCACTACCAAACTTAACAGTATTCTAACAATGTGTTTAATATGTTCAGCCATCCCTTACACGACGATGCCTTAAATTATAAACGCCACGTGCGATAACAATTTCAATATCATGATTTTAATGGAATAAAAACTGGCAATTTTTCTATCAAACGTATTAGTTATAAATATTTTTTTTACACACACGCGCGCACACCCACACCGCACACATCCACACACCGCGCGCGCGCGCGCACACACACACACACACACACACACACACACACACACCACAGAGGAAGGGAGGGAGGGAGGGAAGGAGGGAGAGAGAGAGAGAGAGAGAGAGAGAGAAGAGAGAGAGAGAGAGAGAAGGTGTGTGTGTGTGTGTGTGTGTGTGTGTGTGTGTGTGTGTGTGTGTGTGTGTGTGTGTGTAACTGTTCGAGCAAGCGTTGCATTGCAGTCTGAGATTTTATCATTGATGCAGCTACCAACCAAAGGAGCAGATATGAATGCAAAAAGTATCATGACAATTCAGGACAAACTTTGGTCATGTATATATCCGTCTTACCACACAGTAGTAAACAACGTGTTTATCATTTGTGACTAATCAAACACGTGGACATGCTTGGCAGAACCAAGATGCCCAAGTACACACTATGACTGACGTTTATGATATACGTAAGTGCACATTGCGGACAACTCGTAAACTTCTCAAACTGCAGTCACATAAGAAAGGAAAAGAAAAGAAAATTTCTATATATGTATGGACACTCGCCCGACACTGCAGAACAAAACATGGGAGACGACTGTAGACTTATAGATTGCTTTTGTCTATCAAAGGTTGTTTCCCTTCCCAACTTGTTTCACCTTTCTTGCTCTTGTTGTTCTTCTTGTTGTTTTTTACATTCTGATTGTCTGTTTATTTGGGAGGGGGAGGGAAGCATTTACTCTGACACTACTTACAAAACACACTAAATCATGCACACACGAAAACATCCGAATGTCCACGATATCCAAAGTTACCGACATATGACGTGGTCACTGAAAGTGAAACATGGAAATGCGGAAAATGTTTTAATTCTGAACAAAGATCAGATGTCATTCTGACGCCCAAGGAATGTTTTAATTCTGAACAAAGATCAGATGTCATTCTGACGCCCAAGGAATGTTTTAATTCTGAACAAAGATCAGATGTCATTCTGACGCCCAAGGAATGTTTTAATTCTGAACAAAGATCAGATGTCATTCTGACGCCCAAGGAATGCTTTAATTCTGAACAAAGATCAGATGTCTTTCTGACGCCCAAGGAATGTGCAGCGGCACTGGAACGGCAGAGAGAGATTTCAAATCCGTTGATTCT
>CM031623.1:52723402-52745902 GCA_018398815.1 Conus ventricosus | reverse complement strand
GGAGCGACTATACGCTTTAATGAAGATAAGTTTTTATGATTAGAAAAGACCACGAATAACAGCTGAATTTACATTTACAATTATTTATTTATTTAAATTTTTAGGTTTAAAAATGATGGCGGCTGAACTCAGTAAATCTGATTTAAAGAATAATCTAATGGCTTTAATAGAAAATTGTAATGAACTATTTGACGAAACAATGAAAGTGTTAAACATTGATTTTAGCGAATCTGGTTTTGAGAATGATGTACACAGCTTTACTTTTCCGTCCCATTCGAGACACTTAGTTAAAGGGCTGAACAAACAAGGCTTACACATTTCTAATCCAACATTTTTGTTGTTGTAGTCCAAGCAGAGGCATATATCAAACTTGTGTACAAGTTAACTAGGGAAAATTAAGTTCCCAGAAAGTGATGACGTCATTTTTGCACAATTGTGTGTGTGTGTGTGTTGTCATTGTTTGAATATCGCCTGACCACTTGTGTACAAGCTTTCATGCCATATCTACATTATCTACAGGAAAATAAACCTGGTCGAGTTTGGTATTTAAATAATTGTCGGGAATTTGCCTATTCAGTCATCTCAAAAGCACAGATATATTACATTTTTCATTACAACTACTAATTATCAAACTAACAGCCCCACTTGTAATGGCCGCTCAGCAATGCCGAACACATTGTTGCCAGACCGGCTTTACACAGATGACATTCAGTTTGCCTAGTACAGCGCGGTTAGCTAGCTGGTGGGGAGCAGCCTGCAGAAAACACCCCTTTCCCTGACCTGCATTCACGGCTTGGCCTCTGCAGCTGTGGGCGAGCTGTAAACTCCCCTTCCTCTCAAAACTAAGTGGCTTGCTCCGAACAGCTGTGTGTAAACAATTTAATAAAAACCCAGAGTGAACTCTTTGGTGAAGCAGTCAAACTGATGAACATTGGCTGTAGTGATTCAGAAAAAGCTAAACTATTGGCAAGTGTTCTTGTAAGGCTGGGGTGTCTTGACGTATTGCAACGCTTGGGTGAAGAATAAAAGCGCGTTTTACTTACTTTTATATACATTTATTTTTTTAATTTACGTAAATATTGTGGGTTAAAAAATGAAGCCCACAAGTAAATTCGAGGATGGAAAACTATATACGATGGAAGAAATATTTGACAGCAATGAACAATTAAGCAATATGTTTAGCGAAGTAGACATGGACATTGTTAACCCCACAAATGTTCATGAAAGCGTGACACATGCTATCTCTAAAATCCAGAGTCTCTTCAAACTAACCCACCAGTAAAAGTGTTGTTGGCCGTTTTGATTGATTATGTAAAACCTGACGGCAGTAACATAGAAGTCTGGGTTTCAACTAGGCAGAAAGAAGTAATCAGTTACTATGATTTTAATTCTGACTGGGCAGATCATATGCTTACACGGTTTAAAAATGCTTCTGAGGAGGCTGCCCTCCGCGGCTCTGGCTGGTCTGAAGGAACAGTCCTTCAAATCAAATTAAGGCAAACAAAGTTTTATCCTATAGTCGGCAATTCTTACCTTCCTCTTCCAAGAGAGTTAGTTTTAAAACGAGCAGTCTTAAACATACAAAATTCTGACAATATGTGTTTTATGTGGTGCGTTTTAGTGCATTTACACCCCGCTAATAAACATGCGGACAGAGTCGCCAAGTATGAACAATATAAGCAAGAGCTGAACTTTGATAACATAACCTTTCCGGCGAGTATAGAAAGCATATCTCAGTTTGAAGAGCAAAACAAACCAATAACTGTAAACGTATACACATGGTCTGCAGTAGACAATCTACTGCCTCTAAGGATTTCTCCCAAAGCTCCTACTTTAGGCGATCCACTTAACAAACATGTCGACTTGATACTGTTTGCAAACGGTCTAAAGAGCCATTATGTGTTAATAAGATCAATAAGCAGACTTATGGCTTATACTACAAAGCATCCAGCTAAACAAGAGCTTTGTAGAAGGTGTTTGGTTAGGATCCCAACTATAGAAGCAGCTGCCAGTCATAAAAATCATTGTAAAAGTTTTGTAGACTGTGAAACTAAACTCCTCACACCTAAACCAGGGTCTAAAGTTAGTTTTAAGAATGTACACAAAATGCAGATGAGCCCATACGTAGTTTATGCTGACTTTGAATCAATTTTGCCACAGTACTACGGCCCGCAACAACTAGAGCAACCAAAAACAGCCTTATTAAACACTCATCAGATTTGTTTCTTAGCCTTTGTTGTTGTTAGATCAGACGGTCAACACACAACACCTGAGATTTACAGAGGCCCCAGTGCAGCCAGTAGATTTTTAGAGCAGATGAAACAACTTCGCAATCAGTTATCCAATGAACTGAATCTTCAGGCATTGTTATGACTTCTGAAGATCAAAGGCAGTATGAATCATCTACACACTGTCGGATATGTAACGGAGAATTATCAGGCGACGCTGTAAGAGACCACGATCACATTACTGGCAAATTTAGGGGGGCTGCACACAACCGCTGCAATCTTCAGCTTAAGGTTGATCCCAAAACATGGAAACTGCCTATCTGTTTTCATAACTTACGCGGCTATGATTCTCATTTCATCATGCAAGCAATAACTTCTGAATATAAGAGGGTTAGCTGCATTGTACAGTCTTCAGAAAAGTACATGATTTTTTTTTTAAATACTTTTTTTAATTTCTTTCCTCATTCTGTCTTCCATTCCACAGTTCCTTCTTTCTCTCTTCTCCATTCATTCATCAACATGATCTTTCCCTTTGCTGTACATTTCCAGATACAAATTACTTTTTGTTATTAATCATATTTGTACATGTTTGACAATATTGTAGTAAATGATCCGTGAAACATATTAGAACTGAGTTGTCTTTTTTTTCGGGTTGAATGGAAGAGAGAGAGTTCAATGTATGCCGAGGAAAGTTTTTTGTTTTTTTTGTTGCTGCTGCTGTTTGGATATACAAACACATACACAAACAAAAATCCTAGACACAATCCTCTGAGTTCTTATAAACTACTAACACATAATGGCAAACCAACGCACCCACTCACTCCATTTACACCCCCTTCCCTCCCCACCCACCCACACCCCCACTTTCTCTCTTCTTTTGATTTAATGATACACATACACATGCACATATTAAATCCAGGTATCCTATAATTCTAATTATCAATTATCAAATAATACTTCATAATTAATCCAGTTGTCATTAAATTTGGCAGATTCAATTGCACAATTGCTGTGTATTTTTCAAGAATATATCTTCTCTTTAGTATTTTTAGAAATACTGTTAATGAAGGCTTACATTTGTTTATTTTACAGCTAAAAATGTAGTGTTTGGCAATCAGAATTATAAGATCGAATGTTGTATCAGTTGTGGAATTGTCATCTGCTCCAAATATTATTATGTTTTCAGTCAAAGACAGATTATTTGCTATTAAACACTTTTCTTTTATTAATTCTTGCAATGATTTCCAGAATTCATTGACATGCATGCATCTCCAAAACATATGTTCAATGCTGTCTTTTTCCTCTTCACAGAAACTACAATTATAACTTTCTACTATCCCCATTTCCTTCAGAACTACATTCGTTGCAATTATTCGATGCACTATTCTTATTTGCATCCATTTTAGCTTAATATCCTTAATCTGATGAACTTTTCTAAAGCATTTCTTCCAAGGTATCTGCCGATTTAGCTTCTCCGTCCATTTTGCACAACAGTTTGGTTCCCAGTTATCTTTTACTATAATTTCTGTAATAAGCTTTGGAACCTTTATCTACAGAATATATTTTCTTTAGAGCCGTGTTGACTTCTGCTTCAATGTTATCTTTTATCTCATTCTCAAACCCTTGTTCTCTGATGTATGTTTAATGGATAATATGCATCCACCATAAGATAGAAAATCTATTTTAATTTTATACTTTGTTCTGAATTCCTCATGGGATAGTGAATCTCCATTGGCTTTGAAAAAATCAGATACTCTAAATACATTTCTGTTGTTCCAGCTTTTATGTTTTAACAGTTTATTTCCTATTTTGATATGTTCATTGTAAAGAATTGGTTCTGCAAGTAGCTCTCTAGCATTTTCTGGTTTTATTTTGTAGAAAGAACTGCTTATATGACATGAATACATGTTTCCAGAAAACATTGTCTTGAGTGGTGTTGCACAGATGATTTGGAGAGTATTTCTCAATATTCTCAATAATTGGGTATGAAAAATCAACATGTCTCTCCATCTGTGTGTTGTTTGTCTCAGTCTTTTTATCCATGTTAATTGTAATGCAGTGATGAGAGCATTTATGTTAGGTAGATTCAACCCACCATCCTGTACATCTTTAATAACTGTTTTTCGACTAATTCTATCTTGTTTTTTTATTCCATACAAACCAGTAGCATAAGTCTTGTAATTCTTTAACAAATGTGTCAGGTGGATTTGGAAGCATCAACCATAGGTAAGTTAGTTTTGACAGAATTAATGATTTCAAGACAGCAATTCTTCCTAAGGGGGTAATTATTCTCTTAAGCCAAATTTTAAATAGTGCCTTCACTTCTATCATTCTATCTTTGTAGTTTCTTTTTTCCATGTGTGTTAAGTCCTGAGTAAACCAAATTCCTAAATTTTGAATTCTTTTGGATTCCAGATCATCTTTAAATGTTCCATATATCTTTTTTCACTATGCTTTTGTCTTCCAAGCCAAATTACTTGTGTCTTCTCTTTGTTTAAGAATAAACCTGATGTTTTCCCAAACCTATCAAGAATCTCGATAGATTTTTCAAATGATTTCTTATTCCCTGTGTTCATCAGTTGAGTGTCATCAGCAAATTGTGATATCTTGTGCTGTTTCTCCCCGATTTGTATACCTTCAATACTATTTTCTTCTTTGATCATTATGGATAATATTTCTGCACATAATACGAAGATATATGGTGAGACTGGATCTCCTTGCCTACAACCCCTTTCTATTGTGAACCATGATGATGTTTGGCCATTTATGATAACAGTATACTTAATGTTTTTGTAGAATACTTCTACCCATTTACATATATCTTACCTAGACCTACAGCCTCTAGCACTTTGTGCATAAAATCCCAATCTAATGAGTCGAACGCCTTTTCGAAATCTAAATTAATTAGCATCCCTGGGATATTTTTTTATGTTAAGATGGTGTATTATGTCATAAATTAACCTAATGTTACTACCTATGTATCTATTTGGGACAAATCCTGTCTGGTCTTCACTAATCAGTGATGGGAGAACTTTTTTTAATTCTATTGGCAATACAAGTCGAGCCAATTTGTATATAAGGTTTAAAAGTGAAATAGGTCTCCAGTTTTTTTACATATTCTTTTGGTTTTCCTTCTTTGGGTATACAAATTATAATACCTTCTTTCTGGGTGTTTGATAGTTCACCTTCTCTAAAACTTTCATTTAAAGCTCGGGTTACAAACACACCAATTTGTTTCCAAAAACATTTGAAAAACTCAGCTCCAAACCCATCCGATCCAGGGCTTTTTCCGTTCTTCATATTTTTCAATGCAATCCCTGCTTCTTCTATTGTTATTTCACCTTGTAATGATTTAGTCTGTTCTTCTGTTAATTTCGGTATCTTATTCACCAAATCTTCAATATTGCATTTCACAGTTGGTCTTTTTCGGTATAGATCTTCATAAAAGTGTTGTACTGTAACTTTTATGTCTTCTGGTTTATCCAGTGTATTACCTTGTCCATCCAGTAGTTTTACAATTTGTTTACTAATGAAGTTACGCTTTTCTAAACTGCAAAAATATTTACTAACCTTTTCCCCATCTGCAACCCATCTTGCTTTTGATCTTAGTAGTACACCATTCATAACCTTTTCTCTTAGTAATATTAATTCTCTATTACTCTCTTCAATTGTCTTCAAATCCTCCTCTGATTTAAGTTCTTTACTCTCAATATCTTTAATAGTTTGCATAAGGCTGTTTTCTTTACATTGTGATTCTCTTTTTTTAATTGTGGCATACTGGATGGATTTTACTCTTATCTTCATTAGTAAGAGTCAAGAAAGACCCGATCAGACATTGTTAGTTTAGGGTCTGGGCTTTTCGACTGGTTTTTCATCTTGGCTATTGTCAGCATTAATATCATTCCCCTCATCTTTATCTGTGTATTCCTCTGTTATTTCTTTTATTAGATTATTGATTCCGTCTACATATTCTTTATCTTTTAATAGAGATGAATTAAATTTCCAAAGAGTTTGTGTTTAATCTCCTTTCCGAATTGAAGCTTTAGTGTAATTAGTGAATGGTCAGATCTATAGCCTGGTAAAATGTCAGTATCTTCAAAATTCCAGATTAAATATTCTGACAGAAGGAAGAAGTCTAGCCTACTTTGTTGCAAGGGAGTAGGTCTACGCCATGTGTATTTCCTACAATCAGGGTTGTTTTCTCTCCATTATATCTGCTAATGACAAATCTTGCATCATATCCTCAACTGCTTTTTTAGCTTTGGGGTTATTTACATGTTTATAATTGTAACAATCAGTTTCCTGTTCTAGTACTATATTAAAATCCCCCACCACAATAATGTTATTATTTTTGTACTTTTTAATCGTATTTGTGAGTTCCTCATAGAATGCTGGGTCGTCTTTGTTTGGTCCATATACACTTACTAGCAACAGTTCCTTTTCATTTGTTGTAAATAATATGATGATAAAGTTACCCTGCATGTCTGTTTCCCACCTTATTTATTTTGAATTCAAAATTATTATTAAATAGTATTGCTACTCCTCGAGCATTAGATCTGTATGAGGAGAAAAAACAATCATACCCCCATTCCGCTCTTATATACTTTTCTGTATCTGTTTCAAAATGAGTATCTTGTAGGCAATAAATAGAGTATTGTTTTTTCTTAAATAATGAAATACACTCTTTCTTTTCTGATAATTCCCTAGACCTTGACAGTTCAAAGATGAAATTGTTAACATGTTTGCCTTGTTACCAACTGAATCCATGGTGTTTTCCTTATAGTCAAAAACATTACATAAAAGACCATCAAGTGCCACAGGAGGAATAGAAGCAACAAACAGGAATCCAGTTCAATGTCACAATAAGCAGGCAAAAAGGAATACACTTTACAACAGCATGCATTTGAATAATCATTGTAATCATGGCTTGCATAATTACCCCAATGTGATTTAGGAATAGGCCGGAGGACGTCCGGGAAAAGACCGGAGGACACTGGGAAAGACCAGAACCAAGGGCTCTGTGGGCTGGCTCCCCACTTTGCCTTAAACATGTGGCTACTAAAATAAAAGGAAAAGATGCTCCCAGGATTCACCGAAAGGGGGAGAGAATGATGAATCCATCGGTGCTCAACCAATCACGACTGCAAATCCCAAACGGACTATGAACATGGACCAAATGGAATATCCATGTGTCTGTGGAAAGCGTTTCGCTACCGCCCGTGGCATGAAGATCCACAGAACAAAGATGGGATGTGTGAAGACTCATCTGAATGAGCAGCAGCGCACTGCATCAGCAGATAAGACGTCGGAAGACCAAGGCCAGGATTTAAAACCACAGTGCCAAGGACATCCACGCTGTTGGTTCGGATGAGGAATTTGCACAGGCCCTCGATGCCAGGCGCCTGAAACTCAACCTGCACGAGCAAACGAAACTGAAGATTGGGAGAAACTGGATGCAAAAATCGTCCAAAGACTCGATGCACTGATAGGGAAAAGCACCCTGGAACACAAACTAGCCACATATGGGGACATTGTGTATGCCACATGTAGAGACGCCTATGGAGTAAAACTACCCAAAGAGAAAACACCTCCAAAGAAATCCAGACGCCAAGAAAAGATGGACAAGATCAGAGTCCAAAAGAACAACCTCAAGAAGCAAATGAAGACCGCACTGTCAGCTGAAAAACAAGGTTTGGAAAAACTGTGGGAAGACCTGAAAGAAAAACACAGCGCCCTCAGCAAAGCGGAATCTGCGAGGAAGAGGAAGAGCAAAAAGAAGAAGACACAAGAGCGCTTCTTCAGAGACCCCTTCCAGTTTGCCAGAACACTGTTTGAGCAGCCAAAATCTGGGACCCTAAGTGTGGACAAAGGAGTTCTTGAGCAGCATCTGAGGAAAACATACTCTGACTCACAGAGCAAAGCACCACTCGACATTCAAGATCTGGTGTGGCCAACCAACCCTGAGGAACAGTTCAATGGCAAGCCTCCAACGTTGGCGGAAATCAAGAAGGTGGTCGACAAAGCCAGAGCCAAATCATCACCAGGGCCAAACGGAATACCTTACCAGCTTTACAAGAAATGTCCCAAGGTGCTGGAGTGGCTCCACAGGCTGCTGCGATCGGCTTGGAGAAACCAGAAGATCAGCGGCCAGTGGATGACGGCAGATGGTGTGTACATCCCCCAAAAAGCAAAACTCAAGTGACATCAGCCAGTTCAGGCCAATATCACTACTGAACGTCGAAGGGAAAATCTTCTTCTCTGTCATGGCAGCAAGGCTGACCAAGTACCTGATGGAAAACAATACTTGGATGTTTCAGTCCAGAAAGGTGGCATCCCAGGCGTAGCTGGCTGTGTAGAACACGCCACAATGATCTGGGACGCAATCCAAAAAGCAAAAACAGAAAAGAGAGACCTGGACGTAGTGTGGCTTGATCTGGCAAACGCATATGGATCTGTGCCCCATGAGATGATACAGTTGGCTCTTGAGATGTACCATGTGCCAAAGAACATCCGCGACATGCTCAAGAAGTACTTCAATGGCTTCTCAATGCGGTTCTCTACCAAGGAGTACACAACTGATTGGATCAACTTGGAAGTGGGCATTGCAATGGGCTGTGCAATTTCCCCGATACTGTTCGTGCTGGCAATGGAACTCATCTTGAAAGCAGCAACAAACAACGCGAGACAAACAGACCTTGGCGATGGATACAAGATGCCTCCTCTCAAGGCCTTCATGGATGACACTACAGTGATTTCATCCAGAGAAGACGAGACATGTCATGTGCTGGAGAGGCTGGACGACATAGTTGCCTCATCCAGAATGAAGTTCAAGCCAAAGAAATCACGGAGTCTCTCACTGAGGAAAGGAAAAGTGGCCGAATCTGTGGTCTTCAGTGTTGCCAACCAGGCCATTCCAACAGTCACAGAAGAACCAGTCAAGAGCCTTGGAAGATGGTATGATGATACGTTGAAAGACACACAAAGAGCAAAAGAAACCAAGCAGATGGCGGAAGAAGGCTTGGAGACCATTGACCAGTGTGGGCTCCCTGGCAAATACAAGTCTGGTGTCTGCAGTTCATGCTGATACCAAAGCTCCTATGGCCTCTGATGATATACGACATCTGCACCAGCACAGTGGAGGCAATGGAAGCCAAAATCAACAAGTTCACAAGGAAATGGCTTGGTGTCCCACCCTGTCTGACTGACATCGCGCTGTACTGTCGCCAAGCAAAGCTCAAACTACCACTGAAATCCATCCTGGAGGAATACAAAGCAGGGAAGATCAGACTTCAAAGCATGCTGGAGGACTCAGGAGACAAGGTGGTAGAAGCAATCAAGCCCCAGCTGAAGACAGGCAGAAAATGGAAAGTTCAAGAGGCGATGGATTCTGCAAAAGAAAGTCTCAAGATCAGAGAAATAACAGGACACACACAGACCAACAGACAAGGACTGGGGTGACCAAAACTGAATGGTGGTCAAAGGCCAAAGGAAAAGCCAAAAGAGACATGATGATTCAGGAGATGAGAAAAGAAGAAGACCAAAAACGACTCCAAAAAGCAGTTCAGCAGAGCCAGCAAGGGCAATGGACAACGTGGAAGAATGCACTCCAAAGAAGTCTAACTTGGAATGACATTTGGCACATGGCCCCTCTCAGGATCAGCTTCATTCTCAGATCTGCATATGACCTTCTGCCCTCAAATGCAAACCTGGTGAAGTGGGGGAAAACAGACGATCCTGCATGCCCCCTCTGCCATGAAAAACAAACAGTGGAGCATGTTCTAAGCTCATGTAAAGTAGCCCTGGCTCAAGGAAGGTACACATGGAGGCACAACCAAGTGCTCAAAGAGATTGTACAAGTAGTCTGGGCTAGTACCAACACCACAAAAGGGAGAATCAGGACTCCAAAAGCACCCGCAACATTCTTCACGGCAGGAGGCAGCAAATCATGGCCAAGAACAACAGTGCCACTCGAAACATGCAGGCAGAGTCTGCTGGATGGGGCAGATGACTGGGAGTGCACTGCAGACCTCCCAGAACGGAAGAGTCACCCAGAGATCATCAGCAAGAGTGGCATGAGACCAGACATAGTAGTCCACTCTAAGTCAACCAAGCAGCTGATCATGATCGAGCTCACGGTGCCATATGAGAACAGAAGGGAGGCAGCTCAAATCTACAAGACTGTAAAGTATGCTGATCTGGCAAACAGCCTGAGGAGAGAAGGCTATCAGGTCAAAGTCCTCACTGCAGAAATTGGAGCTAGGGGATTTGTAGGAACGTCTGCATACAGCCTCATGAAACAGCTCTCAGTTGCAGGGAAGGAAAAAACCAGAGCCCTGAAAGCAATGGCAGAAGCGGCAGAGAGGTGTTCAAGCTGGATCTGGTCAAGGAGGAACAAAAGTGAACTTCATAAGGCTTAATTTCCCTACAAATATCAGGTGTCCCTGTGGCTCAGTGGTTAAAGCGCGAGTCATTAAGTAGAAAATGAGCATGTCCAGAGGGTCATGGGTTCGAATCCCAGCCATGGCTCGTCCCAAGATGGGAAAAAAAGGGGCAGCCATGGCTCGTCCCAAGATGGGGAAAAAAAAGGGCAGCAGAGGGACATCCGGAGTCATGAACCAGGTGTGGCCCAACCCCCCTAGAGGTTCAGGAGATAAGGCCGAAACACTTGCTTGAAGGGGGCTTCTCTTCTGAGGACTCTCTGCTGCCACGCTCTCCACGAGTTTCTTTCTACTGTCCATTTTGCTGTGAAAACATATAACACTATACCATGTAGCTAATACAACCTGTTTACCAGCTCTGTCCCTCAGCTGCAACTGTTCATTATTGAACAGAGACATTGTTTTGCCCGCAGCACAGGGCACCTCCCCAAAATATATTCTACTTGCCATGGGTAAAAATTCTTCATGTCTCCCACACAGGAAGACCTAGCTTCTTGCATATAACAAAAATTACCATTGACAAAGCAGTAATAAAATAATAAAATGGATTTTTAAGCAAACTTCAGCCATCAACAATTTTCCAGCCATCAACCTACAAACTGGGATTGTGTCATATGAATAATTCATACGGTCATCCAACCAATATTTAGTCCCTTCTGATACTTTCTTGCACACAGACAGCACAAAAAAAGAAAGCATGAACCAGCCAGTACACAAACACTCGCACATAGATATAAGTTTCCTTGTGCACATGACTCTGTAACTAATCCACTTGAACATTGACTTGCCATTTTGATGTACACTGATGAGCTTACAGAAACAGACGAAGAAAAAAAAATCAACACTTACCCCCTTGAAAAGAAAAAACAACAACAACAACATAAACCCATCCACCTCCGTTGAGCAAAACTGGGTCATCCGCTGCTATCCCACACCCTTACAATGAATATAAGTTCCATGAGGCAGAGAACACGATGCCTATCACACATTGGAAACAATATCTGCATATTGACGATTTTCTATTTTAACTTCCCCAGATATTTTACTGTTAGCTGGGCCTGAATTTGGTCATTGCTTTTAACTTCTTGAATATCGAGTGCGACCCCTTGTTGCCAAATTTGCTCCAGGGGCCAACAGTCTGAGTCGCACTATTTTGTGTTATTTTATTTTACTTTTTAACATGCGCGCTGGTGACCTACTCATTTTTGAGCGAACCAGTATTTTTTGGAAGAAGAAGAATATAGCCATCCAAACATTCACACGATCCGCTTTCATTTTGACTCGAACCCTTATGTCGGACACGTGATATCTTCGCAGCTACCAATAATACACACACAAAATTGAACAAAAATAATAGATAAACGATTTAAAGAAAACTCGATTGCGAAGAAAATAGATCGCCACTGATTGTTCATTTGATGTTTTTAGGGTCGTATATTTACAATAACCAACTGCAACAAAGAGAAAAGAAATTCGTTCAAAAAGCACACGGCAAACACATCCAGTCACGTGAGACACGTCATGCTGTTTAAGGGGACGATTGCCGAGTAAATAATGTTATGACAATGTTGCAACTTACAGATACACAAAAAACGCACAATATCGACCAAATTTTCAGACATGAAACGTTTAAAGTGCAGTACAATTCCACACAACTTAACTTTTCGATTGTCCGCTGTCGTGAGGGGAATCACTTACTGTCCGTAGCAGACGACACGGCCCCCTGTGCTCCGGTACACGCGCGTCTATGCTCTGCAAGGTCAGCCAGCGAGTGTATGGCAACAATTTTGTTGGTCACCGTCTTAATGACTACCTTGCCGTTCTTGGTCCACGCCTGTTTACACACTGATGTATCGTCTCTGACGGTGCACAGCAAGGCGTAAGCGCGAGGGGTCAGATCTTCCACAATCACAGTTCTTGTGCCTTTCAGTTTTGATCGGGCATACAATACAGAATCACGGATCTTTCTTGAAATAAATCGAACTATGATTCCCCGGGGAGCCCTCTCTTTTCCCCCCCTCTGGACGTGTTTTCCTACCCCCCAGTCTGTGCACAACCTCAATGTCCCCTCTGTCCACCTTCACCTGCAGCTTGTCGCGGAACAGCGCCAACACCTTCCTTTCACACTGCTCCGCCGTCTCCTCCCTGCTCCCGCTCGTCTCCTCCGCCACACCGAAGACCCTCAGGTTGTTCCTCCTGACGTAGGCCGACACCTCCTCCGCCTTGCGGTCTGCCACCTCGGCTGCGAATTTCGCCTCCCTCACCTGGCTCCGTAGTTCTTCTTCCCTCTTCTTCGCCTCACTTAGGTCCTGCTTCAAGCTGTCGTTTTCGTTTTTGAGGTCGAAGATTGCTGCTCTCAGCTCTTCTACTGTCTGGGACAGTTTTCGCGATGACGGAGCCGTTAGCGCACAGTTTCAGCATAAGTGTACATGACTTTTTCTCTTGACTGTTTATCCTTTTATGACTCTGCCCAACATCTGATGGCAAGTTTGGATAAATTAGCGGGAACCCTACAAGACTTCCCAATAACCGAAAAATATTTTGACCCATCTTTAGTACGTAAAGGCGTTTACCCTTATGAATACATGAACTCGTGGGACAGGTTTGATGAAGACTCACTTCCTCCTAAAGGCGCTTTTTTTCTAGTCTTAGAGGCAGAGGCATAACTGATTTGGTCTATGAATACGCTCAAAAAGCCTGGGCAGAATTACACTGCCAAACAATGGGTGATTATCATGATCAGTATCTAATGGCTGACGTGTGTTTATTGGCAGACGTCTTTCAGAATTACAGATTTACATGCATGAAACATTACGGTCTAGACTCATCACATTACATCTCTGCCCCAGGGTTGTCTTGGGATGCGTTCTTAAAGTCTACAAACATTGAGATTGACTTAATATCTAATCTACCCACACTCAAGATGATTGAAGATGGTCTAAGGGAGGTATTAGCATGGCCTCACATCCTTACTGTAAAGCCAACAATAATTACTTAGATGATTATGACCCAACTAAACCATCCAACTATCTAGTGTACTTAGACGCCAACAATCTGTATGGGTGGGCTATGAGTCAGACACTACCCCTAAGAAACTTTAAAATGTACACTGGAGATGGCACGGATAATATTCAAAGCGCATTAAGGTGGTTGGGCAGTTTGACACCAGATCAACCACATGGTTTTATTCTTGAAGTAGACTTAGATTATACTTATAAACTGCATGACCTCCATAACGATTATCCTCTAGCCGCAGAAAGATTAAAGATGACCCCCACAGAACCATCTAAACTTGTGCCCAATCTTCGCCACAAAACTAAGTATGTTTGTCATTACAGACTGCTGCAGTTTTACCTAAGACACGGGCTAAAACTGACTGCTGTTCATAGAATAATAAAGTTTGATCAAGAACAATTCATAAAGACATACATCATGAAGAATACTCAGCTTAGAACTGAGGCCACTGACGCTTCAGAAAAAGACTTCTTTAAACTGATGAATAACAGCTGTTTTGGCAAAACTATGGAAAATCCACACAAACGTAAAGATGTGAAATTAGTCACAAACGAACAAAGAGCAATCAAACTAGTCTCTAAACCTAACTATCAAGACTTTAGAAGATTTAACGACAGCCTGGTTAGTATTATGATGAAGAAAAAGGATGTTATGTTAGACAAGCCTGTGTTTATTGGGTTTACTGTGTTAGAGCTGTCAAAGTTGTTAATGCTAGAATTTCTGTACGATTACTTTAAACCCCGGTACCCAGAGTCCAGAGTCCTTTACACAGACACTGAATCTTTCATTCTGGACGTTGCAATTGAAGACTTTTATAAAGACTTAGAGTTAGAAGTAGCTAAAGGAGCTGATGGGTGGTACGACACATGCGATTACCCTAAAGACAGCCCTTTACATTCAACTGTAAACAAGAAAGTGATTGGAAAGATGAAGGATGAACTTAATGGGACAGTTATACAAGAATATGTTGGTTTACGTCAAAGATGTATAGCGTTGCCAGCCAAACGTCTGTAATGAAGAAAGCCAAGGGCATAAGTAAAGAAGTTGTAAAAAAAATATAACTCACGACAACTACAAGCAAGCTCTCTTTGAAAACAAAGTATTTTATCACACAAATGTTAATCTGCGCTCTACTCTTCATCAAGTAAACACAACTGCTGTTAACAAGAAATCACTAGTCTCTAACAATAACAAGAGAACTTACGTTAATCCCGAGTTTTCATACGCTGTAGGCCATTGGAGAACTTAATCATGTACTTAACTAGAACTTAATCATGTACTTAATCATGTACTTAACTAGAACTTAATCATGTACTTATCTAGAACTTAATCATGTACTCAATCATGTACTCAACTAGAACTCATTTTTTTTGCACTTAACTTGTACTTAACTTACACTTAACTTAAAACGTACTTGTCATAATTAACTTAACTTGTACTTAATCATGTACTTAACTTGTACTTATCTAGTTCTTAAAAACTAATCCCATGAAAATGGGTCTACAGCAGGAGGTTGTACTTTTTTGCAGAAGCTGGTTCTTCTTCTTTTACTGTTTTTGTGGGGGTTGTGACTTTGCTGCTAAGTATGGCGTTAGACATTTGTATGCTAACCCCCCCCCCCCCCCCCACCAACAACAGCAGCAAATACATTATAATACATCTTATAGTTTGATTGTGATTGTGTTGTTGTTGGTAATGGTGGCGGTGCTGGTGTTGATGTTGTATTACTATCTAACAATTTTTGTTTTGCTGCTTGGTTTGCTTTTTGCAGTCTGTTCCATTCAGCTAGTTTACGCCCGGCCTCAACACGTCCAGGACTTTTAGACTTAGTAACATTACTCACTTGTGGGATGCTCTGGGCGCATTCTCTTGTGGGCTCACTTGTGGACTTACTTGGGGTACATTCTGCTCCTGTGGAGACTTGTTCTCCTGATCGCTCATTTTTTTAGTGCGATTAAAATTAATATGATTAAAATTAATATGGTTAAAAGTTATAAATCCCATGATGAATGGACATAACAATATAAATCCCATGATGAATGGACATAACAATGTCCCAAATCTGTAATACATGTCACATGCAAGAGTTTCTAGTGACTTGCTTAAAACCGGATCTTGTGATAAGTCATATTTAAATCTTCTTCTGAATCAACCGGGGCCATCTTACTTACTAACTTAGCATATAGACTAATCATTGTCTGCCCCACCGATCTAACCCATTTTGACCCTAGCTGTGCTTCGTACATAGCGTAGTACTCTCAACGTCTGAAGTAGACAATTGCTGAATCTGTTCGACACTTAGTTCAGTGCCTAAATACTGTCTAGTTTTTCCACACGCAGCCAGAGAGTATAATCTTTCTTTATGCAGTGGTCTGCTGGATAGCCTATGGAGTAGTCTGCTTGCTCCTCACACTTTAATAGTTCGTCACAATCCATTTTAAAAGCAATAACAAATAATATAATACTTTAAAACCATAAGTTTAAGGCTGGTTAATTATGCAGTGCCTGTTTGTGGTGTTATAGTTTATTCAACCCTTGCAAAATGTTTGTTAGGAATAAAACCGCCCAACATGGGAAAGATAGAAGATTCGCCAAAACTAGTTGCAACCTTATTTTTAGCTTTAACAACAAAAGATTATCTGATTAAAAAGCACATAGACAGTCTTTCGTATTATGATTATTTTAATTATTTTTTTAGTTAGTAAAAAGATGAGTGAAAAAAAGATTATCAATACGATTACCACCTGCTGTAATTGGCGGTCTTAGTATAGGCTATAGTGTGTTAGCAAAAAACATGTTTAAAATGAGGCCAGCTGACCTAGGAAGGTTAGACATTGAGGATGTTGTTAAGGTTATAGTTATAATTACTGCAGGGATTGCTTCAAAAGACTTTCTTGTTACACAGGGGATTATTCCAGAAAATATTAATGCATAGGCGGATTAATCTATAAAAAAAAAATAATACATAGAAAATATTAATGCATACGCAGATTAATCTAGAAAATATTGATTTATAAAAGATGTCTGGATTGGTTCTGATGTGGAAGGAGCTATTGTTAATGCTTTGGCCTTCTCTGGCAGCAATTACATGTTCAGTAAACTGCGGTCTGATGAAGAAAGAGAAAGGCATAACAAGGCAATGGAAGATTTAGCCAAGGCAAGAGACGCTTATGAAAAAAAGGAGGATTGCTCACTTACACTTTATTAATAAAAAGTTAAGAGAACGGGGACATGCAGAGCACACATTTACAGACGTTGATGACGCAATGAATGAGTATTACTTGGTGACAGGAAAGAGAGTTTCTAACAACACCACCTCCAGAACTGTCTGACTTTTATGAACCATCTGAAGAACAGAAGACTGCAGAGATATTTTTATTGCAGTTGGCATGACCTCAGTCTATCTTGTCGCTCACTTTCTTGTGTAAAAAAAAACACCAAATAAAATACAGTCCTTTCTTATGGACAATACGAATACAAAATATATTATTCTCCTCGAGGGTATTGGAAAGGAAAGACTGCTATTGAAAAACTGAGTAAAGCTGCTAAAGTGTCTGAATCAGATGCGAAAGACTGGCTTTCAAAACAAGCAATTTGGCAAATATATCTACCTGCCCCAAAAAGAATAATAAGGCCTAGATTTGTTAACTCAGTCCCTAATGACACCCACCAAATGGACTTGTTGTATCTTCCGCATGACAAAGTTAGAAGAAAAAAGTTTAAGTATGCTCTGACTGTTGTTGACATGGCTTCAAGTATAAAGATGCTGAGCCTTTAACGGATAAAAGCTCAACTGCTGTGGCTGTAGCTTTACAACAAATATACATGCGAGGTCCATTAAAGTATCCTGGGATGATCCAGGTTGATGATGGAAAAGAGTTTAAAGGTTCTGTAAACCAACTGTTTTTAAAACACCATGTTTCAATTAAGAGAGGAATCCCAGGGAACCATCGCTCCCAAGCCCTAGTAGAAAACTTTAATAAGAATCTAGCCGAGCGCCTGTTTACCTATCAATATCACAGAGAAATTATAGACAGAGCACGCAACACAGAATGGGTTAGGAATTGCCGCTGTCTTACGTGCCATGAACAATGAAGAATTTAAAGCAACAGGTCTTAAGCCAGTAAACGCAATTAAACTAAAAAAAAATTAGCATTACTGAAGATGTGCAAAGTACACAAAAACTCCTGCCGTTTGGACTAAACGTAAGATACTTGTATGCACCTGGAGAGGCAGAGGTGATGTTAGAATTAGAGCCACAGACCCTATATGGAGAGTAGACGTATATGAAGTTGAACGAATTATGAAAACAACCCCTCCTGTTTATTATTTAAGAGAGACTCTATCTGCTAAAAAAGCCTGCCCCTAAAAGATCCTTTGTTCGCGAAGAGCTGCAAGTTGTCCCACCAACACAGTGCCTGGTAGTTAAAAAAAACAGTATTTATTTTTTTGTTAGTTAAAAAAAAACAGTATTTATTTTTTTGTTAAACTTATAATTTATTTTTTTGTTAAACTTATGATCTATTTCACATCCTATTTTTTAGTCTATTTTGGGTTAACTGATCATTTTTTTGTTTTTCAATGTTCTGTCTGATTGCCGCAGTGTCTACCTGTTGTGAAGTAAAAGTCTTTCTCCACTCCTTTTGAAGTTCAGTTTTTTGTCGTCTGTAATCCTCACCGTCGACCATATTCTTCTGAAATTCTTCGTCTGTAATGTTTTCATCCTGTAATGATTTGCTTATTCTTAATCTCAATGAACAAAGTTTTGCTGATGCTAGGGCTACAATGGCAGTGTGCTTTTGTAATGTAGGAGTTAAGTTTTTTTTTAAACAGCACTTACAATCATAGACATGGCGCCTAAACCCAATCCAAGACTCCCTAATGCTAAAGAGCCGGTGTCGTATATAATACTGTCGCCGTGGAATTGTATCGCAGCGATAGCATTTCACGTGAAATATGTTGCAGCGACAATAATTGCTGGGAAAAAATGTCGCGCGACAACTTTTCACGAAAAATGTCCCATAGAATATTGTAGCTGTCCATAAAATGCAGTATTTCCCGGAAATACTGTCGCTGCGACACGATTTTATGAGCGACAGTATTATATACGACACCGGCGCTCCAGCCCCAGTAGCTAGAAGGGCAACACTAGATCCAGCACTTACGCTAGCTAGAGCTGATGAGCCAGTAATGACATAAGAAAGAGTATTTAAAACTTTAGCATATTTCTTTCTAGTAACCCTATACTTATCCAAGTCGCTTTCTATTTCCTTTTGCAGTTCAGTTATTTGCTCTAATCTAAACTGTTGAGCCTCCATTTTTAATCAGATTAATTTTGTAAAAATGTTCTTATTAATCCTTCTGGCAGCACTTCATCAACAGAGTAAAACCCAATAAAATCAACAAACTTAATGAAAATAAAGTCGAGTACTGTTAGTTTGGTTTTGTCAACATTCACAGTAACCTTGTCAGATGATAAGAAAGTGTTTATTTTATCCCCGTTTTTGGTAATGGCAATAACAAGCTTAAGAGGACCATCCAAGTTTTCAGACGATAATTGTACTCCCCTTGCTAACACATGTTCTGGCAAACTAGAATTAGACTCCCCTGGAGTAATTAATAAAACAAAAATCAAAGTAGCAGTGCTGGGGATTGGTGGTTTTGGAATAAATTCTAGGGTTACTGTGTCATCCCCCACTTCAGCTAAGGACTTCTTTCTGCTCAGCACATATTCACGCTTATATTTAGTTATCTCAATCTGCTTTTTCTGTTGTGTTCCTGGGACAAGACTAGCAAGAAGGGGACCTGCATTCAAAGCTTTTCTAAAATTGTGTTTTTTTTTATCAAAGTATACATTGGGCTTCGTAAGTCAAATTTAAAATCCCAGTTAATTTCAGGACGCAAGACCCAGTTATTGTCTTGTCTATAAAGCCTGTATTCATATTTGCCGTAATCAGTTGTTTCTAGATTTCTTATTTGTTCTAGTTTAGGATATTGCTGTCGTTTTTTGTCTTCAGTTTCTGTTCGTTTGTAAACCCCATCATCTGTGTATTCAAATCCATAAACATTTCCTATCACCCCTATCAGATCAAACTCGGCTGTGTCTGCTAGGTCTTTTAGCTCTACTGCAACGCATTTAGGAGATAGCTGCACTTTTGATTCTGGCCCGCGAGACATTCTTTTTAATATTAAAATTATAATATACAATCTACAATAAACAAACGTATTGAACTGGGGGTCAGTCCGCAAGCATAGTTTAGCGTGCTTAGATTTTTCTAACTGCTCTTTTATTTTTTTTAGCTCATCTTTGTCCCTTATTATATAATTTTCACTTAAACATTCTTCAAAACTATCTCTGTCCTTAGTGTAAAATAATACAACCGATTTTAACTGCGATCTAAAGTCTTTTAAGACGGCATTGTATTTTTGAGTTAAGAGCCACACAGAAACTAAGGCGTGACGACCACTAAAGGCTAGCTTTGACAGAGCTTTTCTTTTTTTAACAATGTCTCGTTCAGCTGAACAGTCATCAATAATAAACAGTGTTTCAGTTCCCTCAAATAGTCTATAGTAATGTTCTAAACAGTCGCTTAGCTTGTCGCTAGATCAACTAAAAATATATTATCGTCTGTCCAAATAAACTTCCTTTCTTTGTAAGACTTGTTGTGCTTAAGGGTTGTGCAAAATATAACAATGTGCTCGTAATGAAATATGTAGATTGTTTGTAACAAATCAAGTACGAAGACAGTTTTGCCACACCCAGTAATCCCGCAGATAAGAGAACAGTGCGGATCTTTGGGCAGAAAGTTCAAACTATCCATTTGTTTTTTAATAGGTTATTTCTTCTGCATTTTATTAGAATATTTCTTCTGCATTTTAATAAGCCACGTCTTTTAGCCTGTTTTCGTCAATGTTTAACTGAGCAACACAAACCATAAAAACATGCATTTGTATTGGGGCGTTTTCGTCTGCTTTCTTGTGAATATTTATTTTTATACCATCTTGTCCTATCCTTCTTCCACTTCCAAACAATCTGTTGTCAAATGTGGATCTAAAATCCAGCCACAGCCCATATTTGGTTGTTAAGTAGTCTTCGAGTTTTACATCATAAAGGCGAAGTTTTTTTACATACCCGATCAACTGTAGGATCTCTTTGTCTGCCTCCGGCGAACAACTTTCTTATTTCATCAAAGTGTTGGTGAAGTAAAAGTCCACGACCCGAATACAACTGATCAGACTTGCCATTTATCGCACAGTCAACCTTCTCAATTTTTGGATTATAAAACGCTTCTGATTCTCTATGAAAAGGAGTTGTGTCTTCAGTAAACAAGAACAAAATTCCTTTTAAAGACTTCAGAGACTGATTTAGATGTATGTTCCAGAGAGTGTCTCGCTTGTTTCTATTTTCTGTAATGGAGTGTATAACTCTTTCATAATAAATAACTGTTTTATTTTATACTGGGTTAAGATTGTTCTAGTCAGTTCAGGGTTAGTAACAACATCAAACTCAAGAGAGATGTCACTAACTGTGTATTTAGCTTCAGGGTCTTCAAACAGAACAACCGAATTGCTATCATTAAATGTCAGTTCATAAGTAATTTTTTTCTTTTAGTGCGCCTTGGTAATATGGCATATGTGTCTTTAACAGTTCAAAATCTAGAGGGATGCCGAATCTATTGCCATATGCATCTGCTACTGCCTCATCTTTAACATCATCCTTTGCATCCTCCGCTTTCTCCTCCCCTCCTCCTCCTCCTCCACTCCTCCTCCTCCACTCCTCCACTCCCCCTCCTCGCCTCCTCCTCCTCCTCCCCTCCTCCTCCTCCTCCTCAACTACTCCTCCTCCTCCTCCCCTCCTCCTCCTCCCCTCCCTCCTCCCCCTCCTCCCTCCTCCTCCTCCTCCTCAACTCCTCCACTCCTCCTCCTCCACTCCTCCACTCCCCCTCCTCCCCTCCTCCTCCTCCTCCCCTCCTCCTCCTCCTCCCCTCCTCCTCCTCCTCCTCAACTACTCCTCCTCCTCCTCCTCCCCTCCTCCTCCTCCTCCTCCTCCACTCCTCCTCCTCCTCCTCAACTCATCCACTCCTCCTCCTCCTCCACTCCTCCTCCTCCTCCTCCTCAACTCCTCCACTCCTCCTCCTCCTCCTCCTGATCTGAAATAGAAATGGCCTCTTTTCAGGATTTAGGTCCAAGAATAGATGAAACAGCAAGAGAAGTTAAGACGAGTTTTAATGAGGAGGCATCGTTAAAAACTCCTCCTCCTCCTCTACTCCTCCTCCTTCTCCTCCTCCCCTCCTCCTCCTCCCCTCCTCCTCCTCCCCTCCTCCACTCCTCCTCCTCCCCTCCTCCTCCTCCACCCTCCTCCACTCCTCCTCCTCCACTCCTCTTCTACTCCTCTTCTCCTCCTCCCTCCTCACTCCCCCTCCTCCCTCCTCCACTCCTCTCCTCCACTCCTCCACTCCCCTCCTCCCTCCTCCTCCTCCACTCTCCTCCTCCCCCCTCCTCCACTCCTCCTCCTCCCTCCTCCTCCTCCACTCCCCTCCTCCCTCCTCCACTCCTCCTCCTCCCTCCTCCTCCTCGCTCCTCCTCATCCACTCCTCCTCCTCCCCTACTCCCTCTCCTCCTCCTCCCCTCCTCCTCCTCCCCTCCTCCTCTTCCTCCTCCTCCTCCACTCCTCCTCCTCCACTCCTCCACTCACCTCCTCCCCACACCTCCTCCCTCCTCCTCCCCCCCTTCTCTCAAACATCCATCAGTCTCTGTGTGTGTGGTGTGTGCGTGTGTGTGTGTGTGTTTTGTGTGTGTGTGTGTGTGTGTGTGTGTGT
>CM031623.1:52710958-52718458 GCA_018398815.1 Conus ventricosus | reverse complement strand
CTCACACACACACATACACACCCCACACACACGCGCGCGCGCGCGCGCGCGCATACACGCACAAACTTACACACAAATGCACGAGCGCACGAGCGCGCGCGCGCCACACACACACACACACACACACACACACACACACACACACACACACACACACACACACACACACACACACACACACACACACACACACACACACACACACACACACACACACACTTACACACACACACACACACACACACACACACACACACACACACACACACACACACCTTCTACATTTTTTTTTATGGCAAAGCTTCATCATTTACTATGACATTTTGACCGTCAAATAAAGCGGTAGTTTTCCACTTTGGAGCAGAAAACGTCGCTATGAAATGTTACCGCTGCGATCATATTCCATAGAAAATACTACCAACTCTGCCAGAAATACTTCACGTGATAAACAGTCGCAACTATACCTTTTGGTGGAAAACTGTCACAAGCGACAGCATTCAATCACTACAACATTTTACAGTGTCCTGTCGTGAAATGCTGTCGAAAAGTGAGCTGCCACAGTATGTCGTGGACAGCAACAATTATGTTAAAGGACAACTTTCGTGAAAAGGTGCCGCGCGACTACAGCATTTCACGGGAAATACTATCGCTGCGACAAGATCCCACAGCGACAGTAATATATACGACACCAGCTAGCTCCCACCCAGAATCAAGTTTACTACGGGCTCCAGTGAGCAGACTGGAACTATGCAGTCGAAGTTTAAGCACTTGGTGGATGCATCTTTTAGGTAAAAAATTTCCTGACCATCACTGCAGGTGTCTGTATCTCCCTGGCCTCGTTGACGCTGGGACATATTATGAAAGGATGTGTTGAGTGCCACTATGTCATGTAGTCTCTGACCATTGGAACTGAACGGCATCATCTTCATCCTCGTCCTCATCGATCAGCTTAAACGAGCCACACATTCTGTGGCCCTTCACGCCCTGCTCTCGTGGTGACCGGCTCAATTGTCAATCCCTCTGCACGTCTGTGCCTTTCTGGAGTTCGAGTCGGGGTCGCCAGTATCAGAAAGTTCACGAAGACTGTCTTTGGCCAGACATGGCGGTGCCCTGCTCCAGAGGTCTTTGAACAGACATGGCGGTGCCCTGCTCCAGAGGTCTTTGAACAGACATGGTGGTGCCCTGCTCCAGAGGTCTTTAAACAGACATGGTGGTGCCCTGCTCCAGAGGTCGTTGGACAGACATGGCGGTGCCATGCTCCAAAGGTCGTTAGACAGACATGGTGGTGCCCTGCTCCAGAGGTCGTTGTACAGACATGGTGATGCCCTGCTCCAGAGGTCTTTGAACAGACATGGCGGTGCCCTGCTCCAGAGGTCTTTGAACAGACATGGCGGTGCCCTGCTCCCGAGGTCTTTGAACAGACATGGCGGTGCCCTGCTCCAGAGGTCGTTGGACAGACATGGCGGTGCCCTGCTCCAGAGGTCGTTAGACAGACATGGTGGTGCCCTGCTCCAGAGGTCGTTAGACAGACATGGTGATGCCCTGCTCCAGAGATCTTTGGACAGACATGGTGATGCCCTGCTCCAGAGGTCGTTAGACAGACATGGTGATGCACTGCTCCAGAGGTCGTTAGACAGACATGGTGGTGCCCTGCTCCAGAGGTCGTTAGACAGACATGGTGATGCCCTGCTCCAGAGGTCGTTAGACAGACATGGTGGTGCCCTGCTCCAGAGGTCTTTGGACAGACATGGTTATGCCCTGCTCCAGAGGTCGTTAGACAGACATGGTGGTGCCCTGCTCCAGAGGTCTTTGGACAGACATGGCGGTGCCCTGCTCCAGAGGTCTTTGGACAGACATGGTGATGCCCTGCTCCAGAGGTCTTTGGACAGACATGGTGGTGCCCTGCTCCAGAGGTCTTCGGACAGACATGGTGATGCCCTGCTCCAGAGGTCTTCGGACAGACATGGTGATGCCCTTCTCCAGAGGTCTTTGGACAGACATGGTGATGCCCTTCTCCAGAGGTCTTCGGACAGACATGGTGGGAACTGCTCCAGAGGTCTTCGGACAGACATGGTGATGCCCTGCTCCAGAGGTCTTTGGACAGACATGGTGATGCCCTTCTCCAGAGGTCTTCGGACAGACATGGTGAGAACTGCTCCAGAGGTCTTCGGACAGACATGGTGGGAACTGCTCCAGAGGTCTTCGGACAGACATGGTGGGAACTGCTCCAGAGGTCTTCGGACAGACATGGTGATGCCCTGCTCCAGAGGTCGTTAGACAGACATGGTGGGAACTGCTCCAGAGGTCTATGGGCAGACATGGTAGTGCCCTACTCCAGAGGTCTTCGGACAGACATGGTGGGAACTGCTCCAGAGGTCTTCGGACAGACATGGTGGGAACTGCTCCAGAGGTCTATGGACAGACATGGTGGTGCCCTGCTCCAGAGTGGGGGTGGGGGGGGGGGGGGGGGGGTGTGGAATCTCCATGACGCTGGCACCGTGACTAAGCCATCATTGTCGTCAGTATGGGTCTAAGTTGGTGATGTCATGTGTACGTTAAATCACATGGACGCAATCAGCATACCTCCATCCTTGATATCTGAGATTCTGATGCTCAATGAAATCTTCTTTATTTGGTTCACAACAGAGACAGTACGTTCAGTTTTGTGTAATGCGTACACGAGCGTGCGTGCGCGCGTGCCTGCAGTGTGTGTGGGTGTGTGTGTGTGTGTGTGTGTGTGTGTGTGTGTGTGTGTGTGTGTGTGTGTGTGTGTGTGTGTGTGCGTGTGTGCGTGTGTGTGTGTGTGTGTGTGTGTTTATAAAAACACATTTTGAAAAATGGCATGATATAAGTACAAGTATTCATAATAATATAATAATAGAAGAAGAAGAAGAAGAAGAAGAAGAAGAAGAAGAAGAAGAAGAACAATAAAAAGAAGAAGAAGAATATAAAATCCAGACGTTGAAAACCGTCTAGCTTTCGTAAGAAAAACTAAGCAGTGTTCAGACTGGTTATACAAGCGTCGGTAATATTGTACTAGGTCTGATAACTTGTATTAGCAATCCAATATGGCCAAACAAGGGGAGCGCATTCAAGCCGACTTCACCGTGCTTGTTTGGAAGACTGTCTTAATCGTAGACTGAACTTTTACGTTGATTTTCACCAAAATGGCAGCCAAGTCATTGAACATTATTGTAATCGGTATGTCCTTGCTTTTGTTGTTTGTGGTGATAGTGGTGTTTTTTTTTTTTATTATTTTCATTCCTTGTTTTAGCACCGCAAAGACCTTGAAGACTGACTTTACATGTTTATGAATACAGACAACGTGTCGCCCTGTCCATACCAATTTTGTTTGGTCTCTCGTCTGGATGACATATGTTTGCAAAATAAATAATACGCATATGCTTCGGGCCACACAAAACTGGACAAATCAAAACCTTATTGAATTAATGCCGGGAGGGGCGGGGGAGGGGGGGGGGGGAGGAGGGGAGAGTTGGAGGGAAGGGTTCATTATAGACCTCGGTCTGGAAACGAACTTTGTTCTGATGAAAGTCAAGGAAACAGGATATCAATCTCACCGTTTACGCACAGGTTCCTCTATCATCAAAACCTTTCATTGTAACGAAAAGGAACAGGGTCAGAAATGACAAACAAATCTCCTATATATTACTGACCTTGTGTTCGTATACGTGTTTGATTGAGGCAAATACTTATCAGATTGCGTACCATGATTGTCTTGGTGGAGGAATTTGACAAAGCCACGACAAAAGTACTTCTGTTTATTATGGAGACTTCTTTTCTTTTTCGTTTTTTTTTTTTTTTTTTAAAGAAGTATTTTGTTTTCACCAGCCGCACTTGTCAGTATGGGACGCATACCGACCAGACTGAAAACCGTGTATTTCACAATGAGCCAGATCGTGTATTTCACAATGAGCCAGATCCAGATCGTGTATTTCACAATGAGCCAGATGAGCGTTTTGGGGGATTGAAGAGGACCAGTGCCCTATGGTCATGGCGGTGAACAACAGGTCAGCAGCTAGTTGTTTCTACCTCCTCCGTGGGGATACCGGGGCGTCTTTTGTACAAATAGTTCCCCCTCCTTCTGGACATTCTGTGCTAGTAACGTCCCCTTTTCCTGTCGCTCTCAGTAACTCTGTCTCCTCCTTTGCTGTACTGTCGTCTACTGTCCTTTCTGTCTACCATATATTTTACCTATCTTTTTCCATAACCTCTTTCCATAAATGTCTGCACGCAACGAAGTGAACTGACTATACTCTCGAGCATAGTGTGAGTATCCCAACAGGGTAAAAACGAGTTCACACGCTACCAGATACTGGAACGCTTGAAGAAGAAGAAGAAGAAGAAGAAGAAGAAGAAGAAGAAGAAGAGAAGAAGAAGAAGAAGAAGAAGAAGAAGAAGAAGAGAAGAAGAAGAAGTTTCTATCGTGTTGTTCCGCCTGTTTTAATACGTGAGGTGAGGTAAGGTAATGTTGCTTATAGCCGAGCGACCGCAAAGGGCCATAAGGGCCAATAAGGTCCAAACACGTTGTGCTTTTGTTTTGTAATTTGTTGATTCTTTGGTTTGTCTGTACATTATTTTATATTTGTTTGTTTGTTTAATCTTGTTTCAATTTCCGCTTACAGTCACCTCACTTTAATACCAATGCCATACTGTGTGCTTGTCAGTATGGGACACTTGATGGCCGGTCTGGAAATACTTTTATTTCATGATCAGTGAGATGAGCTTTTAGAGATACAGAAGGAAAACAGGGTCAGGGACCCGAAAGAATATGCTGCCTCCATTCTTTCTTTCTTTTGCATTCCTGGCCATGCTAGATCCTCCATCCTATCAGTAAGGCGAAGTCCACAGTCCGCGCAGAGACCCCACCGGTCCCCACACCTTCTCCTGGACTTCAACCGGACTGGGCCACGTCTGGCGTCTCAAGGCTTGAAAGAAGGGACAGGACTGTAAGATGTGGGTGGGAGTTTGGGAGCCTGTGCCACAAGGGCACTGGTCAGTATGAGAGAGTTTGAGACGTGAGAGATGGGAGAGGAGCTGTTCGCAGTTTGAAGATGGTCACTTGAGCTGCTCTGTCGAGTTGGTGGATGCTGACCTCTTCGGTCCCAATATCCAGGCGTTGGCGCCACGCTCTTCTGAAGTTGTTCCTCAGGATGGTTTTTGCTTCACTTGATGACATCGGGTGCCCTGACTGTTCCTGCCTGCTGCCGATGTTACGTTGGACAGACGGTCTGCCTGCTCGTTCCCTCCAATGCCTGCCGATGTTGGACAGACAGTCTGCCTGCTCGTTCCCTCCAATGCCACAGTGAGAAGGGATCCACTACACGACTACAGCAGTTCTCTGTTGGAGAAGCCAGTATGGCCATGCTTCCGTCCTGTTGCTGAAATCGTGCAGTTTGTAAATACGTCACACCGGTCAGTCACAGGCTTGTGCTGGTCAGACTTGAAACCTTTTTTTTTTTTTTTTTTACACCTGACTGCCAACGGGGTTAGTGTTCATTCCCTGGTACATTTAGTACAGGAATAAACAGACCCCGTTTCTTCCCTTCCAGCGTATCCGCCCTCTCTCCTTCCTCCCTCCTCTCTCTCTCTCTCTCTCTCTCTCTCTCTCTCTCTCTCTCTCTCTCTCTCTCTCTCTCTCTCTCTCTCTCTCTGTCTCTGTCTCTCTGTCTTTGTCTCTCTCTCTCTCTCTCTCTCTCTCTCCACCCTCTCTCTCTCTCTCTCTCTCTCTCTCTCCTCTCTCTCTCTCTCTCTCTCTCTCTCTCTCTCTCTCTCTCTCTCTCGGTCTCTGTCTCTGTCTCTCTTTCTCTTCCACCAACAGAACACTGCGTCCATTGGCAGAAGTCGTGCGTTTGTCAACAAGTCACACTTATTAGTTTGAGGTACCCAAGAAGTCTGATCAAAACAAAGTCTATTTTGTATGGTACTGATAGCCTGATTAAAACAAAGTCTATTTTGTATGGTACTGATAGTCTGATTAAAACAAAGTCTATTTTGTATGATACTGATAGTCTGATTAAAACAAAGTCTGTTTTGTATGATACTGATAGTCCAATTAAACCAGTCTATTTTGTATGATACTGATAGTCTGATTAAACAAAGTATAATTTGTATGATACTGATAGTCCAATTAAACCAGTCTATTTTGTATGATACTGATAGTCTGATTAAAACAAAGTCTATTTTGTATGATACTGATAGTCTGATTAAAGCAAAGTCTGTTTTGTATGATACTGATAGTCCAATTAAACCAGTCTGTTTTGTATGATACTGATAGTCTGATTAAAACAAAGTCTGTTTTGTATGATACTGATAGTCTGATTAAAACAAAGTCTGTTTTGTATGATACTGATAGTCTGATTAAAACAAAGTCTGTTTTGTATGATACTGATAGTCTGATTAAAACAAAGTCTGTTTTGTATGATACTGATAGTCTGATTAAAACAAAGTCTAATGTGTATGATACTGATAGTCTGATTAAAACAAAGTCTAATGTGTATGATACTGATAGTCTGATTAAAACAAAGTCTGTTTTGTATGATACTGATAGTCTGATTAAAACAAAGTCTAATGTGTATGATACTGATAGTCTGATTAAAACAAAGTCTGTTTTGTATGATACTGATAGTCTGATTAAAACAAAGTCTAATGTGTATGATACTGATAGTCTGATTAAAACAAAGTCTGTTTTGTATGATACTGATAGTCTGATTAAAACAAAGTCTAATGTGTATGATACTGATAGTCTGATTAAAACAAAGTCTAATGTGTATGATACTGATAGTCTGATTAAAACAAAGTCTAATGTGTATGATACTGATAGTCTGATTAAAGCAAAGTCTATTTTGTATGATACTGATAGTCTGATTAAAACAAAGTCTAATGTGTATGATACTGATAGTCTGATTAAAACAAAGTCTAATGTGTATGATACTGATAGTCTGATTAAAGCAAAGTCTATTTTGTATGATACTGATAGTCTGATTAAAACAAAGTCTAATGTGTATGATACTGATAGTCTGATTAAAACAAAGTCTAATGTGTATGATACTGATAGTCTGATTAAAACAAAGTCTATTTTGTATGATACTGAGAGTCTGATTAAAACAAAGTCTAATGTGTATGATACTGATAGTCTGATTAAAACAAAGTCTATTTTGTATGATACTGATAGTCTGATTAAAACAAAGTCTAATGTGTATGATACTGATAGTCTGATTAAAACAAAGTCTATTTTGTATGATACTGATAGTCTGATTAAAACAAAGTCTAATGTGTATGATACTGATAGTCTGATTAAAACAAAGTCTAATGTGTATGATACTGAGAGTCTGATTAAAACAAAGTCTATTTTGTATGATACTGATAGTCTGATTAAAACAAAGTCTAATGTGTATGATACTGATAGTCTGATTAAAACAAAGTCTAATGTGTATGATACTGATAGTCTGATTAAAACAAAGTCTAATGTGTATGATACTG
>CM031623.1:52698458-52705958 GCA_018398815.1 Conus ventricosus | reverse complement strand
TGGTGTGGAGACCGATGTGAACGAGGTGCCTGTTACAACCCCCCCCCCCCTCCCCTCCCCCAACCACCTCCACCACGCCCGTCTGCTCTTCCACTTCCACTAGCTTCTGTTTCCTCCCCTTGCCCTCTTCATCTTTTTAGAGCCGAAAGGGCAGGTGAGGTTCACCGGTAGACGTTGGTTTGGATGACATGAGATTTATCTTGGGTTTTATGTTCGGAGGCCACCTCCCCCCCCCCTCCCTCCTCCTGTTCTCTCCTTCCCCCCCTTCCCCGGCACAGCGCCTTGAGGCTTAGCTCGAAGTCAGTGCTTCGTCCTCTGTTTTACATTTCCTGTTCATCTCTTTACCTCTCCCCCACGTCACCGATGAGGTCTCTGAGGGACTGACTGAGGCCCACCCGTGGGAGACGACTACATCTGTCGTCGTCTGTGTCTTGCTATGTGTCTGTGTTTCTGTCTGTCTGTTTTTCTGTCTATGTGTCTGTGTTTTTGTGTGTCTGTGTCTTTCCCCCCTCCCTCCCTCTCTCCCCTCCTCTCTCTTTCTCTTCTGTCTGTCTCTCTCCCTGTCTCTGTCTGTCTGTCTGCCTGTCTGTCTGTCTGTCTGTCTGTCTGTCTCTCTCTCTCTCTCTCCATCTCTCTCTCTCTCTCCTCTCTCTCTCTCTCTCTCTCTCCTCTCTCTCTCTCTCTCTCTCTCCCCTCTCTCTTCTCTCTCTCTTCTTCTCGATATTCTTTTCATTTAAAAACCCTAAGTAAAAGGCCGAAATATTTGGAATAATTAAATGAGTGTGTTTTTTCATCTTCGTTTTATGTGTGTTTACAACACACACACACACACACACAACACACACACACACACACACACACACACCCCACACACCACACACAACCCCCCACCACACACACACATTCGTCTGATATCACTTTTAGTGGGAAACGTTTTAAAATGAAGAAGAAAAGAAGAAGAAGAAGAAGAAAAAAGAAGAAGGGAGAAGAAGAAGAAGAAGGGAAAAAGAAGAAGAAGAAGAAGAAGAAAAGAACAACAACAACAACAACAACAACAACAAAAACACACACACACACACCCTAACCACACAACACACCACAACACACACCCACCACACACACACACACACACCACACACACACATACACACACACACACACACAACACACACACACACCACACACCACACACACCACACAACACACCAACAATCTATCTATCTATCTTCTTTTCCTTCTCTCTCCCCCTCTTCTCTCTTTTTAATAAAATTTTTAAATATATAAAAATTATATATATACATTTTTATTCTCTCAGGGAATGGCTAATCAGGACTTTCTTTTTACACATTCCTTTTCCTAACCAATGGGGTCAAGCAGGCAATCTTTACGGGAATTTGAACATAAAAGGGGCCCGGTGCTGAAAAGAGAGAGGGAGATGAGAGAGAGGAGAGAGAGGAAAAGAGAGAGAAGGGGAAGAGACAGAGAGAGGGAGAGACAGAAGGAGAAGGGGAGAGAGAAGAAGAAGAAAAGAAGAAGAGAGGGGAGGAGAGAGAGAGAAGAGGAGAAGAGAGAGAGAAAAAGAGAGAGAGAAGAGAAAGAGAGAGAGAGAGAGAGAGGGGAGAGAGAGAAGGAAGAACAGAGGGAGAGGACAGAGGACAGAGACGGAGAGATTTTCAAGTGTTTCTTTCAAGGGGATTGGGAGAAGTAGGGTGGGGATCGGGGTATGAGAAGTTGGGGGGGAGAGGGGGGGGGGGGGTGGGGGTGAGGGGGGGGGCGGATGGGAGGCAGAAAAATGAAAGGATGTGGGAGAAACTGGCCGTGGTCAGCTGGCATCGTGAGAAGAGTAGGGGCGGTGGATAGTGGTTTCGGTGGGGGGGGGGGGGGGGGGGGGGGGGGGGGGGGGGGGGGGGGCTGGGGTTGGTGATCTGACTGAGGAAATTTTTGGGGGGGGGGGGGGGGGGGCAGTGGAAGGGGGAAGGGGAAAAAGGGTGAGAGATATAGAGTAATGGAGTTTGGGCAGGGTGTGTTAAACGGGTGGTGGTGTCGGATCTGGAACCCTGGGCTTTGCTTGGGGGAATTAAAATTGTATGGGGCCCGGGGTTTGGACGGGGGTGAGGAAAAAAAAAAAGAAAGCAGGAAGATAGGCGATGGGGGGTACGGTTGGGGGGGGAGGATGGGGATTACAGAGTAACCTTTTAAATTTTAACCACGCCCCTTTTTTCCCCCCTCCCCCTACCCTCCCCCTTGACTTAAAGGTTTTGCCTCTCTTACCCCCCCCCCCCCCCCCCCCCCCCCCCCCCCCCCCCCCCCCCCCCCCCCCCCCCCCCCCCCCCCCCCCCCCCCCCCCCCCCCCCCCCCCCCCCCCCAACTTGGGCCCCCTTTTTTTGCCCTTTTCTTTTTTTTTTTAATATGTCAGTTATTTGCAAAAAAAGTGAGGCCCGAGGGCAGGCGGAAATCAAAACAATGTTGAATTTTAATGAATTTAAAAAAAAAAAGAAAAGAAAAAGAACAACGTGGACAAACGATTCACAAAAAAAAATACTGGGGTTTGCCCTTTAGGTCTTCTTCAGGCAGAAAAAAAAAAAATCGGGACAACGAAAATGAAATGAACGTCCGTTTTATCTTTTCGACTTCGGCAAGATTGGTTTTTAATGAGAATCATTTTCGTTGTCCGATTATTTTGTTTTTGTCTGAAGAAGGCTAAGGGTCGAAAACGTGTGTTTTGCCTTGAGATTTTAGCAAAAAGGGTTCTTTTTATCGTGCCCAGAAAATTTTTGATTTTTTTCCTAAATTAAAGGTGAATATTGGACCTAAATATTTTTTTGGTGTTATTGTGCTGCAGAGAAAAAAATTTTGTGGTCTTTTTTGTTTTAAAGCCCAGTGTTGAACCCTTTTCGGGAAAGGTATTTAGATGAATAAATTTTTATAAGTAAATTCTGTCGTGTATGGTTTATATGTTGCTGAAATTGCCGGTAATTTTTCAGTCCAGGTTGCAAAAATTCTTTTTTGTCAAAAATTTTGGCCCCTAGGGTATTTCCCCTATGTAAATTTTTTTAGATTTTTGGGTTTGAAAGTATAAAAATGGATGATAAGTTTAGTGTGGAGGGTTTTTTTTTGTTAAAATTTAATATAAAACGGCGATGAAAAGACATTAAAAAAAACCCCTGAAGAAAAATGCCTTTTGATCGTTTGTCCCGGTTTTTTTTTTTTTTTTTTTTTTTTTTTTTTGGGTGCGCCAATTTTAAAATCTAAAATTGTTTTGGGAGTTAATTTTTTAAAAATGAAATATTAAAATGTTCTGCCTTGGTCTTCTACTGCGGACAGTTGACCAAAAGAAGAATGAAGTGACGTTTGTTGCCCTTTGTTCCCATTTTTTTGCCCTTGTTTGTCCCGTCTGAAAAATACCAAAAGGTCGAAAAAACGTTGTGTCTGCTTTGTAATGTGTTCGTTCCTTTGTTTGGTGGTTCAGTAAATGCATTCCTACTTGTATTGTCTTCTCCGTATACGACTTACCTCTTTCACTCACAATGCAGTAGCAAACAATAGGTTCGTGGGACTGGGTGCACTGTCCCACTGACACATCAAAATGGTGGAAGTACTGCTAGATCTCTGACTGTATCGTAATGTGGCTTGTCGTCGAGACGACGAAGACCATCTAGTCATCCTGGGATCCGGGCTGAGGGCGTAGATGGCTGGTCAGGCCGATCTGTGCCGGAAAGACCTATCTCAGTAAGGACAGGGGATGGTGGTGGCTGTTGGAGGTCTGTTGACACTGGTCTTCCTGATCACCTGCGCTGCTCAGCAGCAGCAATTCTGTTGCTTTCACAGGTTTCTGCACCTTTGTGGACAGCTGATCGCCACCCGTCTCTGTCCTGGGCAGTCTGCTCCCATGTTGTGTGGCTGATGTTGAAGGCCTTCAGGGAAGATTTGAGGTTGTCTTTGAAACGTTTCTTCTGGCCTCCATGAGAGCGTTTTCCTTGTTGTAGTTCGCCAAACAAGGTTTGTGTGGCGAGTGCATCATAGGGAGAAGAGAAAGCATGTTATAGATTGTTTGAGTGCAAACATTTTCAAGCATTACTCTCAAAGTGACGAGAAAACTATTTCAGAATGGATAACGTTGTAAACATCCAAAGATGTCGACTGTAACGTTGTATGTCTGGTTCAAAAGTATTTAACTTAACCCCCATGTCAGCACTTTACCACCAAGTAAGAATTTTCTTCATTTAACTGGCTCACCTAACTCTCATGTTGAGAGAGAGAGAGAGAGAGAGAGAGAGAGAGAGAGAGAGGAGAGAGAGAGAGAGAGAGAGAGAAGACAGACAGACAGACAGACAGACAAACGAGAGAGAGAGAGGAGAGAGAGAGAGGAGAGAGAGAGAGAGAGAGAGAGAGAGAGAGAGAAGAGAGAGAGAGAGAGAGAGAGAGAGAGAGAGAGAGAGAAGAGAGAGAGAGAGAGAGAGAGAGAGAGAGAAAGGGAAGTGGGGTCAAGGGGAGGGGAGGGGGACAGCCTCTTTGGTGTGGTGGAGGTAGAGAGATGGTGAGATGATGAAGATATGAAAAAAAGGGTTTCTGTAGGGCGAGAGGAAACGAGTGTGATGGAATTGGGAAGAAGGTGGTGTGGGGAGTGGGGAGGGGGGGGGGGGGGGGGCAGATGCTGCATCCACTCAATACCCAAGAAACCTTACTTTGAAATTTGAAGAGTCACTTGCCGTGACCACATATGCAAGTAGCTATCTTGGCTTACGTCACCATACGATGAGCACGTGCTAATTAGTGACAGCTGTCACTTAGGCGGCGGCAACCTGAGGTCTCCAGTTTCCCAGCTCCAGTGGAGCCATGTGTAGGCTGTTTTCTTCCAGATTGTGTTCAATCTTGTCACACAGGTCAGAGCACTCGTTTTGCATCACACTCCTGTGCGCGCCTTTCCCAACATGTTGTTGTTGTTGTTGTTGTTGTTGTTGTTGTGTGAGTGTGTTTTTTTTAGAATTTAAAAAGAAAAGGAAAAAGTAAACGAAAATCACCATCCTTCAGCAAGTGACGTCAAAACAACTTTTTTTCTGTCTGTCTGTCTGTCAGTATGTCTGTCTGTCTGTCTGTCTCTCTCTGTGCGTGCGTGCGTGCGTGTGTCCGTGTGCGTCGGAGAGTGTGCGTGTATGTGTGTGTCTGTGTACGCCGCGCGCGTACGAGATCATACATGTGTGTGTGCGTGTGTGCGTGCGTGCGTGCGTGCGTGCGTGCGTACGTGCGCGCGCGCGCGCGCGCGTGTGTGTGTGTGTGTGTGTGTGTGTGTGTGTGTATATATACATTGACGTAGTGCTAGAACTACGTTTCTACAGAAGTGACGTGAAGGTACTAAAGAAGGCTTCGCAGAGGAGCCGAAATTATTTACAGTAATAATATTGATCTATAGCTTCCTTAAAGTGGTCGAGTTTTCTTTGTTGTTCTTTGTTATATATATATATATATATATATATATATATATATTATATATATATATTATATATTATATATATATATATATATTATATATATATATATATATAAAATCAGAGTTAAAAAGCCACTCAGGACGTAAAAAGTGCTCAACCATGTAGGGAGCGACATACCAGTTTAAAATAGGATTTTAAATGAAGAGGTTAAAACCTACAAGCTTGTTTCAAGCTAAAAGCGCTCTCCTCAGGGTATACAATACAATTTGGGCACGCCACCGGTGTTATATATTGTGGTGTGTGGGCGTGTGAGTTCTGTGCGTGTGGCACGTGGCCTGCCGGTTTTTCTTTTTTGGGGCGCGTTCAGGGGGGACGTGCCACGGAATGGTGCATTGACAAAGATTTCCATTTATGCCTGCAATTGTTTATCATTTCTACTTTAGAGTTCAGGGATGCTAGGTGGGGTTTACATAATATCAGCCACTTTTCTGTAGTACATAAGTTGCATTTTTTAGAAATGTTGTTGTATGGTGTTGCTCTTTTTATGATTTTCCATGATATGTTGTAATCTATTTTCTTATTTTTCAGCTTCCAAATATATTTACTTAATTCTGTTTGGTTTTTATATTTTTCATTTTTGAAAGACTGTTTATGGTTTGCATATCTGGTTTTAAAGTGGTTAGCCGTGATTCCTATATATGTTTCTTTATCACTGTCTGTTGTTACCGTAGCTTGGTACACAATACTGTTGTAGAGACATTTATTATTCAAAGGGCACTGGTCTTTTTCAGTGAGGGTGAGGAAAGGATATCTTGTAATTGCACTAAAAAAGACCAGTGCCCTTTGAATAATAAATGTCTCTTTGAATAATAAATTGTATTGTATACCCTGAGGAGAGCGCTTTTAGCTTGAAACAAGCTTGTAGATTTTAACCTCTTCATTTTAAAATCCTATTATATATATATATATATATATATTGTAAAGAAAATGTTTTAATATTTTTTATAGGTTTTTATTTAATTGTGTTTAGTATAGAAATAGAGGTGCATTTATTTTATTGCAGTGTATAAGTGCACCCAAACTGGTATAAAAGTTTGATATGCTGATGCAGACATGTGTCTAGCCCGTGCACAGGTTTTAGAGGGGAGATGCATGATTCTCGTGCAGTTTTTATAACGGGTGAGCTTGAAGTCTGTATTTGAGGCGAGTCGATGTTTAGCTGTCTGCTGTGACAGACCGAGAGAGAGAGCTTGAGACGCTAGTAAGTCTTGGGAGAGAGAGGCCGGGTAAGTTGAAGACTTAGTGTTTGTTAAGTTATAATATTTTATTTTCTTTACAGCTTGTTTTTGTTTATGGTTCATGAATAGTATTACGATGAATATGTTTGACAAGTATATTAAATTTATTCTTTCCATTGTTTTATAGATTCGAGATGGTTCAAGGCCGTGTGAGGAGACAAGCTGTTATTTATATAATATTAAAACTGTTGTCTTGTTTGTTGAATGAATTGGAAATATTATTTATTTCTATTTATCTCAGGAATTGCCGGGGTGGAGAGAGAAGGGAATGGTGGTTAGTTTTTCAGGTGGAGACGAAGCTGATAGTTAAATTATTATTGAAGTGTTAGGAACTGGGATGGTAATGGTGGTGTTCCCAGACTTTGTAGAGGTGGCATGCTCCGCTACGGGAGTGAAGAAGCTGGAGGAGCTCCCTGCCGTAGGCGTTTTAGGCTGCGCCGGTTGTGAAGACATACAGATGGACCGGTTGTGAAGACATACAGAGGGACCGGTTGTGAAGACATACAGAGGGAAGGTCCCGGGCTACGTTTGTCTAGTCGTGGAGCCAGACCAGGTTGGGGTCGTTGACGTCGTCCCTGGTGAACTACAGGAGAGAACAGGAAAACACAGATTCTAACTCACCTAGCCCTCACCTAGGTTCGGGCTAGGGCGACCTAGAATCGGTGTTTTCTGTTCTCTGACAAGTAAGACTTCAATAACCAAAAATAACGATTATCTACAACAAACATACTGTGCAGGGTTATCGTTTTCAATACTAATTTACTAAAGTTTTC
>CM031623.1:52683326-52690826 GCA_018398815.1 Conus ventricosus | reverse complement strand
TTTCTTTCTTTCTGTCTACTTTTTTTGTGTTTTTGTTTAGAAAAACTTTTTTTTTATTTTATTTATTTATTTTTTTTTACATTACTCAGAACAGGTTTGTATAGAGTCTACATTCTTTTCGTTTTATTTATTTCATTTTGAATGTATGTTTTTTTTTCTTTTCTGTTGTTGTTGTTTTTTTTTTAACTTTCTGTACATTGTCTCTTCCATTTTGTGGGTTCTCATTTTTTGTTTTTTAGTTCATTTCTTGACATCCAGTTTTCTGTTGTTAATAATTTTTGCATATTTTGTGCGCATTCCTGTTTAATAGGTTATAGAGTTGCTGCCCGAGACAGACAGAGAAATGGCGTTTGCTTCTGATTTCTTCTTTTAAGAGTTCAACTCTGCCTTTCAAAAGGGGCAACTGAAGAATGTTGCGCGGTGCCCATCTCCTCTCTAAGTGTCTTTTGGAAGAGTGGTTGTTTTTGTGTTTCTAATAAAATCTGGTTGTTTCTGTGTTTCTAATTTAAAAAAAAACCCACCCACCTCTGACAATATGACAGGTTCTAAATACGTGTGTTTGATCTCTCTTTCTCTCTTTTTTTTTTAACAAATAAGCGTTAATGTACACTCTGTTTAGTATGTTTATCGGTATATTTCAGCCTACGTTCAAGTCTGGTCTTAAGTTCAGCAGACCACACATGAGCTGTTCGTGGGTGTCGCCAAAATTTTGGGGAGAAAATAGTGGTCTCATCCTAGAAAAAGAGAGAAACAACAAAAGACAATGTTTACATATTTACATCCCAAAAAATAACATGGTAGCTAAACTATCGCCATCCTTTAAGGCTCATAAACTGTGGTGGTGGTGTGTGTGAGTGTGTGTGTGTGTGGGGGGGGGGGGGGGGGGGGGGGGGGGGGGGGGGGGGGGGCTGCTATTCTGCCTGATTTGCTGCGCCTAAATCACGACCGAAGACATCACGATCGACTCTGCGCATATCCCTCTGTGTTACACTCACCAGTACCACACAGAAACTCCCCTGAGCTGCAGTACCAAATAGAACCCTACTGCAGGAACTACAGAAAGAACAGCTTCTTCCCACGCTCTGGGAGAGAGTGGAACAACCTTCCAGCTGAGGCAGTAACATCAGCCTCGCTGGAGGGCTTCAAATCCTGGATATAACCTCGCCCCCTCCCCTCCCTCCCCTCCCCTCCCTACTCCCCTGCCCCTTCCCCACTCCCCTCTCTTCTCCCTCTCTTGCTCCCCCCCCCCCCCCCCCCCCACCCCCATCCCTCCCCCTCATCTTAGCCTTTCCACCCGCATAGAGTAGGGTCTACCTCCGCCTCCCCCCCCCCCCCCCCCCTTCCTCCCCAGGCCTGAAAAATAGTGGGTGCCCCTGACCCCCTTTTTCCTACCCCAACCCACTTTAACCTGATGACCCAGGCAGCATTTCAACTTTAACCTGATGACCCAGGCAGCATTTCAACTTATCTGTTAAATCCGGAAACCCCTATTGTAGTTTCAGAATCGTCAGCTGGTTGAAGGCGGACATTTTATGAAAGAAGAAGAAGAAGAAGAAGAAGAAGAAGAAGAAGAAGAAGAAGAAAAGACAAAGTAGAAGAAGAAGAAGAAGAAGAAGAAGAAGAAGAAGAAGAAGAAGAAGAAGAAGAAGAAGACGAAGAAGAAGAAGAAGAAGAAGAAGAAGAAGAAGAAGAAGAAGAAGACGAAGAAGAAGAAGAAGAAGAAGAAGAAGAAGAAGAAGAAGAAGAACAAGAACAAGAAGAACAAGAACAAGAAGAAGAAGAAAACGGTTAAAAGAAAAGGTTAGTTTCAAAGCGAGGTGACTGAAAGCGGAAACTGAAGCAATTTTTTTTAAAAAGAAAGGTTACTAATGAAAGGTTACTAATGAAAGGTTACTAATGAAAGGTTACTAATGAAAGGTTACTAATGAAAGGTTACTAATGAAAGGTTACTAGTTCCACAAAACAATCCAGACAAACAGATCACAGGACAAAACACGATGCGTTTCGACCTCTTGGGCCTTCTTCAGGCAAACACACACAACATTCATGACAATGACAACGAGGAACGAGCAATCACATAACTTCTCATATTCGGCGTAAAATGGGTGCTGAATGAAAACGAGGCCGTTGGGAAGGGGACCATGGGAGTTAAAATAATAATGATGACAATAATAATAATAATAATAATAATAAATAATAATAATAATAATAATAGTAATATTAATAATAATAACAATAGTGATAATAGTGACGATAGTGATGATGATGGTGATGAAAATATTTAAATAATCAGGGGAGGAATACTGTTACTTTTTGGTGATAATATGACGATAATATTTGTAGCAATAATAGTGGCTAAACACAGAAAGGGGGGGGGGGGAGAAAGAAGAGGGGTTGGAGGGTAATAGAAGAGCAGGATTAGTTTGTTTCTTTTGCTGGTTCGTCGGCTGGTTGGTTGACTGGTTTTGATTATTGTTGAATGGTATGGTATAATTGTGATGGTAGTAATTCATGGTAGATTGATCATAGTAGCAAGGAATAGAAATGATCAATGAATAAAACGCAAACAGCACTAATGGGTGGTGATGATAATGATAGTAGATATATGAAGTGATGTTGGTATTGATAATAATGGCTGGAAAGTGATCATATTGATAGTAGATATATGTCGTGATGTTGGTGCTGATGATAATGGTTGGAAAGAAATGGAAGTGATCAATGAGTATGAGGGTTATCAATGCTATGGGAACAGTATAAAAAAGAAAGAAAAAAGGGAGGAAAAAGGAGAGGGGGTGGGTGGGTAGCTGATATACCTACACCTACACATACATATGCACAAGGAAGAGGGAAGGGAACTCATGCAAATAGTATGACTGGAAAAGTGAACAATACTGTTGGATGATGATCATGGTCACCAGTGAGATCATGTTGGTATTAAGATGAAACCTTCAGTTACAAAGAAAATACATGGATCGCAATAGGGGCAAAGAGAACCACTGAATGGACAGCCAGACTTCAGTAGGATAGTGCGCATCATATCATGCACCTATAATCACATTACAACATCAACAACCACGTACGACAACAACAACAGCACAACAACGACGACGACGACGACAATAAAACAACAATTAGACGACAACAACAACAATAACAATAACTTCAACAATAACGACGATAACAACAACAACAACAACAACAACAAAACGATAACGACAACAACAACAAAACAAACCGACGACACGACGACGACGACGACAATGACATCAATAACAACAACAACACACAACAACAACAACAACAACAACAAACATACAGCAACAACAAACGACAACGAACATCATAACAACACAACAACACAACAAACAACAACAGCAAACAACGACGACGACGACGACAACAACAACAACAACAACAACAACAACAACAACGACAATGACTACGCCAGTACCTTTGAAATGCATCCAATTCCAACATATCCACTACGACTATGTCTAAAGTTTTCTAGAGCTTATTCGTCCTTCACCGTTCTTACAAAAGGCTATCATATCTGGAATGTGTATTGAACATATATATGAAACATGGTGAGAAATACAAGTACATCCACTTGTGTCAAACCCAAAATCACATTCATGAACTGTTTCCTTAAAGGCCTAAGTTTTCTTCCTTTCTTTTCTTTGTCCGTTTGTTTGTTTGTTTTGAGCTGGCTCTAAGTATTTTCATGACCCAAACAATATAACTCAGTCTGAAATGTTGCTGATACCAGCCAAACGGGACCAAAACATGGACTGAAATATTGTTCTGGTTTGACGCAAAATAAAGAAAAGAGTGTATCTGACATTATGTTTTCTTTTGAAAGGAAAACAGTCCACAGTTCTCAGTGGGAACAGGCCTAAGCCTGCAGAAATGGCTGAGCTGGAATCGTCTGGACTAGCAATTCAAGGTAGGTTCTGACAGGCTTGTTAAGATTGAAAATGAAATGAGGCAGGGAACAGCAAACAATAAACAAGTAGGGTAACTCTTGCTCCTATGAGAAAACCTAACTCAGAGTTACTTTTATTCAAGACTGGCACAACTTGCTCCTATGAGAAAACCTAACTCATAGTTACTTTTATTCAAGACTGGCACAACTTGCTCCTATGAGAAAACCTAACTCAGAGTTACTTTTATTCAAGACTGGCACAACTTGCTCCTATGAGAAAACCTAACTCAGAGTTACTTTTATTCAAGACTGGCACAACTTGCTCCTATGAGAAAACCTAACTCATAGTTACTTTTATTCAAGACTGGCACAACTTGCTCCTATGAGAAAACCTAACTCAGAGTTACTTTTATTCAAGACTGGCACAACTTGCTCCTATGAGAAAACCTAACTCAGAGTTACTTTTATTCAAGACTGGCACAACTTGCTCCTATGAGAAAACCTAACTCAGAGTTACTTTTATTCAAGACTGGCACAACTTGCTCCTATGAGAAAACCTAACTCAGAGTTACTTTTATTCAAGACTGGCACAACTTGCTCCTATGAGAAAACCTAACTCAGAGTTACTTTTATTCAAGACTGGCACAACTTGCTCCTATGAGAAAACCTAACTCAGAGTTACTTTTATTCAAGACTGGCACAACTTGCTCCTATGAGAAAACCTAACTCAGAGTTACTTTTATTCAAGACTGGCACAACTTGCTCCTATGAGAAAACCTAACTCAGAGTTACTTTTATTCAAGACTGGCACAACTTGCTCCTATGAGAAAACCTAACTCAGAGTTACTTTTATTCAAGACTGGCACAACTTGCTCCTATGAGAAAACCTAACTCAGAGTTACTTTTATTCAAGACTGGCACAACTTGCTCCTATGAGAAAACCTAACTCAGAGTTACTTTTATTCAAGACTGGCACAACTTGCTCTTATGAGAAAACCTAACTCAGAGTTACTTTTATTCAAGACTGGCACAACTTGCTCCTATGAGAAAACCTAACTCAGAGTTACTTTTATTCAAGACTGGCACAGCCTTTTAAACTTGAATAAAGTCAGGCAAATACAAAGCCGAACAATCTAATAGTAGTGGAAAGACAAGCGCTGGCCAACAACTTCTCTGTCATCATAGTAATGACTTGGCAAAGATCTGAACTTGAGGGGGGGGGGGGGGGGGGGGTTTGGGGGGATATGAAGAAAATGGGATTAAGTTTAAGAAAAAAATATTCTAGATATGAAAACTCTTCACTAGCTGCATGAGAGAACCTTTCGTAATCTATACAAATAGATCTGACTTGGAGAGGAATCGGGAATTTGGGGGTGGGTGGGGGTGGGTGGGGGGTGGGGGTGGGGTGGGGTGGGGGTGGGGGGTAGGGGGGGGGGAAGAAGAAAACGTGTCCTGAATGCGGATCGAACCACAGATTTTTCAAATCTTCAGTCTACTGCTCTCCCAACTGAGCTATTCGGCTGACAGAAAGCATGACGGGGGTTAATGCGGTAGTCTTACCCTCAAAGTTGGCCAGTGTGCGAATGAGCCACCGTCAGTTGAAGAAACTGTTGAAGCAACACAAAGATACAGACTGCAAAATATGGCGGATACGGACAGACAGCCCAGAATGCACTTCACCTTTTAAAATCAGTCATTAATTAGTGCAATAAGGGTAATTGATTACGAGAAGTACGTTTCAAGTATATCGGGGGACGAAATGATGAAAAGAAGAGAAGATGTGGTGATAATAAGCAAGATAAAAAAAGGTAAATCATGGTCTTTAGAAAAAAGGGAGGAAGTAAAAGAGAAGGGGGGAGTAGTGAAAATAGAAGAAACAGAGGTAGGAGGAAGAGGGGGGGGGGGGGGGGGGGTTAGAAAAAAAACCACATTATAATAAAAAGGAGTACGAAGTGTGAGTGGGGTAACCCGAATGAAAAGAAAAGAGAAGGGAAGGAGGAAGAGATGAAGAAAGAAACAGAAGAGGGGGACGAAAGAAGAGATGGAAGAGGGGAAGACAACAAAGATGAAGAAAGCACACAAAAAAGAAGAAGAAGAAGAAGAAGAAGAAGAAGAAGAAGAAGAAGAAGAAAGGAGGAGGGGGAAAGGATGAGGAGGAGGAGGAGGAGGAGGAGGAGGAGGAAGGGGAGGAGGAGGAGGAGGAGGAAGAGGGGGGGAAGGGAGGGGGAAGAAGAAGAAGAAGAAGAAGAAGAAGAGAAGAAGAAGAAAGAAGAAGAAAAAAAAAGGAAAGAAGAAGAAGAAGAGAAAAAGAAGAAGAAAGAAGAAGAAGAAAAAGAAAAAAGGGAAAAGAAAAAGAAGAGGAAGAAGAAGGAGAGGGAGGAAAGGAGGAGGAGGAGGGGGGAGGAGGAGGGAAGGAGGAGGGGGAGGAGGAGGAGTCCTTTGAAAAAAGATGAGAAATTAAAGAGATCAAATTTTACACATACACAAAAAAAGCAAACCGCCCAATTCATTGCCTTCCACTGCCGTCCTCTGGATAGCCATTTTAGTGCCCCTTCCCTCCTTGACAATTGAAAAGGGGATTTCCCCCAGGCAGAGAGCCAGGGGCGAGGGCGCCACAGACCAGCGGGACGATACACAAAAATCACATAGCTTCAGCTCGATTTCGCTTAACCAGTCTTAGGAGACTCGGGGGAGGGGGGGGGGGGGGGGGGGGAGGGGGGGGGGGGGGAGGGGGGGGGGATGGGGGGAAAATCGTTACCAAAGCACCAGGATCGGAGGATCAAAAGGTTGGCCTCGTCAGTTAGTGATTGTAACGTTCACCAAGGATTGTCTCGCGTTGGCGTTTAAAGGATACACTTCATAGTCAGAGAGAGAGAGAGAGAGAGAGGAGAGAGAGGAGGAGGGGAGGGAGATGGAGAGAGAAGGGGAGGGGGTTCAGGATATCTTGTTCCAAGCCCGAACTTTGGTTTTATATTTGTTTTATCATCATCGTCGTCGTCGTCATCCTCCTAATCCCCCTCCTCCTCCCTCCTAATCCCTCCTCCTCCTCCCCCTCCTCCTCCTCATCATAAACATCATCCATCATCGTCGTCGTCGTCGTCGTCGTCGTCGTCGTCGTCGTCGTCGTCGTCATCATCATCATCATCATCATCATCATCATTTATCATCGTCGTCGGGCGTCGTCGTCGTCGCGTCGTCGTCCCTCGTCACCATCTTTGTTATCATCGTCGTTATCATCGTCGGCGTCATTGATGTTATCTTCACCATCATTATTTTTTTACCACCACCACTATCTTCCTTGTCTTATTTCTCTTTCTCTTTCCTCCTCCTCCTCCCCCTCCTCCTCCTCCTCCTCCCTCCCTCCTCCTCCCCTCCTCCTCATTATCATCGTTTTCGTTGTCATCACAACCACCACTACCATCAACTACAATCCAAAATCTTCATTTTCATCTTCACAAAATACCATTGAAACCAGCATCACCATAAAAATGAATAGTTCCAGAGACTGTATATATACAATTCAGTACTCAATGATACTGAATGTTCCTGTCCACTGCAATTTAACACAACGAAAACCA
>CM031623.1:52663326-52675826 GCA_018398815.1 Conus ventricosus | reverse complement strand
GGGTTTGAAAGTACTAATGTGGGTGATAAGTTAAGTGTGGAGGGTTTTTTGTTTTGTTTTGTTTTGTTTTTATTTTATTTTAATTATTATTTTATTTATTTATTTTTCTAAAGTGTCTAATATCATCTGACGATGAAAAGACAATAAATAAACCACTGAACTGAACTGAACTGAACTGAACTCTCTCAGCTTCGGGGGTGGGGGTGGGGGTGGGGGGAGTGTACATCTGGAGCCGCGCCAAAGTTACTCCTGGGAGTATATTTGGGCTGGGCCCAGACGTACTCCTGGGAGTCATTCTGGTGCCGAGGTAGGGGGAGGGATCAGTTTGGGACTGGTACCAAATGTACTTTCCTGTCTGAAGGAATCAGCGCTATAAGACAGTAACAGAAAACACACGATTATTTGCAGAGTTGTCAACAAGGGGGAGTACTTCGGGGACAAAGGGGGAGGGGGGGGGGGTACTGTCCCAGAAGTACTCCCGGGAGTCATTCTGTCACGGGCCCAGAAGTACTCCGGGAGTACTTTTGGGCGGGGAGTACTTTTGGGGTGTTACAGGTACTGTCCCAGAAGTACTCCGGGAGTCATTCTGGCGCGGACCCAGAAGTACTCCCGGGAGTACTTCTGGGCGGGGAGTACTTTTGGGGTGTTACACCTCTACTTTCTTAGTCGTGCTATCGAAAACCTCTCACCCGCTCCGTTCACTGCAGGTGCTGCTGCAGGTGCTGCTGCAGGTGCTATCAGTGGGAGCGGCCATGCAGCACGACAGAGATGATCCCCCTGGGGCAGAGAGATACATGGCCATACAGATAAAAGGACAGACACCCACAAACACACAAGACAGACAGATAACGAAGACAGACAGACAAACTTGCCAATGTTTCTTTTCTCCTTCTTGCAATGAAGGTTCTACTTTCATTTGAAACGCTTTGCAATCGAAAACAACCACCAAGCATTCAATAATATATTTACCTAGCGAATGAAGCAAAAGGAAGAAGCATACATAAATGGTCTTACATACAACAACACGCACAATTAATTCAACGCTGATTTGCTAACAGATAGCTTGCCTATAAGGATACATAAGACCAAGCGTTTGGTCTCTCTCTTTCTCTCTGTCTCTGTCTGTGAATCTTCTCTCTCTCTCTCTCTCTCTCTCTCTCTCTCTCTCTCTCTCTCTCTCTCTTCTCTCTCTCTCTCTCTCTCTCTCTCTCTGCACAATTAATTCAATGCTGATTTGTTAACAGATAGCTTTGCCTATAAGGATACGTAAGACCAAGCGTTTGGTCTCCCTCTTTCTCTCTGTCTCTGTCTGTCTGTCTGTCTGTCTGTCTGTCTGTCTGTCTGTCTGTCTGTCTGTCTGTCTCTCTCTCTCTCTCTCTCTCTCTCTCTCTCTCTCTCTCTCTCTCGTCAGTCTAGCAATTTCTAGGGGTGCGGGTGGGGTGGGGTGGGGTTGCTTTGTTTTTAATGTTACTGTATTACTCCTGTGTGCGAGGACATGCGGAGATGTTACAATTTTATTTATTTTTGTGAACCTTTGTTTAAATAAACATTCTAAATAACTGTGTTCTATTTGTTTGCAAGGAAAGGGAGAGGTAAATGTTATTGTTTTGTTACTCCTCTCCCCCCCCTGTCAAAAGACCTCTTTGGTAATGACAATAAATATCAAAGTGTCAGTCTCTCTCTCTCTCTCTCTCTCTCTCCTCTCTCTTCTCTCTCTCTCTCTCTCTCCTCTCTCTCCCCTCTCTCTCTCTCTCTCTCTCTCTCTCTCTCTCTCTCTCTCTCTCTCTCTCTCTCTCTGGATGAGCCAAACAGGATCATTCCAAAGTGAAACACCAGTCTGACAGTTTTCGTTCTTTCCCCCACATATTATTGAAATCCCTTCCAGAAGTCTTGCGATATATGGAGGTACCCCGACCAGAGTCTCTTTCGGTTTCACGAACATTGAGTCTATTGCTTCATTTTGTTAGACCCATTTGCTAGGCGTGATATGTCACACAAAGATCGTATGACAAAATTTCAGTTGAAACCATTGAATTTCCTCTGCCACTTCAAATGCAGTTCTCCAGTTTACGGTGGTTTGTGACTTTGTCCTATTGAGCAACATATTTGATATGCTAAAGAGGTCAGTTTGATCCGGAAGTAAACTGTAGTCAGTCTTTTATTGTTTACTAACACTTATGATTTCGGACGATTTGTTATTTGTCTATTTTTTTACGCTTTGCTATTTTTTTTTGTTCATTTGTTTGTTTCGTTTGTTTGCAAATTTGATGGGTTTTTTTTGTTATAGTCTTTTACTGTCTGGGCACATCTGAAATGATATAAATAGTTTATATGTGTATGCAAATTTGTTGTTAACGCTTCTAAATGAAACATATAAACAAACAAACAAACGAACAAACAAACATTCAGCATTTTACAACCATCATTTTCACATCATCAAACACATTTTACAACCATCATTTTCACATAATCAAACACATTTTACAACCATCATTTTCACATCATCAAACACATTTTACAACCATCATTTTCACATCATCAAACACATTTTACAACCATCATTTTCACATCATCAAACACATTTTACAACCAACATTTTCACATCATCAACACATTTACAACCATCATTTTCACATCATCAAACACATTTTACAACCATCATTTTCACATCATCAAACACATTTTACAACCATCATTTTCACATCATCAAACACATTTTACAACCATCATTTTCACATCATCAAACACATTTTACAACCATCATTTTCACATCATCAAACACATTTTACAACCATCATTTTCACATCATCAAACACATTTTACAACCATCATTTTCACATCATCAAACACATTTTACAACCATCATTTTCACATCATCAAACACATTTTACAACCATCATTTTCACATCATCAAACACATTTTACAACCATCATTTTCACATCATCAAACACATTTTACAACCATCATTTTCACATCATCAAACACATTTTACAACCATCATTTTCACATCATCAAACACATTTTACAACCATCATTTTCACATCATCAAACACATTTTACAACCATCATTTTCACATCATCAAACACATTTTACAACCATCATTTTCACATCATCAAACACATTTTACAACCATCATTTTCACATCATCAAACACATTTTACAACCATCATTTTCACATCATCAAACACATTTTACAACCATCATTTTCACATCATCAAACACATTTTACAACCATCATTTTCACATCATCAAACACATTTACAACATCATTTTCACATCATCAAACACATTTTACAACCATCATTTTCACATCATCAAACACATTCGTTTCGACTCATGTTTAAAACAAAATTGGATATTTGACGGAACTTGTCATTTTATTTTTGTTCTATGTAACCACATCGTCATCTTTTCTTTTATGATAATAGTCTAAAATTGTAAACACTATGTGATTTAGACGTCTGCAATCACCTATATGTGTGACGAGACGTAAAACAGAATTCCTTCCTTGTCATTATAAAAGACAATAAACTCCACTATAATCTTTTCGTTATTCTCTAGATCTCTGTGAATGTTTAGATTCATATAAGACTTCAATACGTATTCTAAAACTGATTGGGATTTAGGATTTCGTTGACCAAAGCGTTTTGTACTATTAACCTCTTGGGAACGTTTTACAAGTATAGTCTTCCACTTTGAATTGTTTTTAAAGCATTCATTACCCAAGACAATTTCAATGTTAACATGAATGCTTGACAAGTATACACGTCCATGTTCGTTATCATGACTGTACGCTTTCTCTTCATTTTGTCAAGCTTTTTATCCCAAAGAAATTTAAACATGTTTTGCAATTGCTTTATATCACTGTGAGGGTATTTGGGGGCAATAACCCACGCAAAGTTTAGAAGAGTTCTTACCACTGCAATCTTACCATCAAGCGTATTTGACCGACAAATTTTTCATTTCCGAAATCTTATCGAATACTTTAATCCTGTTAATGTTGATAGAGCATGTATAAATCTGACTCATAGACATTTGAATCTTTTAGGATTCTATGTTGTGTGTCTTTGTACTAAGGACATTATCTTTTAGGATACTATGTTGTGTGTCTTTGTACTAAGGACATTATCTTTTAGGATTCTATGTTGTGTGTCTTTGTACTAAGTACATTATCTTTTAGGATTGTATGTTGTGTGTCTTTGTACTAAGGACATTATCTTTCAGGATACTATGTTGTGTGTCTGTGTACTAAGTACATATCTTTTAGGATTCTATGTTGTGTGTCTTTGTAACTAAGTACATTATCTTCGAGTCCTTGTGCCCTAACCGGACATTGCATTAAAAAATCGTTTTAACTGAAAAAAAAACTGACTTAAAATTTCTTTAAGGTCTTTTAATGATTATAAAGTTTGTAAAGTTTTTCATAAAATGTTCTGTACCTCCAAATTAAAAAAAGTGTGTTGTTTATGAACGGAATTTGTGTTCTGATGCTTAATTCTCTTTATTTTCTCATCTTCATAATTTCGTACGCTTACTACTCTACGTATTACACAAATACATAGGGAGACTTAAGAGTCACATTGACAGTGCTCATCTTTAATAGAAAACTCTGGCACATTTTCCCCATACATAGCTGATGTCTTTTAATGCTATTCTATGAAAACATACCATTCACACACATCTCCAAGAAAAGTTTAGTGCTTGATAGATTTTCCCAAATAATTTCAGTTTGCGGAATTGAAAAAAAAAATATATCAGTTCAAAGTCGATGGAAACATAGTTGTTCGGGCACCGAGTTTCGTTTTCTGAACAGGGAATCACATCCCCCGAGGTTCTCAAATTATCCCAAGTATACCTCACCGACTTTCGTGTATTGATTTGGTTACAACTCTTGGAGTTCTGTGAGCTCTATAAATTCTCGCAGATCTTGCTAATTTGAGATCTGTATTCGTTTAGTCCCGTATTTGGATTTCATGATGATTATTTGTGCTGCGAGCTTATTCACTGTAATTATTCTTGTCGATAAATTATTTGATGTGTAATCCCTTTTCTGTGCCCCCCTCTCCTGTGCATGGGTTAAGAGAACCTAATTACACTCCTCTCTCTCTCTCTCTCTCCTCTCTCTCTCTCTCTCTCTCTCTCTCTCTCTCTCTCTCTCTCTCTCCTCTCTCTTTGTTTGTCGGTCTCTCTGTTTGTCTGTCTGTCTGTCTCTGTTTGTATGTCTGTCTTGTCTGTCTCTCTCTCTCTCTCTCTCTCACTCTCTCTCTCTGTTTGTCTGTCTCTGTCTGTCTGTCTGTCTTTCTTTCTTTCTTTCTTTCTTCCTCTCTCTCTCTCTCTCTTACGTATGTCCATTGTTGTGTGTGTGTGTGTGTGTGTGTGTGTTGTGTGTGTGTGTGTGTGTGTGTGTGTGTGTGTGTGTGTGTGTTGGGGTTGTGAAATACGTTTAAAAGGAGACTGCTTACTATTTTCTATATATAATTAAAAAAAAAATGTTTTTCTTATTGTGTTTAATTTTTGTCAAATTGATGTAATTGTTCTTTATTGTTTTATTGTTATTTTGAGGGCATAGTGTAAAAAAGCTTCCAGCTTATCTATTCACCCTCATTAAAGATTTCGAGTTTCGAGTTTCTCTCTCTCCTCTCTTTCTCTCTCTCTTTCTCTCCTCTCCTCTCTCTCTTCTCCTCCTCTTCTCTCTCTCTCTCCTCTTCTTCTCTCTCTCTCTCTCTCTCTCTCTCTCTCTCTCTCTCTCTCTCTCTCCGCCACCCTCCTCGTTCTCCACTCTATCAAACGTGGCTGCTGTCTCGGACAGCCGTATGAATGGAAAACAGACTTTGAAAGCACACAGGTTCAACTCGCACTGAGTCGTAACATGGAGAGCAGACCAACATGTCCCTTACCACCACCGCCTGCTCTCCATCTCTTTGTTGATATCGATTTGTCTTTCTTTCTGGTTTTTTTTTTTTCTTACTTTTTTTTTCTCTGTCTTTCTGTCTGCGTTTTTCTTTCTTTCGTTCTTTCTTTCTGTGTCTTTCTTTCTTTCTGTCTGTCTCTTTTTTTCTCTCTGTCTTTCTATCTGTGTTTTTCTTTCTTTCCTTTTCTTTCTATGTTTGTTTGTTTGTTTGTTTGTTCGTTTCTTTCTTTCTTTCTTTCTTTCTTTCTTTCTTTCTCTCTTTCTCTCTTTTCCGTCTGTCTGGCTGTCTGTCTGTCTTTCTTTTCTTTTTCTTTCTTTCTTTCTTTCTTTCTGTCTGTCTGTCTGCCTTTTTTCTCTCAGTCTTTCTGTCTGTCTGTGTTTTCTTTTCTTTTCTTTCTTTCTTTCTTTCTTTCTTTCTTTCTTTCTTTCTTTTTTGTCTGTCTGTCTGTCTGTCTGTTTGTCTGTCTTTTCTTTTTCTTTCTTTATTTCTTTCTTTCTTCTTTCTTTCTTTCTTTCTTTTCTTTCTTTCTTTCTGTCTGTCTGTCTGTCTGTCTGTCTTTTCTTTTTCTTTCTTTCTTTCTTTCTTTCCTTCTTTCTTTCTTTTTTCTTTCTTCTTTCTTTCTTTCTTTCTTTCTGTCTGTCTGTCTGTCTGACTGTCTGCCTGTCTGCCTTTCTTTCTTTCTTTCTTTCTTTCTTTTATTTATTCTTTCTTTTGCATTCATTCTTTCTTTCTGTCTTTCTATTCTTTCTTACTTTCTTTTTTCTTTCTTTCTTTCTTTCTTTCTTTCTTTCTTTCTTGTTTTCTTTCAGTCTCTCTTTCTATTAGTAGCTTTTCGAATTTTCACCTTGTGAGCATTACAGGAATCGTTGCAGTTAAATTGTGCTGCAGGTCTGATTTCAACCGTGTTAGATCCCGTTACAATAGATCACAGTGTTAACTCGAACAATCGGAAGATGGAAAACCGCTGCCTTCATCTTCACCATTGATCGCTAGATATGTTGCGCATCATGCGTCGTGAATCTCCTGGGACCCATTGTTTCTATAAAGGAATAACTCATTGTCGTACGTTGTGGGTCTCCGATGACCTTTTTTTTCAATGTTTTATAGGAATAAAGCCATGACCGTATGTCATGGGTTTCTGGTGACTCCTTTCTTTATAGGAATACAGCCTTGCCGCAGATCGTGGGTTTTGAGGATAGTGGGAAAGCGATTTTCATATCTATATCAGTACCATTGACCGACACGGAGACAATGTATTTCGACTGCCATACGCCCACGCAGATACACAGACACAGACAGAGATAGACACATACACAGGGGAGAGAGAGAGAGAGAGAGAGAGAGAGAGAGAGAGAGAGAGAGAGAGAGAGAGAGAGAGAGAGAGAGAGAGACAGACAGACAGACAGACAGACAGACAGAGAGAGAGAGAGAGAGAGAGAGAGAGAGAGAGGAGAGAGAGAGAGAGAGAGAGAGAGAGAGAGAGAGAGAGAGAGAAGAGAGAGAAAACGCCATACAAGCATGCATGCCTCTCCTCAGTGACTTCAAAAAATGCTCTGTTCGTTTAGGACAGATGTCTCGGTCAATGCTCTGTTCGTTTAGGACAGACGTCTCGGTCAATGCTCTGTTCGTTTAGGACAGACGTCTCGGTCAATGCTCTGTTCGTTTAGGACAGACGTCCCGTCAATGCTCTGTTTAGGACAGACGTCCCGGTCAATGCTCTGTTCGTTTAGGACAGACGTCCCGTCAATGCTCTGTTTAGGACAGACGTCCCGGTCAATGCTCTGTTCGTTTAGGACAGACGTCCCGTCAATGCTCTGTTCGTTTAGGACAGACGTCCCGGTCAGTGCTCTGTTTAGGACAGACGTCCCGGTTAATGCTCTGTTCGTTTAGGACAGACGTCCCGGTCAGTGCTCTGTTCGTTTAGGACAGACGTCCACGGTCAGTGCTCTGTTTAGGACAGACGTCCCGTCAATGCTCTGTTCGTTTTAGGACAGACGTCCCCGGTCAATGCTCTGTTCGTTTAGGACAGACGTCCTGATCAATGCTCTGTTTAGGACAGACGTCCTGATCAATGCTCTGTTCGTTTAGGACAGACGTCCCCGGTCAAGAAGTGGTCAAAACGTTGGATGTGCCGAGCTGAGGGTGGCGAGTTCTGACCACTGTCCAGCACACAGAAAAGGAGTACCTGATTCATTGCAGGGAAGGTTAAGGCGGTGGAAGGCGAAGGTTAGGCTCCGCCCTCCTTACTGCCTCACCCCAGATACAGTGAACCTCATGGAGGTCACTTACCCCCCCCCCCACCCCCCCCCCCCCCCACCACCCACCACACCACTCACCCCGCCCCTCCCCTCCCCCCACCTTCCCCGTTCATCTCCCTCCCATTCCCGCTCTCTCCGCAGACGTATGTTAGGAAGGGGACTTTCAACCTTTTCGTTGGTAACCCCTTCCACAGAAGACTGTTAAAACCAGTCCCCAGACGTATGTTAGGAAGGGGACTTTCAACCTTTTCGTTGGTAACCCCTTCCACAGAAGACTGTTAAAACCAGTCCCCAGACGTATGTTAGGAAGGGGACTTTCAACCTTTTCGTTGGTAACCCCTTCCACAGAAGACTGTTAAAACCAGTCCCCAGACGTATGTTAGGAAGGGGACTTTCAACCTTTTCGTTGGTAACCCCTTCCATAGAAGACTGTTAAAACCAGTCCCCAGACGTATGTTAGGAAGGGGACTTTCAACCTTTTCGTTGGTAACCCCTTCCACAGAAGACTGTTAAAACCAGTCCCCAGACGTATGTTAGGAAGGGGACTTTCAACCTTTTCGTTGGTAACCCCTTCCATAGAAGACTGTTAAAACCAGTCCCCAGACGTATGTTAGGAAGGGGACTTTCAACCTTTTCGTTGGTAACCCCTTCCACAGAAGACTGTTAAAACCAGTCCCCAGACGTATGTTAGGAAGGGGACTTTCAACCTTTTCGTTGGTAACCCCTTCCACAGAAGACTGTTAAAACCAGTCCCCAGACGTATGTTAGGAAGGGGACTTTCAACCTGTTCGTTGGTAACCCCTTCCACAGAAGACTGTTAAAAACCAGTCCGGATGGACAGAAAAAAACAAACTGTGCGTGAATAGTTTGACAGAAAAGAAAAGAAAAGAAAGACAGGGGGAGGGGGGGAGGGGAAGAATGAAAAGAAATGCAAAAAAGCAACAACAACAACAACAACAACAACAAAACACACACACACACACAAAAAGAGAAAAAAAAGGACAGAAATTTGAGATTCCAAGATGTCGATTGCGTCTGCGATGGAGTCAGAGATCAGAGATTTATGGGGGTAACTCAGGAATGCGCATGTTTCTTCCAATTCTTTCTTTCTTTTTTTTTCTTTTCGTCTTTCTCTTTTCGTCTTTCTTTCTTTCTTTCTTTTTGTCTTTCTTTCTTTCTGCCTTTTGTGTTTCTTTCGATGTATTCGCTAAAGCGAGGGAGGTGATTTAAGGAAGGTATTTGCCTGCTTTCTTTGTTTCTTTTATGTTTCTGCTCAAGCGTGTGGGATAACTTTGGAACCGGTATATTTCCCCCCTCTTTTTAATGTGTGGTGTGTGTGTGTGTGTGTGTGTCGTGCGTGCGTGCGTGCGTGCGTGCGTGCGTGCGTGCGTGCGTGGTGTGTGCGTGCGTGTGTGCGTGCGTGTATGCGTGCGTGTGTGCGTGCGTGCGCGCGTGCGTGTGTGCGTCGTGTGTGTGTGTGTGTGTGTGTGTGTGTGTGTGTGTGTGTGTGTGTGTGTGTGTGTGTGTGTGTGTGTGTAGTCAAGCGAATGAAGTGACCTGAATGAATAATTCTTGATTTTTTATTTCCGTTTTACTGCAAAAAGCGAATGAAGTAATTTAGGGACGTATTCATTACCTTTCTTTTGTGTCTTTTTCGTTTCAGCTCAAGCACGTAAGGTAACTTAAAGAACGTACATCCCCCCCCCCCCCCCCCCCCCCCCCACTACTCTAGCATGTGAGCTAATTTAGATGCATGTTTATTTCCCTTATGTTCTTCACTCGATGTAACGAGGTAATATAAGAACGTACTTTTCCTTTTCCATTTTTTCTACCAAAGCGTGTGAGAGAAATTAACATTTTTACCTGTGACTTTTAGTTCTTCTGTTCTTGTGCTCTGCCTGTCTTCCCACTCAATCGAGTGAGGTCACTAAGAAACACATTTGTGTCATTTCTGTCTTTCTGTCAGTCTGTCTGGCTGTCTGTCTTCCCACTCAATCGTGTGAGGTCACTAAGACACATTTGTGTCATTTCTGTCTTTCTGTCAGTCTGTCTGGCTGTCTGTCTTCCCACTCAATCGTGTGAGGTCACTAAGAAACACATTTGTGTCATTTCTGTCTTTCTGTCAGTCTGTCTGGCTGTCTGTCTTCCACTCAATCGTGTGAGGTCACTAAGAAACATTTGTGTCATTTCTGTCTTTCTGTCAGTCTGTCTGGCTGTCTGTCTTCCCACTCAATTGTGTGAGGTCACTAAGACACACATTTGTGTCATTTCTGTCTTTCTGTCAGTCTGTCTGTCTTCCCACTCAATCGTGTGAGGTCAGTAAGAAACATTTGTGTCATTTCTGTCTTTCTGTCAGTCTGTCTGGCTGTCTGTCTTCCCACTCAATCGTGTGAAGTCACTAAGAACACATTTGTGTCATTTCTGTCTTTCTGTCAGTCTGTCTAGCTGTCTGTCTTCCCACTCAATCGTGTGAGGTCACTAAGAAACATTTGTGTCATTTCTGTCTTTCTGTCAGTCTGTCTGGCTGTCTGTCTTCCACTCAATCGTGTGAGGTCACTAAGAAACATTTGTGTCATTTCTGTCAGTCTGTTGGCTGTCTGTCTTCCCACTCAATCGTGTGAGGTCACTAAGAAACATTTGTGTCATTTCTGTCTTTCTGTCAGTCTGTCTGGCTGTCTGTCTTCCCACTCAATCGTGTGAGGTCACTAAGAAACATTTGTGTCATTTCTGTCTTTCTGTCAGTCTGTCTGGCTGTCTGTCTTCCCACTCAATCGTGTGAGGTCACTAAGAAACATTTGTCTCATTTCTGTCTTTCTGTCAGTCTGTCTGGCTGTCTGTCTTCCCACTCAATCGTGTGAGGTCACTAAGAAAGACATTTGTGTCATTTCTGTCTTTCTGTCAGTCTGTCTGGCTGTCTGTCTTCCACTCAATCGTGTGAGGTCACTAAGAAACATTTGTGTCATTTCTGTCTTTCTGTCAGTCTGTCTGGCTGTCTTTCTTCCCACTCAATCGTGTGAGGTCACTAAGAAACACATTTGTGTCATTTCTGTCTTTCTGTCAGTCTGTCTGGCTGTCTGTCTTCCCACTCAATCGTGTGAGGTCACTAAGAAACATTTGTGTCATTTCTGTCTTTCTGTCAGTCTGTCTGGCTGTCTGTCTTCCCACTCAATCGTGTGAGGTCACTAAGAAACATTTGTGTCATTTCTGTCTTTCTGTCAGTCTGTCTGGCTGTCTGTCTTCCCACTCAATCGTGTGAGGTCACTAAGAAACATTTGTGTCATTTCTGTCTTTCTGTCAGTCTGTCTGGCTGTCTGTCTTCCCACTCAATCGTGTGAGGTCACTAAGACACACATTTGTGTCATTTCTGTCTTTCTGTCAGTCTGTCTGGCTGTCTTTCTTCCCACTCAATCGTGTGAGGTCACTAAGAAACTCATTTGTGTCATTTCTGTCTTTCTGTCAGTCTGTCTGTCTGTCTTTCTTCCCACTCAATCGTGTGGGGGTCACTAAGAAACATTTGTGTCATTTCTGTCTTTCTGTCAGTCTGTCTGGCTGTCTTCCCACTCAATCGTGTGAGGTCACTAAGAAACACATTTGTGTCATTTCTGTCTTTCTGTCAGTCTGTCTAGCTGTCTGTCCTCCCACTCAATCGTGTGAGGTCACTAAGAAAGACATTTGTGTCATTTCTGTCTTTCTGTCAGTCTGTCTGGCTGTCTGTCTTCCCACTCAATCGTGTGAGGTCACTAAGAAACACATTTGTGTCATTTCTGTCTTTCTGTCAGTCTGTCTGGCTGTCTTCCCACTCAATCGTGTGAGGTCACTAAGAAACACATTTGTGTCATTTCTGTCTTTCTGTCAGTCTGTCTGGCTGTCTGTCTTCCCACTCAATCGTGTGAGGTCACTAAGAAACACATTTGTGTCATTTCTGTCTTTCTGTCAGTCTGTCTGGCTGTCTGTCTTCCCACTCAATCGTGTGAGGTCACTAAGACACACATTTGTGTCATTTCTGTCTTTCTGTCAGTCTGTCTGGCTGTCTGTCTTCCCACTCAATCGTGTGAGGTCACTAAGAAACATTTGTGTCATTTCTGTCTTTCTGTCAGTCTGTCTGGCTGTCTGTCTTCCCACTCAATCGTGTGAGGTCACTAAGACACACATTTGTGTCATTTCTGTCTTTCGTCAGTCTGTCTGGCTGTCTTTCTTCCCACTCAATGGTGTGAGGTCACTAAGAAACATTTGTGTCATTTCTGTCTTTCTGTCAGTCTGTCTGGCTGTCTTCCCACTCAATCGTGTGAGGTCACTAAGAAACATTTGTGTCATTTCTGTCTTTCTGT
>CM031623.1:52636860-52641860 GCA_018398815.1 Conus ventricosus | reverse complement strand
GTTTTGTTGTTGTTGTTGTTTTTTTTTTTAAATCTAGGCCTAATTGCATTATAAGCTTACATACCTACGTTACGCCCAAAATCAACACCAACGTGCAACCGTTCGCACCCAAAACACTACATGCACATACACATAACACTTACATACTGTCTAAGATCACTGTTAGGTGGATAGACGTTAAATTAAAGAACGAACACACACAGAGAATGTAAATATCTATGTTCAAGACCACCCATCTTATTTTGCACTAAACCCCCCCTTTTCGCATACAAATCACGTCCTTCTCATGTCAGTTTTGGCCAAATTTAACACTGTTTCACAAAAAAAATTAACATACAAAAACCTCTAAAATTGACGTAATTAGCACATTAAAACGGGGGGCTTACGTGCTAGATAAGATAGGGTGATCTTGAACAAAGATATTTACATTCTCTCCCGGGACATAAAAATTAAGGGCTTACAGTACGCTCTTCTACTTCTAGCACTATTAACGTCCGCGGGACTGAGTCCTCCCTACTTTTCTAATATTATCTTCTACCTCAAGCACACTAATAAATCAGAACAATTAACTGGCTTTCCGGCTTGATTAGCTATTTTTACATCCAATGAATTTATAGACCCCTCAACTAATTCTTTAAATTGGCTGTTTCCGTCAAAACTATGTAACTGATAATCGCAAAACCCCGCCTTAATTGACGGCAGTGCTCGTAGAACTGTAGATGGATAGCCATTAAACAAATTAGTAGCTGTTTTTAACTGTTGTAAATGGACATACAAAAATGGGTTCACAAGAAAATCGGCTGGTCTACTACCTACATACTCATAAAGACCGCTTTTTAAGTACATATGTGTTTAAATATGATATGTTTCACCACTATCATAAAAGCCTAAAATTCGAGCAAGGATTCTAGGAAAAACGTACTCCCTTTTTTCTTGAAGTTCTGGAAAATTCATAGTAATTATAAGATTTGCCTCATTAATTTTTAAATTAATGCCAAAATTGCTAAATACTTCTCTTAAAGAACAAAACTTGTAGTAACCATCAGGTATTTTTAAATGTTTTAATAGATTGCCTTGTTCGTCCTTAATATTCACCCAGTTATTCTTATCTTTTTCAGATATGTTAATCCATTTTACTTTAAAGCCAATTTCTTTAAGAGCAATCCTACAACTCCCGCGCCTATTGTCAATTTCATGCGTTAAGAACACACGTTCGTTTTGCTTGGTTATATAGATGTACATCTTTTTTATAACTATTTTAAAAACCATTTAAAAAAATGGAACCTTTTAAATATAATGAAAGTGCCACTTACAATGTAGGAGCGTTTTATAACCCCAAATCTTTGAACTTCAGTTTACTAACCATTGCAGTAGATGAATCATACGGCTTTCAAGTCAGGCTTGTAAACCCACTAACTAGATATTTAAATCCCTAATAAAGAGTGACAGAGAGCCATCGGCATGGTCATCTCGCCCTATGGCGTTTTACCAAAATCAGTTAAATTTTGCCATTTACTGCGCAACTACTGGCTGCGGTGTTTCATATGCAAACCATTTAAACCATCCTAACCTTTTAGTAAGGTCAGTATATAACTTTCATGTTTATTACCAGTACAGACGAATACTAACTGAACTACAAGTGCCCCTCCCCAGCGACAACGCGTTTAACCCATTTAAAAGCCCAATGGACAATAATGCATATGAAAGAATCTGCAACGAATTTAACATTAATCCTTCAACTGATTTTAGACAAAAGTTAGACCACAATCATGGGTTAGGCACATTGTATTTGTGGGGTGCAAAAAGAGAATATAATTATGACTACATGGCCTGGCCACACCTCTTTTCAACCAGACAAACAAGTTCGATTAGGGTCAATTGAACAAAAACATCCTAATGCTTGGGCAACAATTTATCTTAGATGAAAGTGAAGGCCTAACAATGCCAGGAGTGCAAAGACTTAATGACTCCATAAGGACATACGTTTGGTGTCTATTAGGAGCACAAGCACAGACTAAGTCTAGCATAGTTGATCAGTCTACAGGCTTTGATGCCAGAAAACAATTTCTAGCTAATTTAGAAGATGCTATTAACTCAGCTGTTGATTTGCCTGCCAGCATACAAAGGTATCAAGACGTTTCTTACACATGCTAGGTCAAAGGTTGACTTTGTTGTAGGTCATGGATTATACATGCTACCCTCTGACCTTAGACTGCAGATCGGCATGATACAGAATTATAACAATGAAATCCTCATAGCTGGAGACGACCAAAACTTAGGACACAATCAAGGTTTAAACACAAGGCCCGCTCCATCCATTTTAAAGAAAGTACCTAGCCCTGAAGAAAGCGATCCAGTTATAAGCGCCCCACAACCAGAAAGCAGCTCAGAAAGCACTCACCTGTTAATGCGCCTCACATTGACAGTCACACTAGCGAAAAGACAGCCCTCGTTGTATTTTTAACTTTTACTGGATTAGCTATACTTTATTTCACTAAAAATTAATCCAGCAGCTAGCACTCCTAACGTCCACAGATGGTCAGCCATATAACCAGCAACTTTACCTATAGTAGACAAAACCCAACTAACAACACTACCTATTATGCCAGGCAGAGCATCAAGTGCTTTGGCGGCTAACTTCTTTAAAAAGTTTTCTAGATGATGCAATTGTTTTCTAATCCAACTTTTACCAGGCTGAGGTGTCAGAGGCGCTACTGACCCTGTTGGCGCACTGCCGGTTAAAGCATAAACGAGTGTAGAGATAGCAAACCCAACAGCCGTTAATATATACTGACTTCCATAAAAAACGCGAAAATTTGAAAGGCTATTTTCGGGTTGAAAAGGGGTGAATATACAATATTGAACCATTGTGGCAAGTTGTTTGGGTCCAAGACTCACGTGCAGTGAAAAAATTTTTGTGAGCAACACATCATTCCCGGCATTGGAGGGTCAACAAAAATGGCAAACTGGTTGCTGCATGTGAGGCACGTGCACACCATGCAGAGCAAAGTTAACCAGCGACAAGTACGCAGGCATGCAGCCTTTATAAAGCCGCGCTACAAGGTTCAGGTAACGACTTGCCATCTGAGCGCTACAGAGATGCCAAGACTACGAGCAGAGGAACGCAATCGTGCCCTAGGCCATCTGGAGGCTGGTATGGATGCCAGGCAGGTCGCCAACATCTTTAACGTCCACATCTCAACCATCTATCGTCTGCAGCACCGCATGCGAGTCACTGGTACCACTGATGATCGTCCCCGGCCAGGCCGTCCTTGGGTCACCACACAAAGAGAGGATCGCCATCTTGTTCGAACCCATCTGCGGGACAGGCGGCAAACAGCCGCTAACACTGCTCGACAGGTGCCTGGGAATCTCCAGCAACGAATCAGCCTCAACACTATGCGGCGGCATCTTCAGGAGAACGGGCTGGCATGTAGGCGTCCTCACAGAGGTCCGGTACTGACACCAAGACACCGGCAGGACAGGCTGCAGTGGGCACAAGCCCGAATCAACTGGCGCAGGCAGCAGTGGGGACGCATACTGTTCTCAGATGAGAGCCGTTTTTGTATTGACATGGCTGACGGTCGTGTCAGAATATGGCGTCGACCTGGTGAATGCTATGCTGACTCCTGTGTGGTAGAGCGGAACCCCTGGGGAGGCCCGAACGTTATGATATGGGGTGCAATTGGCATTAACCACGCCATAGGACCAGTCATCTTTCAGAACATTGGTCCTGGTCCAATGCACAGCGCTACATCAACCAGGTGCTCAGACCCCATGTCGATCCTTTTTTTGCGCAACACCCAAACTGGACATTCCAACAGGACAATGCAAGACCACACACCGCCAGGGCCACCCAGCAATTTCTTCAGCATAACAACGTCAATGTGCTGCCCTGGCCAGCCCTCAGTCCCGATTTAAACCCAATAGAACATTTTTGGGATGAACTTGGCAGACGGTTGGACCTCCTGCGTCCACGACCAGCAACAGCAGCTCAACTTAACCAGGCCATCGTCCATGTGTGGGCTGGTGTGCCAAGGGGACGTATCAACCACCTGGTCCACTCAATGAGCCGCAGGTGTCAAGCAGTTGTCCATGCAAATGGTGGCCACACACAGTATTAGGACTTCAAGCTGGTTTGTCACGTGACCTTGGATTTTCCACACAAAAAAAACATATTGCTGATGACATTTTCACACATTACCGGTGTAATGAATCAAATCACGTTGAATTCTCGCTTCCACTCTGTACAATTGTGACCAATAAAATTCACCCCCAACCTTCAGCTGTTTTGTTTTCGCGTTTTTTATGGAAGTCAGTATACTAACTATTGTAATCCCCTGTTCCCTGAACAGAGTCCTTATTCTTTCCGCTAGCGTAGTGTTTCATAAAGTATTCTGTTTATAGAATTTGTCAAGGAGCAAGAAAACCTCTCACAAAAGGCATTAGACTCTTGGAGGCAAAGGGACGTTGTACGTAGTATACAAATAGGTAATAGACCAATTATAGGTAATAGGCCAATTAACCAGGGTACCTTACCCAACGCACACGGCCTAACTGTGTGAAGGAGGCCGAAATGGCCAGATGACAGATGACACCTAGGAGAGAGTTCGGACCTGCCGGTGGCGAAAGGGGGGAGGGATGTAACCACTACGACCTCGGCGCTCCAAGTGAGCGCTAAATGCTCAGTCAGCTGAGGTTCTTTTGTAAACAGTCAGTGAAGAGCAGGAGTCTTGGATTCGTTCGGATGGTATTGCCGTGGGTCACTGTGTTGGTTCTATTGTCGGCTGGCTGAATGCGTGTGGAGGTTGTAGTAGCCCTCCTTAAAATAATTACTGTGTTAAGTGACCACCGAAGTCGGTGGGAATTTTCGATGTCCATCTGGTGCTAAGTGTGTGTGTGCTAGTCAATTAAGTAGGGGTGTGTGTAATGCTGATGTGTGGGAGAATGTAGCAAATGAGAATTCAGGGTTTACTTTGAGAAGATGCAGGTGAGCACGG
>CM031623.1:52624043-52636760 GCA_018398815.1 Conus ventricosus | reverse complement strand
AACAATTTTGGGGTTTTTGGGGGGGGGGGGGCCCCTGGCAACGTCCCAGGGCGAGGCGATGGTGTGTCAAGCTGGGGGTGATCAATACTGAAAACGTAAACTAAATGTACGCTAACAACGATAGTAAAGGGTTTAAAGGTTACGAAGATGATAAGAAATATATTTAAAAAAATACTAAACACTTATATATTTAGAAAATACATCAAACCTTGTTTTTTAAAAAATAATCAACCCCTTAAAGTAACATGTACCAACCCCCCACTTCAATTCACCCCACAATATCCCCCCACTACACAGACATACTCCTTATCTCCCACATTCCTCACACATAACTTTGCTATCTTTTTTGTTTTATTATCATTTTTTTTTATTTTTTTATTTTTTTTTTTTAAATTTTTTTATTATTATTTTTTTAATGTTTCTTTTATTTATTTATTTTTTTATTAAAAAAATGTTTTTCTTATATATTCTTATCATTTTGTTACCTTACTTCACATCGTTGTTGCAGTTCATTCAGTAATATTTGTAGTTTTGATACTCCCCCTAGCATTGACATCCCATCGCCTTGCCCGGGACTGTTGCACGGCAACCCTGTGTTTAAGACCCCTTAACCCATTTCCCTTTCTCCATGCACATACTTTTGCCCCCAAGTTTGATTTTTCCCTTTTTTCCCCAATATTTTGGCTTTAATAGTTTTCCTTCGTATATTTTATCATCTTAGGGACTTTGAGTTCCTTTTTCCCCTTCCCAAACGCCTCGTTCTCATTCAACGCCTTTCCTTGGCTGAACCCTAAGCGTCTGAGGACCCCCCAAAGCAAGTAAATTTTCGTTTTTTTTTTCGTTTTTTTCCCCCGACAAAGACTAAGAGGTCAAAACGCGTTGTGTTTTGTCTTGTGTCTTTGGTCCGTTTTTGGGGGGTCGCTAACATTTATTTAAGACTTGTCAAAGACTTTAGAAAAGCAATAAATTGATCTTTTTGCTGTTTTGTAAGACTTTTTTAAAATCTTTGGATTGTTATAAGTTGAGTTCACAACTCCTTCGCTTTTAAAAAACCATGCGGGGCGTTATTTAGGAGAAGGTTATAAAACCTAACTGTGATTTTTGAGAAAAATGGGAAACTTTGAAAATCGGTTTTATGCATGACTGTGAAGCTGTGAGGAGGATGCGTTAGATCAGCTCATGACACATAGATTGTGTAGTTTGTGATGATGGGTAGATTTTTGATGGTTATAAGACCATAGCTGCAATAGTTGAGAAGATGGATGACTATTAGTTTGGTACAGACACGTTTTATGTGTAGTTTAGACAGGGATAGTTTTGGAGTTGTTCACGTTTATCGTCCGCGAGGGCAAGGGCCATAAAAATTCAAAGTTTCACATCGTCGAATCCCTGGTTAAAAATTTTTACAGCAGTGACTTGAATTTCTTTATATACACTCCAAAAGCTTGAAGTTTAGCCTATTTTTTTGTTTGTGTTGGTTGTTTTTTTTTTATAAAAATTGTCCCCATGAAAAAATAGTTATTTTTTAAAAACAAAAATCCATCTGCTGGAAATCTTGAAAAAGGGCAAAAACGTATTAAAAGGTGGGCGAAAAAAAAAAGAAAAAAACAAAACAAAAAACGGTTTCACTGGGGTGTTTCAGGCAGGCGAATAACATCCGAAAAAACAAAAGGGGAAAAATTCAAATATTGGGACCCCCGTCGAAGAGTCTGGTCAAATCATTGGGCCCCAGTCGAAGGCATGAGTCAAATCTTGGGCCCCGATCGAAGAGGTCATTGGTAAATCATTGGGCACCCCGATCGAAGGTCATTGAGTCAATCTTGGGCCCGATGAAAAAGTTTTGAGTAAAACATTGGGCACCAGATCGAAGAGATCATTGAGTCAAATCATTGGGCACCAGATCGAAGAGTCATTGAGTCAAATCATTGGGCACCAGATCGAAGAGATCATTGATCATTGGGTCTGGCAGCCCAGTCATTATGTTTTTTTTTTTTTTTTTTTTTTTTTTTGCTCTGGGTTTCATTTCCGTCTGAAACCCATTCTTTTTGAAACCATTGCTGAACAAGGTTTTCATGGAGTCTGCCGTTACGTCTTTATGTCAAAAATCATGTCCACATCAATATTCTACGGTAAACAGACAGTAAAGACCCATACCCGTAATAGACAAATTTGTGAAGTCGCCCATTGATGGGCCGATGTGGCCCCTTTTCGGTCGGTGGGGTATAGCAAAATTATCTTATCTTACCCCATGGAGTGTGGGAGACAGTAGAGATGGAACAGACAGGGAGGGAGTGGGGGGACTAGTAGAGATCGACAGACAGGGAGGGGGGTGGGGGAGACAGTAGAGATGGAACAGACAGGGAGGGAGTGTGGGAGACAGTGAGATGGAACAGACAGGGAGGAGTGTGGGAGACAGTAGAGATCGAACAGCAGGGAGGGAGTGTGGGAGACAGTAGAGATGGAACAGACAGGGAGGGAGTGTGGGAGACAGTAGAGATGGAACAGACAGGGAGGGAGTGTGGGAGACAGTAGAGATGGAACAGACAGGGAGGGAGTGTGGGAGACAGTAGGATGGAACAGAAGGGAGGGAGTGTGGGAGACAGTAGAGATGGAAACAGACGGGAGGGAGTGTGGGAGACCGTGAGATGGAACAGACAGGGAGGGAGTGTGGGAGACAGTAGAGATGGAACAAGACCCGGGAGGGAGTGTGGGAGACAGTAGAGATGGAACAGACAGGGAGGGAGTGTGGGAGACAGTAGAGATGGAACAGACAGGGAGGGAGTGTGGGAGACAGTAGAGATCGAACAGAAAAGGGAGGGAGTGTGGGGGGACAGTAGAGATGGAACAGAAAAGGGAGGGAGTGTGGGAGACAGTAGAGATGGAACAGACAGGGAGGGAGTGTGGGAGAGTATATAAAAGAGGAGGATAGATAGTGGAAGCGGTATTTCATACACCAATAGACAGTGCGTCATGATGAATGGATTTAATAAATGGATGGATGAGTGATAAACAGATGACAGAGACAGTGACAGATAGAGGGGATGGGGATTTGACACATCGGGGTAACAGACAGCTTCATTTAATAAAAAAAATTAAATGTTTAAAAAACAAACAATAGACACAGGGACAAACTTTCACAGGCAACATTATCTTACTTGCACCAATACACGACTAGACCAGCCAGGACCTGATGAGAGAGAGACTAGGGTTTGTAAACGTTGCTGTTCACTTCTGTCTCTTCGTCAGCCACGCGAGGTCAACTTCCTGGTGTTTTAAAATCAGCATCTCAATTTACCTGTTGGGACAACATCACTGGAGGGAGAGTAATGGATGAGGGATGAGGAGGGGTGAGAGGAGGGTGAAATCCCCCCCCCCCCCCCCCCCCCCCCCCCCCCCCCCCCCACCACACAAAAACACATCCCCAACCCCATCCACCGCAGAGATCCAGTTTTAGGACGTCCACGTTTGAAGAGAAGAAAACTCGTACCTTCTTTTCCAGCGTGAGAAGAAGGGGGGGGGGGGGGGGGGGGAGACGGAGTTTTTCTTTCTATCCATGTATTCTTGTATTAAAAAAAAAACCAACTAGGATAATTAACCCATGACAGCAAGGGGGGGGGGGGGGCGTAGGGGTGGGGGGTGGGGGGGTGGAAAGGAGCAAACATTTCCACGTCTCTTCTTACCATTAGAAGATGTTCCTATTTTGTGTGCAAGGGGAGGAAAGGGTGAAGGAGTGTGGAGGGGAGGGGAGGGGAATGATTGAATGATAATAGTAATAACAACTTCTTTTTTTTCAAGCCCTAGCTCCCACAAGTGGAGTTCAGTGGCTTTTAGATGAAAATAACATGGAATGTTTAAAGATCGCCTTCGTTTTTCATCAGTTTCTTGCATTTGTGAACAATGATTTATAGGTCGGTCCATGTGATTCGCAGTTCCATCTGTAAACTTCCCTATGATTGGTACAAAGAACAGTCCGAATTCACCTGTTGGACGGGAAGAGTGAAGATAGGGCAACACTTCTGTTGACCAATCGGATGATGATACTATTTTGGGCTCATGGGGAGGTAATTGGAAAAGATTTCCTCTTTGATCTTTCAATCTTTACAGCAATATCTATTTTGTTTGTATGGAAAAAAAAATGCTTGTTTTTTTTTTTACGAAAAGAAACTGAATTAGAAAGTAGATCGTTATACTTCTGTGTTTATTTCTTTAGTGATCTCTGTCATTTTTATTATAAATATGCATGTATTATGTATGTCGGACTACGCGATTCATCTAGTTTCGTTGCCTTCTAAGTGACTGGGATGCAGAGTCTATGTCATGCAGTGTTAGCAAATAAGTGTGACATGTGAGTTAGCTGTTTGCGTTGCTTTGCCATTGGCTAGTCGGAAAGTATTGTCAGCGAACAGTCGAGCAGATGAGTAAATAATTGTGAGAGAGCTGTAACTTTGAATGACAATGGATATTGTGAGAGAGCTGTAACTTTGAAATGACAATGGATATTGTGAGAGAGCTGTAACTTTGAAATGACAATGGATATTGTGAGAGAGCTGTAACTTTGAAATGACAATGGATATTGTGAGAGAGCTGTAACTTTGATATGACAATGGATATTGTGAGAGAGCTGTAACTTTGAAATGACAATGGATATTGTGAGAGAGCTGTAACTTTGAAATGACAATGGATATCGGGGCATTCAACAGGAATCCTATCCTCCTTGCTTCGTCTGTCTTACTCTTCTCTTCCCCCTCTCCCCTCTCTTCATCCTCCCTCTCCTCCCTCAATCCATTGTCTCCTCATCGGCGTGCATAGCCATTAATGAATTACACGTTGCGTACTGAGTATGGATAACGTGTCTGTCCAAGCGGTTTGTGTGTGTGTGGGGGGGGGGGGGGGGGGGGGGGGGGGGGGGGGGGAGGAGGGGGGAGGGGGCGCGTACGCGGGCCGCGCCTCTGTGTGTGTGTGTGTGTGTGTGTGTGTGTGTGTGTGTGTGCGTGTGCGGGCGCGCCTCTGTGTGTGGGTGTGTGTGTGTGTGTGTGTGTGTGTGTGTGTGTGTGTTGTGTGTGTTGTGTTGTGTTTACCACAAACTACGCAAAATCTTCAACCGCAACACCTTTAAGTTGTCCTATTCATGCATGCCAAACATCAAGCGATCATAAAAAGCAAACCAACAAGAAAAAACTCCCCCAGGAAAAAAGTAACAGCACAAACTAAGAAAGCACTGCAACTGCCGGAGAAGAGATGAATGTCACTTCAAATAACTCCCCAAAGCCGAACATTGTATACCAAGCAACTGTCACGGAGAAAAAACACGCAGAAAAAGACACCTACATTGAATGACAGAAACAACATTCAAAACAGATACGCAAACCATAAACAATCATTCAACAATAAAGGTACAAAAACCAGACAAAATAAGAAAAACACATATGGACACAAAAAGAGAAAATTATTGACTACGACATTTCCTGGAAGTTTAGCCCGAAGAGCCGGTCGTCTCCCCTCCAGCAAAGATGCAACTTGTGCACACAGGGGAAGTATACTTTACTCTGCAAACCAGGATGGCAACTTTGAATTCAAGAGTGGAGATGATCAGCGCGTGCGACATAGACGAAAGTTCTCCTAAAAAACGTAACATAAATGACACACAGAAAGACCCTATCAGAAGTCACACTTTAGAAAACGTAGCCATATATCACGTCATCTGATAAAATATGTAATCTGATAAATTACGCCATATAATAATTCTAGAACCTGATGGAGCGAAAGCTTGAAACAATATTGTGTTCCGAGACTCAAGAATCTTATCTAATATAAAAATTTGGCAAATTCTGTCTGCGTGTGAGTCCAGCGCCTTATCCACTAGGTTATGGCGGCCCCTACAGAGTTGTCTTTTTGGGAGCACTTCAATAAAGGGAAATTGAGAATGCATCGGTAAGTTCACAAAGTACGGGCATCCCTCTATGAACTGTGCATCGTATTACGAAAAAAATTCGTGAGGGAAAACAGATTCAGAGGCAAGAAGGGAGTGGGCGTCCGAAAAAAATTTGGGGTGTGAAGTAGTTTAGGAGGAGGCTGGGGCAATTGGGAAAAACAAAAACAAACCAGCTGAATTTTATTGTATTGTCTTTTAAGTGGTGAGAGGAGGGGGTGGCCAGAAAATCATTGTTCATATATACCGAGCGAGCCGGGTACAGGGTAGTCTAATTTAAATGGCAAATTCTGTTTGCGTGTGTCTGTGTACGCTATAGACTCAAAAACGGCTCAACCGATTGTAAATGAAATTTGCAGGTAGTCTGTTGTGACCGAGGATGGTTTTGGGCTAATCTCTTAAAAAAAAAAACCGTTAAAAACCGTTTAAAAAACTTTTTTATAACGGTTTCAAAGACATTTTTTTCCTCTGCTTTCTTCCAATAGCCGTTGTGACATTGCACAGTACAGGACTACTTTTTCTAAATGAGAACTGTTATTTGGCTGTTAAAAAAAACGTTATTTTAACAGTTAAAAACCATTAAAACACCAAACGCTATAAAGAAACTTTTTTAAAACCCGATCTTCTTGAATTTAGCAGGTACGTCTGTTGTGACCAAGGATGGTTTTGGGCTAATCTCAAAAAAAATAAAACCGTTAAAAAACTTTAAAAAAATCGGTTATAACGGTTTCAAAGACATCTTTTTCCTCTGCTTTTCATCAAATGGCCGTTGTGACATTGCACAGGTACATCGAACTAGGAACATAGTACATAGGGTCATTGGGGACAGTTTCTATGACCGTTAAAAAACCGTTAACAACACGTACCCCCTAAAAACGATAAAAAATTACAATTTTTCTGATGTTGGCGGCAAAGGGAGTCGTCGGATCGCCCCCAAACTTGGCTGAGTCTAGAGGGACATTACTATGGATAACACTGGGTCATTCGATAGTTTTTATGACCGTTATTTATCACCGTTAAAAAGCGTTATTTTCTAAATTTAGCCCTTTTCTTGATGAATTTGGTATACAGATGAAGTTTTAAATGCTGAAAAATGATATACAACTTTCACGACCAAAACTTAAAATTGACCGATAAAAACCGGTTATTATAAAAATTTTGACCATTCTTGATGAAATTCGGAAAAAACAGATGCAGTTTTATACGCGGAACAATGATATACAATTTACACGAACAGAAACTTAAAATTGAGCGTTAAAAAACGTTAAGATCCGTTATTTTCTAAATTTAGATCTTTCTTGATGAAATTTGGTATGCAGGTGAAGTTTTAAATGCTGAATTAATGATATACAACTTACACGAACTGAAACTTAAATTGCTTTTTAAAAAACCCGTTATTATATAAATTTAGCCCGTTCCCTGATGAAATTCGGTATACAGATGCAGTTTTGCACGCTGAACAATGTTATACAATTTACACGAACAGAAACTAAAAATTGAGCTTTTAAAAAACCGTTAAGATCCGTTATTTTCTAAATTTGGGACCTTTCTTTATGAAATTTGGTATAAGGTGAATTTTTTAAATGCTTAATAATGATATACAACTTACACGACCGGGAAACTTAAAATTGACCATTAAAACCGTTATTATATAAATTTAGACCATTCTTGATGAAATTCGGTATACAGATCCAGTTTTACACGCTGAACAATGATATACAACTTACACGAACGGAAAACTTAAAAATTGCCCGTTAAAACCGTTATTATATAAATTTAGCCCGTTCCTGATGAAATTCGGTATACAGATGCAGTTTTACACGCTGAACAAGATATCAATTTACACGACAGAAATTTAAAAATTTGAGGCGTAAAAACGATAAGATCCGTTATTTTCTAAATTTAGACCTTTCTTGATGAAATTTGGTATACAATTTGAATTTTTAAATGCTGAATAATTATATACAACTTACACGAACCGAAACTTAAAATTGATGTTAAAGCCCGTTATTATATAAATTTAGACCTTTCTGACGAAATTGGGCCCATACAGATGCAGTTTTTACACGCTGAACAATGATATACTTATACAACTTACACGAACCGAAACTGGAAGATGACCACCTTCTACAACTTGCCTCCATAAACTCAGAGACCCCGACTGCTGCGTGACTTCTGTATTATCCTGGTGGCTTGAAACCCCCAGTAACCCAGGCAACCTGGGGAACCTCTTCAGAGACCATCTTGCTGAAGATTTCCTCTTCCAAGTCCGAAGAGATGTCTGTTATGAAGCGCAGTACACAGATGCCATCTACAACCAAGCTCTTACTGTGATTCAGCACAAACTCTTCCTTCTTGGAGGCAAGTCTACAGAGGAGTATGGGATGCCAACAGTCACACAACGCCCAAACTGTCCCTTGAGAATACTACCGCGGGGCCAATTGCGACACTACTGCACCCCGGGCAGCAGTGATGATCAGCTGAAGAAGCTGACAGCTGACAGCGAGCGTGTACGACGCTTTATGACCTGGTTGAGCAGAGGCAGGATCCCACAGCAAGCAGCAACATAATGTTCCTTGATGCTCCATGAGGGACGGGAAAGACCATCTGAATCTTATCCTGAACGGATCTGCTCCACAGGCAAAATAGTGCTAGCCACTGCTTCCAGTGGCATTGCCGCTACTCTTTTGCCGGGTGGGCGGACAGTACATAGCACTTTAAAGGTCCCTTTTGGATGCCAACAAGCAAGAAACGCCAACCTGCCCGTCAAGCGTGGGTCAATTTGGGCCCAAAGTCATCAAAGAGGCTGCAACCGTCATAATTGTGAAGCTCCCATGCCCCACAAGCTGTCTACGAGGCCATGGATCTACGCTGCAGGACATCATCCAAGTGCACAGGCCAATGGGAGGCATCCCAAAATGTGGGGAAATTCTGGCAGATCCTCCCTGTTTGTCCTCAATGGCCCAGAGCAAACATTGTCAAAAGCCTGTCTGAAGAAATGGCGGAGCATGATTGTTAAATTGAGGCCCACCTGTCTGGAAATCCCAGACAGCCAGCTTCGCCCAAATTCTGCTTGACATTGGCAATGGTGCCCTTGAGTCATGTTTCCAGATACTTTTTGGTCCCACCAGCACTATGCCAGTTTTATGATAGCCAGGAGGATCTGATAGAAGCGTCTACCGGATCTTCATGCTCACTGTGCAGACTCAGACCCGGTCAGCGGAAGGGCCATAATCTCCTCCTGAACGAGATGTCAAAGGGCTAACAAAAAAAATCGTAGTGACTTCCCTGGAGAGCAAAAATCTGTACAGATCTGTTGACAGAATGGGTGATGAGGGAGTCCTTTATCCACAGAACTCCTGAACTCCATTGAGATTTTTGGACTTCCACCGCATGAATGTTGCTGAAATCTGGAGTCCCATTTCATTCTCCGCTCACTGGACCTGCCAAAGGTGATCAATGGCACCTGATGTGTCTTCACCAGACTGCCAGGAACGTTGTAGAAGCGAAAAAATCATGTTTGGGCCCCCCCAAAGGTGAACCGGTGCTGCTCCCCAAAATTCCGCTGGAAAACCCCTGGACTCACCCCCGCCATTCCAGTTTGATGCTTCAGTTTCCCCGGAAACCAGTTTCGCTCTGACAGTCAATCAAAGCCAGGTCAGCATTTTCATCCCTTGCGGGCAGACCTGACCTTCCGTGTTTTACACTGGAATGTCTACGTTGCAGCATCACGAACTGGATACGCGAGAAACATGCTTTTTGCGCCAAACGGGGAGACCAGAAATGTTGTCTACCCAGAGGCCCTCCAAATTTGACATGATACATCGTGAAAATGCAATCTTTTCACAGAGTTGTCATGTTTGAGTTGGATTTAACGTCCGTGCCCAATCAAGGATATGAGATGGCTGGTCCGTCACATTAGCCCGACACCCGCGGGGCCCGGGTGGACATCGGGGTGAACCGGTCTTTTAGCTGGAAACATTCCACGTTTAAAATTTCCCAAGGGCCAAGCCGGGATTCGAAACCAGACCTTTGGATATGAGTCCAGCGCTTATCCACTAGGTTTGGCGGCCCCTTTCAGAGTTGTCATTTTTGGAGCACTTCAATCAAGGAATTGAGAAGCATCGGTTAAGTTCACCCAAAATACAGGGATCCCTCTATGGACTGTGCATCGTATTTCGAAAAAACAATTCGTGAGGGAAAACAGATTGAGAGGGAGAAGGGAGGGGGCGTCCCAAGAAATTGGTGAAGTAGATAGGAGGGAGGTGGCGCAATTGGTTCAGCATGGGAAAAAACGAAACAAACCCAAGTGAATTTTATTGTATTGTCTTTTAAGTGGTGAGAGAGAGGGGTGGCCCGAAAATCATTGTACAGATTTTACCCCAGCGAAGCCCGGGGACACCGGCTGGTAAAATTTTATATATTATATTTAATTTTATTATATATATATCTATATTATATTTTATGTGTGTGGGTGTGTGTGTGTGTGTGTGTGGTGTGTGTGTGGGTTTTGTTGTGTTTTATCCAAAGTGTAACCAATATTATTGCGTATTGAGGTCTGTTTGTTCATTCATTCTTTTCATTCTCTCTCTCTCTCTCTCTCCTCCCCTCTCTCTCTCTCTCTCTCTCTCTCTCTCTTCTCTCTCTCTTTCTCTCTCTCTGTGTGTGTTTTGTGTGTGTGTGTGTGTTTTCTATGTCTGCATGCAGATAAAAAACAACAACGAGGGACTTAACACTGACGCGATATGTGTGCAGATGAGTAAAATCTTTTTTTATTTACGTGGCTGTATGTTAAATCCCTGCATTAATACTTCATTTTTTTTAAGCACGAGAGAGCACGCATACTGTATTTGCATCGCCAAACTAAGAAAAAAAGAATGTTTTTTTGTTGTTGTTTTTTTCTGCTGACGGCTCATTCGGCACCAGATGTTGCGACCACCTTCCAGTTAATATGAACTAAATTTGCATTCTGTGCTAAACTTGTCTCCAATGCGAACCCACCGATGTTGATCATTAGTGGGCGGTGATCCAATAAGCAGCCATTTTTAGAGACAAAAAACTGCAAACGAACCAATTCTGTGCACTACGAAGGGAGGTTAATGAGGTGAACGACACGGTTATGCCCCTTTTGCGTGTCCCTTAATGACGAGACTAGCCCTGAAATGATGCTGGGCGGTGTCACATTTTTACCGCCGGGCGTCGATGATTATCCTACATTTTACAAATCTGTGTGTGTGGGTGTGTGTGTGTGTGTGCGTTTCGCGCGGGTGCGTGCGTGCGTGCGTGCGTGCATGCGGGGCGTGTGTGCGGCGCGCGCGCGAGGCGTGTGTGTGTGTGTGTGTGTGTGTGTGTGTGTGTGTGTGTGTGTGTGTGTGTGTGTGTGTGTGTGGTGTGTGTGAGAAAAGAGAGAGAGTGAGAGGGGGAGGAGAGAGAGAGATGGAGAGAGAGAGAGAGAGAGAGGGGGAATGCGCGTCTGTTTGTCCATGTATGTGACTGTCTGTGGGCCCAAAGTGTGTGTGTGTGTGTGTGGTGTGTGTGTGTGTGTGTGTGTGTGTGTGTGTGTGTGTGTGTGTGTGTGTGAGAGAGGAGAGGAGAATGTAAATATTATGTTCAAGACCACCCATCTTATTTTGCCCCTAAACCCCCCTTTTCGCATACAAATACGTCCTTCTCATGTCAGTTTTGGCCAAATTTTAACACCCCGTTTTACAAACAAATTAACATACAAAAACCTCTAAAATTGGGCGTAATTTAGCACTTAAAACGGGGGGCTTACGTTTCTAGATAGATTTGGGGATCTTGAACAAAGATATTTAATTTCTCCAAAGGGCATAAAAATCTAATGGTTTAGCAAAAAATAAATACTATTTTTTTGTTAAATCACTCTGTTTGGGGGACAGCTTGCATCTCTTCACGAACAAAGGATCTTTTGGGGCAGGCTTTTTAGAAGAGAGAGTCCCTCTTAATAAAACACGGGAGGGGTTGTTTTCATTAATTCTTTCAACTTCATATAGTCTACGCTCATATAGGATCTGTAGCTCTAATTCTAACATCGCCCTCTGCCTCTCCAGGAGCATACAAGTATCTTACTTTTAGTCCCAAAAGGTAAGAGGTTTTTGAGTCCCTGCACATCTTCAGTAATGGGAATTTTTTTAATTTGATTGCGTTTACTGGTTTAAGGCGGTTGCTTTAAATTCTTCTTTTTTCATGGCGCGTAAGACTGCTGGCATCTCCTAACCCCTTCTGTGTTACGCGTTCTGTCCATAATTTCTCTGTGATTATTTATAGGTAAACAGACGTTCAGCTAGATTTTATTAAAGTTTTCTACTAGGGCTTGTGATCGATGGTTGCCTGGGTCCCTCTCTTAACTGTAACATGATGTTTTCAAAAACAGTTGGTTTACAGAGCCTTTAAACTCTTTCCATCTTTAACTTGAATCATCCTAGGATACTTTAATGGGCCTGCATGTATTTTGTTGTAAAGCCACAGCCCAGCAGTTGAGCTTTTTCCGTTTAAAGGTTTCAGCGTCTTTGTATCTTGAAGCCATGTCAACAACTGTCAGAGCATCTTAAACTTTTTTTTCTAACTTTGTTCATGTGGAAGATAAGCAAGTCATTGGTGGTGTCTTTGGAATGATACAAATCTAGGCTTATTATTCTTTTTGGGGGAGGCAGATTATTTGCCCAAATTTCTGTTTTGGAAGCCCTTTTATTTAGACATCTGCAGTTACCAGTTTAAACATTTCCCTTTAACCCTTTAGGAGGTTCAAAACTTTTTTAACACAGAAA